>CM074960.1:6481149-6519187 GCA_037577455.1 Pangasius macronema
ATGAATCAGTGAGAAGTCCAAGTAGTGGAGAAAGCAAAAGTTGGACTCAGAGATCCAGAATGCAATGCAGTGATATGACACAGTTGTGATAAGTTACAGCAGAGACTTTGCTAAGCTAGTTAGTGATCTACAAGACGGCATTGATGATGGTATTCACATGATCGTTGAATCTTTGGTGATCTGATCTGTTTGAGTAGAGTGTACAGACCAGGAGGTGAGAGCTGGGCAGACTAAAGTTTAAACTAAAATTGTCAATTTCATTCCAAAATGAATCTTCTACACTGTTGAAGATCACATGTTAACTGTAAAGATTAATATGCAAGTCATTCAGGGTGAACAATTCTTTTACATCTAAATCGAGTAATACTTCAAATCTGCTGTTCAATATACTTCAAGTACAAACATGTGGCTAATGAGTGTTTGTACTCCAACAGTTTTAAATGTGGCCGCCACCATAATGAGAACGTGCAAGAGTTGAAAAATTCAACCTTTAAGCAGTCAAGGTCAAGAGTATTCAAAGATGTTTGGGAAGATTGTGTATGAAACAATGTGTTTTTCCAATTTATGTACATGCCTAACATGCAGACAATAACAGGTGGGTGGTCATTTCCTCAATGGCTTACTCAGGAAATGAAGGTGTGGGTCATTGTTTACACATTAGAATATCACCTAATCAGAACAAAGCAAATCTGCAGACATGCACCACACATGAGAACGAAGACTGCGCTATCAATACGACTGCGGATTGCAAGTTACATGAACAAATAACTCTCAACGTGGAACCGATCCAAGAAGCATGAAAGAGGATCTGCAGTCAGTGAACATAAACTGCATTGCCATTTCATAGGAATGCCTGCTGGAGAGCTCTTCCATTAATGGAGCCCGGCTAATTCAGAGTGTTTATTAATGCGGCCTACCAACAATGCGGCCATATGGCGTTGATAAGATATCTGGGGGCAGAGTTAAAATCTAATTTTAATAAATTCTTAATCAGCTTGTAGGATACTGAAACAACACAGTTAATGGAAATGTGTGGAGTCAGCAAGGTCCTTTGCAGTTGTGGTCTTTAATAAGATTTGAGAGGCATTACAACAGCACAGCAGTCAATGTCAAGTCGAGCTGCTCCCTCTGTCTGTAAGACGAGTGCGAAGAGCGAGAGCGCAAGCGGAAAGCATGGTCATCTGCGCGAAAAGAGATGGAAGGTGATCTCTAGGGGGAGAAGGAAAGAGAGAGAGAGAGAGAGAGAGGTACTGTATATCACATATCATCTTCATCTGATCGTTCACGGTTTCTAATTACTGAAGGTGAGCAAGGCCATCATTTTATCGTATTTGTTTTGCATCACTGCAAAAATAGAAAATGAGGGCTCGTAGAGCTGTACCAATTTACTTCATTTCGACCTTGATTAAAAGAAAATTAATTGCCACATCTCTCATTATGTTGTAAGCGGCATTTGATGACTGGAATGGAACAAACAAAAAAAAAAAAACAGACAGACAGAGCCTCTCTGGGAGTGCAAGCTCGACCTGTTTGTTCAGGAGACAACACACTCCTCTAATGATGAAAATAAACAGGTCTTTTAACACAAGCATCACAAGACAATGTCAAAGATATTAGTTTTAATATTCTCTTCATGGTGCTTAACAGCGTAAGAGACCTTGTAACTTTGCCTTTTCGTCTAGCACATGCTTTGCAAAACACAATTAAATCTTTGAACCAAGTTGCTCTGAGTGTTGTTTAGATGTGGAGACAAGACACTCAACATAACTTTTGTGTTGACTGGCAAAACAACAAAAGAGAAGGAATTGAAAACGCCCATTTACAGTAGGAGGACCAAAAAATAATCCTCAAAAGTATTCAATTTTATTTACCTAAATGAAAGGTTCCCAAACCTTTTACAGCCACTCCAGGATTTTGTTTAAGGTGGTTGGTAAAGTCATGTGTAAATAAATTACTTGTATTAGGTAGATAAGTCTAGAGGGGCTCATTATTTATATGTGTACAATAATATTCTGGCTAATTATTGGAGCCAAAAAAAAAAAAACCTTGGACCCCCTGACTCTGCTTTGTGGACCCCTGGAGGTTCCCATACCGCACGCTGAGAACCAACGAACTAAATCTACAAATCCCCTCTGACCTCTTGTCTGCTACACTTTTTTTTTTTTGGGAGTAGGGTCAGATTCGGTGGTATACAGGGTCTCCTAGTTGAAATCATCAAAAAGCCTCGCAGACCACAGAGGAAACATTAAAATTTACCCCAGACAAGTCTCACCAGAAGCAGAAAAATGGTAAATGTTGTTTTAGCAATGAAACCCTCTTTTGATGCGCCTGCACCTGTCTCCGTCTGAGAGCTCCAGACAGCAGATGCCTGATAGAGGAGTTTCGCCTGGGCGCACACCTCATCCTTAAATATTTATATGTTTTTGACACACTCCGATAGGGGGTAAGACAAAGGGCGCACTGCACCCCCTGCGTTTGCTCTGCCGTACTAATCTCCTCAGCTATTTATCTGTGTTTTATTAAACTAATAAACTATTTCCTATCCTTTATTTAGTAGTTTAGCTGCACGACTCAGTGAATCAGATCTAAAATAGTGAATTTGACACAATTCTGTGTAGCTTGTAAGTTGCTCGCAAATGCTCTGCACGGCAGGATAGGATGGGACTAATCGATATATTGCCCTCTGCTTAAACGTGCACTTCTCAGCCTCTGATGATGCCTTCGCTTTGTATTTCCTTTGCAGGTGAGGTAAACGATGAGACTCACATAGTAGCACGATGTGTCGAGCTATCATGGGCAAAATGGAGACGTCTGAATAATTAATCGAAATAATGTAAAGTAATCCAACAAGCCTCCCCTTCACCCCTCTCCCTCACCTGTTTGCCTTCCTCAGGGCTCGCAGCACTGAAGGCAACTCAAGTGAAATAACTGTCCTTCATTTTTACAGTGGAGGTTTTCTCTTTTTTTTTTTTTTCTCATTTTTTATGGGGAGAAGACTCAAATCCTCTTACCCCACTGTTCAAGGACACGGTTACTCTATATACTCCTGTCATATTAAACAGCACACTAAACACCAGTCTTGTAGTGACTGTATACACTTATATACAGTTCAATCAGACTCTTATTGGACGTAAATGCTGAAAGAGTTCACGGGAAAGTAAGACGTGGAAACGAGCGAAATGGAAGGAGATACTCTCTGATTAGAGATGTGCTTTGCATCTCCTCCACATAAAAGCTCACGGTTAAAGAAATGATGCATTGTAATGTGGTCAGTGGTAACGTTTAAAGGCATAAGGCAGTGCACTTATTGTCCATCTAACATTAATATTGAACTTGCACAAAGTAGAAGTCTGGTAAGTCAAGTGGACTTTTTCCAATATATCATGTAAAAGGGAGGAGTGGGAAATGATTCGGTATGACCAGGTGATGTTATGTACATTTCTGCTGTATGCATTTTTGAGTAAGGAACCTCAGATCATAGAAAAAGCTTCGACTTATCCTGCAGATTTTCAAATTCTCAAAACAAAACGCAGTCAGCCTGAGCTACAAATCGTCTTGAGCTTTTGAACATTATCGGTTTGACTACATTGCGTATACAACATACCAGAACCGTTGCACAAATGCTTTCCTTTTTGTTTTAAGTATTAGGTGAGCTACCTTTCCGTTGTAATTCACGTACTAGAACGCCTCTATTTTAGATGGCAGTAAATCCCCTTCTCTCCCCCTCCTTTTCAGATATGAGCCATTGAAAGTGTTCAGTTTTAGGACAGCGAGGTCACACCTGTTGTGGAACTTGATAGAAGGCTTATTTATAAACTTTCAGGCCTCTTCCTTCAGAGAAAACGCTGACATACATGGGCAGCCAGAGGAGGGGCTCGGCCGAAAAGCCTGTTTATGAAATGTGCAGCAACTGGAAAATCCATGAAGTTCAGAAATGATGAAATTAACAAGCCAGATGATCAGGTTTCCCTTGATAGCCTGTGAAAGAAGGGACTTTTTCAGTTCTGCATTTCACACAAAACGCTCCTTGTGTGTTAAGAATAAAAAGACATTATTTATTAAGGGTTTTTTAAAGAGAGAATAAGACTCCTTTGCAGTGTTTCTGCGGAGAGAAAATTTGTTTTCACAAACTTGTGAAAGAGTCCGAAAATTAAATCGAACTTATCTCACAAACTTGCCAACATTAATATCATATAAAATTTGATATATATTTTACAAAATACTACAATAATGTTAAATGTAACCCAGTTCAAAGCTATCAGTAAGTCTTCATATTATATATCTATATATTATATATCTATAGATTGATACAGTTTTCCATTACAACCCAAAAAGCAATACATTGCCTATATATTGGATTTACAAAATGTTAATCCACTCATAGGCAGTACCTTAATAATGCCTAAATTTAGGCTCTGAGTTATGACCTATGGGGCATTTGGAGAGGCTCCTGTGACGTTTGTAAAGATCTAGTAATGCTGAGTGGATTTGCCCTATAAGGGGTAATGTTATGACACTGGAGGAGATATCAGCTTGTGACGAATAGCAGGACAGGTGCTGGAGGTTGAGCTCAGTGTCAAATGAACTTCTCATTTAGAAATATGAAAGTCGCTGACTTTTTTAATACTCAAGTAACACTTTTAGTGCATATAATATTTAGCCGGGTTAGAAATCCCAGTGTCTGATCTCTTTCTGAAAAAAAAAACAAAAAGGTTTGCAATACTTTAACACAACTTGATTTTCTCTCTAAGACATCGAGCTGTTATGAAGCATAACATCTGTTTTAATTGCAGATGTGCAGGATTTTTTTTAACAGGATTCCTAGATTTTACTGGATTCCAGGATTTCCAGGTTCTCTTATAACATTTTGTCAAAACTAGAGGAAAAGTGATAAAATGTATAAACTAAAAAGAAAAATTCAGAGACTTTGAGGAATTATGGGTGCAGTTGAGTCGTCTGACCGTTTTATAGCGTCACAATTAAATGAATACACGAGGCACAAACATTCACAGCTTGAATTTCACAGTAGTCTTCCTGTAATTAAACACAAGAGGAAAGCTGAGAAACATGGCTAGAAAAGTGTGTTTTATCCCACGCTTCATGCTGTGCCATGGAATGTAATGCCATTCCCTTAACATTTAGAGGAGGGTTCATATGATTCTGCACAAGTCAGGAAGTTCTAAGCATTAGATAGGGCACAAGTAAGCAGATACTCTGACTTTATTATGGACATCGGGGTATAAAATTAGTCATCTGCACCAATCCCACCCAACATAACAGACATACCGTACCACAGGGCATGCTTGTGGACAAATCGATGGAACAAAACAGATTGCGTTGCAAGGATTTCTTTGCTGACAGGCTGCGAGATCGCTGTTTTTAAAAACGGTCCTATCTTTTAAGGTGACCCTGAGTGCACTTGTTTTAAACTGACAAAACCTAATAATCTATTTGGAACTGTGGTGTAACCTTGTGATCATTTGGTTATTTATTTTAATGTCATTCATGATATTTAAATGGTATGACTATAAAATCCAAGCATTACATGCACGCATTATAATGTTTTTGCTTGAATGTAAATGGAAACGATTTTACTTTTTTCAATTACTGGTTGACTAATAAAAATTAGTACTATATATACTGTTGAGGCCAAATGTTTATATACACAAAAAATGAAATTTTCAACTTTCAACTCCATACATTTCATGTTAGCATACATTTCTTGTTAGGGTTTCTACTTTATTTCCATAAGATGTCATTTCAGAATGATAGCTAAGAGACGATCTCAAGAGAGATTTATTTCAGCTTTTATTTACTATATCAGATTTTCAGTGGGTCAGAGGTTTACATACGCTTTGTTAGTATTTGGTGGCATCACCTTGTAATTGCTTGAACTTGAATCAAATGCTTATAACGATATAGCTTTCCACAAGCTTCTCACAGTACTTTGATGGAATTTTTGCCCATTCCTCCTGACAATACTGGCTGTAATGCACTAGTAGGGTCTAGTTTTCAGCAAAACCTCTTTCCTGAATGATGCAGTGTCTGTGTGGTCCTAGGTTTTTTTAACTGTTTGGACAAATGTGTTGTGGTACCTTTAGTTGTTCAGTAATTGCTTCTAAGGAGGAACCAGACTTATGGAGGTCCACATTTTTTCTCTTGGCTGAACTGCTTGGATTCTCCCATTGTATCAAGGGCAAAAAGCATTGTATCTAAAGGTAGACTCTTTTACAGCCATAGGCATGCTTCTATTAACTCCTTATTAGGATAATTGGTCAATCAGAAGCTTCTAAAAGTCTTTATAACAATTTCTGAAATCTCCCAGACTGTTTAAAGAGACTAAACTTTAGACTAAACTCTAAAGAGTGCTGTGCATGAAAATCCCAGGAGATCAGCAGTTTCTGAAATACTCAAACCAAATCTGGTACCAACAACAAAGCTGTCAAAGTCAAAGTAAGAATCGTAATTTGTACTAGGGCAAGGTGGTCACCACTCACTATGCTGCAACGGAACCTTCCAGAAAATGTGAAAATGAAACTTCCTTGTACAATTTACCCTGATCCAGAAGATAATGAATTCTGTACTTGTCCTAATGTTCCCTTCTTTGCCAGTGTATGATCTCAACAACTGACAGCTATCATTTAAAAAATGTAAAGTGAGGGTCTTATTAAATAATGGTGCCTGTTCTTTGGTACACATTACATGCACAGAAAGCAGATCAGTTGCCTCAAGGGCTTTTTCACCAAGAGCAAAAGTGCTATCTTTTGTTTCCTGAAACTTAATTACACTTCCATTGACTTTTACCTATTAAGTGTGCATTTTGGTGACCTTCATTAAGCAAATGGGGAAAAAATGTTTTGGGTTACAAAATAAAGGATATCACTGCAGTTTAAGTGTCAATCATATTCCTTTTGTTGTGCAAATCTCGATATGTTCATTATTTGACCCTTCGTAATGCATAAAATCTCACAAGAGGTCACAAGAAACACATCAACAATGTAATTTGTCTCGCCCACCTTTACAAGGAAACCATAGGTCATTAACGTATTTGAAAAATTAACTTAAGGGGATCTATATAGCTGTTCAAACTAATAGAACAGACAATGTGTCCCTTGGGCCCAATGCGAATAGAACAGGTCTGAATCCGGAGGCACTGGGAGTCTGGGAGCCACATGTCGACATGCATCTCACTACTCGCTACATCACCTGGTCATACCGAAGACAGGAAAGAAGGAGCGGAACAGAGGCTCTCCAGATGTTCTCCATCAGCAGGCCACAGGGGAGAGCGGCGCTGAGCAGCAACACCTGCTGCAGCACGATTACTATGAGAGCCCGGGCCACGTGCCACTGTAACCTGGCCAAGTGCAACTACAGCAATCTAGCAAATGACAAGAAAAGCCTGTTTCACAGCATACTCTGAGCGCTACAATCAAAGTAATTTTGGCCAACTTAAATATAGGCATTATATAAAGTTGGTCATGCTTACGTAATTGTATCGAGCGGAGCTTTTTCCCCTCTTATAGGATGGAATACTGTAATATGGCATTGTATAATACACTAATTACTTTTTCATTCATCCACGGTAGCCTTAAATGTCTTCAACCATATAATTTTTGAAAACTTACTCTCTCCCTCTCGAGATATTATACAGGCTAATATTCTGAAAGTTATTCTACCAGATATCGTTACATCACCTAATCTCTAACCACACCCACAACCACTGGAAAAATAATATTTGCACTGATGAAAGTTCTCTGCCATCATCAATTTCTTCCACTTCCCTTTACAGAAACCTTGTAAAAGGAGCCGTACTAAAGTCTGACATGAGTCCATTCTTTCCATATCAAAGTCATATTTTCCCTTTAAAACACTGACTTGAAAAGTCTTTAAGACGCAAAAGACCGAGTCTGTGATTACTCCAAACTCTAAATGCACATGAAATGCAAATGAGGAGAAACAAAAGGAAAGCTGCAGCAGGTGAAAGAGACAACTGTTCAATAAGCCCAATGTTAAATTCTCCTTGACCCAAAGGTCACCGAAGACCAACCCCAAAATCGTTTAATATTTTTCCTTCTAGATCAATGGCGGCATAAATTTGGATTCAATGACAAGCATAATTTAAAACAGATCTATAAATGATAGTGTGCAATTCCCAGGAGAACTGTACGCATGGGTTATTGCTTCAGACGAACAGGATTATGTCAGAGCAACCTTGGAAAGAAATTACACATTTGTTCACTGAAACCATATGTGTTACTTTCTTTAATCAGGTGCTTTAACTGCAAAGCTTTACAACTGTCCATTGTTTTTCCTCCTGCATACTAATGCGTTTAACAAATGGCACTACAAAGCCACAAACTATAATACTCCAAGATAAGACGTTCTCAGATCTTGGTAAATGCTTCCCAAACATTCTTGTTTAGCTTCTTTATTTTATTCATGAAAAGTAATCATTCAAAAAATGAGAAATCTGAAACACATTTCCAAACAGTTCACTTGACAGTACAGGCGAGCTGTGTAAATACATTTCTGCAGCATAATTCCAGTTCACACTAATACTGTTTTGCAAAGCATATAAAACCCTTGCTGATAAATATTAATTTGAGCCTTCATGATGTATTTGAAATTTCCAGCTAAAATGTCACCACATGGAACATTAATGTAATATTTCAAGGCCTGAGAGCAACGCTCATATTGATTGCATTTATTCCACTCTGGGGATGAGGAATAATTCTTCAGTGTGGGGACACATCTGGTAGCCAAAGATGCGAGGCGGGGAATGAGAGAATGCTAAATAACAATAAAAAATAATAATAGGACTTGGATTAATATATATCACCGAGACATTGTTTTAATGTGAATGCCTTAATATATGCACCTGCTTTACAGACTTAATCTGTCTGATTCATTTTTGGCTGAGTGCTCGCTTCAAAAATGCATGCTAACCTCCTATTTCGAATAAGTACTAAACCATGGGATGTTACTATTGCGGTATCATTTTTGCCATCCTATTTAGTAAGGTAGTGTGTATTCGGGACAAGGAGGCTGCACTGAGCAGGAGCGTCCATTTAACCGTCACAGGTAAACTCCGATTGAGTCCTTCAGCCATCACCTTTTCGTTGTATTGACATCGCTCTTCGGTTGCAAATCAGCTTATGGACTCTTGTGCTGAAAATATACACTCTGCCTCCTGTTTTTTTTTGCAAGTTTAAGCAGAGCTGGTGGAGTTTGAGTGCGCTCATGTCCTAAAAGGATCCGCTGTTTGTCATTCGCCATATTGACTCTCATTAGGAAGGGCGTCTGGCTGTCTTTAGTGCAAACGGAACGAAATTCGAGTCACACCTTGACCCTGGTCCACAGCTTTACCTACACTGCCTGGATTTACCATTTACAACAGTTTTGAAGTACTATAACAAAAGTGTTCTAAAATGCCTCAAATTTGTTGTCTTTTTGACACACTAGTTTCACCTCATTTATCTTTCCCCAGTTAGGCTAATTGGGATGAGTTGTCATAGGGTAGCTTAATGAGCTTCACTGAAATGGAAATTGGTAGACATCTAGAAGTGAAGTTTTCTAGTTTCCTGTACATCGATAATGCACATTAAGATGATGAAAATGTGTGTGTGTGTGTCTATATATATATATATATATTTAAACTACGCGTATGAATCAACTTTTGAGTTTCACTTTGAGTGAGGGCACGCACAGGAAACCATGACCACAACCATATAGCGTTCATGCATCCCAGGTTGCATACACTCCTGAGCAAAAAAAAAAAAAAATGTCACAAAGTCAAGCCCAAAATGGCAAATATTAAGCTTTTAATGGTCTTGTGAACAAATCATTAGCCAGAAAAGTAGGAAGAATTAAACAGATGCACTCCTGAGACCTACTGTGTCACCATTTGCTGGTTTGCTTTTGCTGCAGTGAACTGTTTGTTTGGGGAAAAGCTAGAAACAGGGAAATTCACTTATATAGTCCTCTTGTATGCAAAGGTAAAATCATGATAATGATTAAAATGTTTGATGTAAAATTCAACGCATGTTTGAGTGTATAAAATTTTCCAAAAATATTTTCTGGAATGTTTTTTTTTTCTGAAAAGATTAGTCATTATTTGGTTATCTGCCATACCTGATGCGGCCCATCAACGGCCACAAGGCTTAAATATTTAAAGATATCAAAGCTAAAAGCAATCCCATAATAAGTTCCTTCATCTATTTGTTTAATTCTTGCTAATTTCCTAACCAATGATTTGTTGTTAAGACCATTAAAAGCTTAATATTTTGCCACTTTGGGCTTGGCCTATTTTTTTGCCCAGGAGTGTATACATATATATGGTAAATATAATTGGCAAAAAAAAAGAGGCTATAATTCTCCTGTATAGACCTCATTAACTGAATTTGGGCCCTCTCGAGTTTGAATGAATTGAATAAGATGGCACAAGTTCCCCGCTGGACAAATCTGAGGACATTCTCATCTCATCTAACCTCATATCAAGGCTTATGTGAATTATGCATAGCTACAGCTCCCCCTACTGGTGCAGATAATTCACCTTTTGCAAAGCTTTTAGAAGTTTCTGAAGATTAGTGAGGTTACATTTTGTTTCTTTTGACATTAATCCTGTATACTGGGCTTCTAGGCATTATTTTAGTGTCAGTCAGTAGCAACAGGTTTAGTTGTTATAATCTATATATAGGATATGTATTTGATATAATCTGTGTAAAATATCGAAAATAATTTCAGGAGGCAAATTCAGCTCTCATATGCATTAGGATCTGTTCATAAAATCTGTTAGTTTGTAAAAGAACAGTTAATAGACGGCTTTCATTCTTCTATCACCACCTGTCTAAGACAACTGGCTCCCCAGAAGCACAACACAAGGCAAAATGAAACAAATGTTTCAAGTATTCATTTGGCATCTGTCTTTCTGACACGCACAAACCACACGTGCAAATGCTCGTGTTTACAGCAACGTGTATTTGCAATCCATAGAAAACATTTGTGAGAGAGCTGCATCCTGCTGAAGAGATCTCAAAAGTCAGGTTTTAATGCTGTAGAGAGAGACAGATGGTACCATGTGTCATCCTAGACCAATCATTCACGGTCATATAAGTTAGTTTTAAAAACAGTTAGACTTTGTCTATTTTTACCAGCCCACAATCTGGTAAATCATATCCTTTTATAGTAGATAATACAGAATATTTCAGTAGCAGGTGTTACACATTGAGGCAAGATTATCTTCCACTTTGTCATACTTCTCTGAGGATAAACATTCAACCTGATAGCAACGTATAACCCTGATTTGAAATGACGAATGCCGACAACTGTGGTGGTGTAGTTTTTAGTTATGCTTTTTCATTTCGACCAAAGTTCAGAAAAGACAAGAAAAAAGGCAATGATCTCTTAGTTCCTTAACATCTTGACAGTCAATCCACCCTTTGAAGTGTATTTGGTGGACTGGTGGAAGCCTTTACTTCACCAGAAAGAGCCAAGTCCACATGAAGTATTTCCATTCATTCAAACCATATCGAAAACCTTCAAAAGCTGAAGGTCTAATTTGTCTATCTGGGGGTCCATCTCAATCCTGGATGTCCAGCTACACCATACCCACGCTCTCTTGAACACGTCAAGCCCTGGCCAGGATTGCTTGTTTCACTTGACACATAATTACTATGGAAATATTTGTGTATTTTGTACGTGTGCCACGGAACAGAGATGCGACGCTTTTGCCAAAGCTTTCACAGCTCCTGCTGCTGGTACGCTAGCCAGGATCTCTGATTAAAACGAGATGGTTTCATATGCGCCAACTTTACACAAAATCACTCCCAGAGATCTGTCACACACTGCCAAGTCCACTGGCGAGAAGCGAGCAGTAAGCAGCAGCGTCTTTGCACCACGCATAAAAGAGCTAAAGGACTCTTCCCCTCCCCACTTCCCATTCAATTAACTCCTCTCACAAACACCCTGCCACTGCTTGACACTCATGCTCACTATCCAAACAGAGGGAGCGTCTAGAATGCCAGCAATATAAGGCCATATCTGTAAATGAGAAGCAGGGCAAATGCCAAATCTTGCTAGACCTAAACCAGTTATAATAAAAAGGAGTCTTAAATGATGCCTTCACGTGGCCAATAACATGAAGTAACAACAATTTGGGGGCATGTCATTGGACTTCAAATCATTGTCAAATCTACAATCTGTCATGCTGTACCTGAGTACTATACATTAATGGTTCTCAATAATAAGTGGGGTCTCAAAGTATAGCAAAGACGTTGATTATTTTCTTCATTTAATTTACAATGGTGCAAATCACAACCCAGCATCATCAATGTTATTAATGTTTATTAACGAGATCTTATAGCTATTAGCATGTTTGACTGGTCACTTGAATAAATGGTTTAATTCCAAACGTGAAAAACTCAGAAACCTGAATTTAGTGTAGTTAGTGGAAAGTTCAGGAAGAGAAAGCTGTATGTCTAAGGTGGTTTGTGGATTTTATTTTACGGTTAAAAGGGTTCCTGGTTACCAAAAGAACCTCTACTTTAAATGACCTAAAGACAACTCTTGTTGTAATACCGGAGTACGACACTTCTTCTGTAATGGACTACAGCATATATACTTATAAAGCAAGAGGCATGTGCATCTATCAAACACATGCCACTTAGTGGTAGCTCAGTGGTTAGGACGTTGGGCTACTGGTCAGAAAGTCATGAGGTCGATCCCCAGCACCGCCAAGCTGCCACTGGTGGGCCCTTGAACAAGGCCCCCCTTAACCCTCAATTGCTCAGTTGTATAAATGAGATAAATGTAAGTCGCTCTGGGTAAGGGCGTCTGCCAAATGCTATAAATGTAATGTAATGAACAGTTAAAGTCTTTAATTCAGAGACAAAATGTACCTGAGGTTCAGGATCAGTCTACATCATGCTTCATTTCACTGCTGAAAAATTCAGTAAAACTGCTGAGGATGTATCCAGTGAGGTTAAGAGTAAAGGAATATGATATGTACAGCTGCTAAGGAGTGAATGCAGCTATTGTATAAAGCACAAAGGCGTCTCTATCGGGCTGACGTACATAAATAATAACATGAAAAGTTGTGCAGTCTCTATGATCGATTATTACTTTATTACTACTTTTATTATTACCACACTGCACTAACGTCTACGTCATATTTATTGAGTCATTCGATAATTTATACTAATGACATGTCAGGAAATGGGAATTATCAAGTTCCACTTCCGTCACTGCATTCATAATAACACATAGTAATAAATATCATGCATTTCACTATAACTGCAGAATATCTGCTGCCTTTCTCTGCCATACATTGAGCACAAGAATATATAAATAATAATCTGGAATGAAAAAGAAAGTGTGAGCCATCATGATGTTCACAAACCTCTGCCCCACAGAACCTCTGAAGCTTTGCATGGTCCCTAGTTAAAGCCGTAATATCGATTGTGAGCAACTGTGAAAGCATCTGTCAATAAATTGTAGCAAATTCTAATGCCAACACATAAACACAATAATAATAGTAATGAAATTAAAATCCAATTATATTGATACGACCTGGTTCCTATAAACTTCTCCGACCCTGTTTTATTCATTAAGCTGTCAAGGTGTGGTTTATTAGACAGTAACAATGTGAAACTGGGAAGAAGATGAAGCTCTGTATGAACTAGAAACCCTATGAACCAGTTAGTTAGCTACTCAGTCTATTAAAATATCTTAATGAACACAATCCATTCATTCAGTCAGTCAGTCATCTTAAGTAACTGCTTTCTCCTGGTCCGAGTCACAGGATAATATAGTCTGGGTGACTCGATTGGGTGCCACTGATATCACATTTACTAATATGTATGTAAAGTAAATGGATAATACATTTTAAACACTGATAAAGTGCATGTTTCAGATAAATAGCATAAAAATTTATTTAAAAAAATCCACAGTATTTAGAAAACATCATTTTTGCCTATCACAAGCCACTCTAATTATATTTTACCTTGAAATATAATCATTAATATCCTTCAAAAAATAATTTCTCATTAATGTATGAATCTCATGCTTGAAACATCATTTTGCTTGACTTAGCCGTTATAGGTGAAAAATGTACACTGTAGTTCTCACAACATTCACTCAACCCTGTTACCTGAACACATGAAATATTTGGAAAATTCCACAAGGCACATGTTCAGCAGGAAGTTGCATCATCTGCATTTCCTGATGATCATGGGAAAAAGAAGATGAAGGTATTGCATACTTTTTTCTTTATTTCTAAACATATTGACAGATGAGGTCACTTTAAAAGTACAACCCTGCTGTCCACATCATAGGAAGTAAATCATTAGAATGTCTTTAATGTCTTGATTATATTAGCATGGATGCTAGTTAAACTCATTTTTGTGTATTTGCTAATTCCGTGCTAAAAACCCCACCCTGTTACTCACTTAAGAGCAAAATGCAGCTGCTGGCCGTAAAAAAAAAAAAGAGATTGTTATGTGAGATGAATTGTCACATTTTTCAATGCTTAAATGCACATTTTAAATGTTGTAAAAAAAAAAAAAAAAAAAGCTATTTTTTATATTATATAAAGTTTTTTTCATTATTATTATTATTATTTATTTATTTATTTCATTAATTATTTTTTTTTTATAAGGGATAAATGGCACCCCACTTGTGGGAATCAACTACATGGCATAATTAAATAAAACGCCTAAAGATTATAAATTTATTTAATTTATTGTTTTATTAACTCTTGACATTTTTACACTGGTTAAGTTACACATTGCTAGTTGTTCCTGTATTTCTTGCCTACACAGTCCATCCACAGATCTTACTTTACTGCTAGCTCTACCTTTTCTTTACACAAATTAATTAATTAATAAAATATAACCCAAAAACGCATTTCTTTGAAAAGAATTTTACAAAGCTAATTGTAGTTCAACAAGGGACTTTTTTTTTGTTGTGTGTTTTTCTTAATCCAGATCATGACATTCACTTGCACTGCTTCAGATCAAGCCTTGAACAGTGTACTTTCTCTTTCCTGAATAATACGTAACCATTGCAATAGACATTAGGAAGAAAATTGTACTGATTGCAGTCGGAATAAAAATGCATGCAGGTTACTAGCTTACTCAACCTTGTAGCAAATTGCTTGTATCAGTAAGACTGTAAAAAAACAGCACCAGGAGAAGAGAAGGTAGGTTTACATGCAGTGAAGCACACACACCACGGTACATAGACTGTACAGATGAGACCAGTGTGCTGTATGTTCAGGACTTAACTAGCAGCCTTCCTCCCAGCACTCAGGATAGAGTGTCGTGCTGGAAATCCTCAGACAAATAAAACAAAGTGGGGCCACATTGATGCTCTGTCTTGTTTTATATGATGGCTTGAAATAAATGAACTTTAAATGGAACCTTGGCAAGAACGTGGGCTATTGATCGATCTGGAGGGAAGCTGAAGTTTAAGGGCACAGCTTTACCCGAGCTCGGCTGTAACTGGAGTAATGAAATTGATTGGGCCCAGGGAGGGTGACAAGCCAGTAGAGTCAAGCCCTTGATGTAAGGAAACAAGAGTGGCATCTAATTGGGGTGTAATATAGGTCTTTAGAGGACATTAAGCACTCGAAAGCAGAGAACCAACAGTCTTCTCACCCAATCCAAAAGCGAGAGAGGCCATCTCTTTCACTTTAAAAAAATAAATAAATAAATTCTTCAGAAGCGTGTGCTGAGATCCAAACTACTTTGTAGTTTAGTGATTCAATCCTGGGTATAGTATACCACTGAATTCACTCACCATTCCTCCAGGTTGCAGACATGATAGCTGTTACACAAGCCAAATATCTATCTTCAAGACTTAGAGTGGCCTATAAATCATTATATGTATGTGGATTTAACTTTGGTAGAAACATTTTACATTCATATTATTATGGTCATTATGGTTTTTATGGCCATTATTAAGGTAAAAATGCCTTCGGAGAAACACCTAATGGAAAAAATCTATTTCTGTTCATATTGTTCAGTACATTTAGAAATAGTATCATCCTTCAACGTATTATGTCGGGAAGACATTCGTCATTTATGTAAAATGGCCTCATCCACACTGAGGGGAAAAAAGTTACGGTGCATTACAAGCACTTAGTGCAGCGATATCAAGGTTCACCTCCGATTTCCAATCTCAGGCCAGGGTGGAGGGTTGGGGGGGCATCATTAAAAAGCCATTACAGGCCCATATTTCATATTCCATCCTCTTCCATGTTTCAAGGTGTTAAAAGCTCAATGTATATTCCCACTGTATTTAAGCAGCAGGACAGTCGAGCGGCACAGACACCTCGCTGGCAGCCATTGACCTTGGCCTATTCAGCCTTCATTAGCTTTCAGACACTTATCACTCATAACTGGTTTTGTCCTCTCCACCATGCTGCCTCCTTCACTTCACTTAGGCTGGCAAATAATGGCAGGAATCCATTTATCTGCCATTTCCAACAAGTGCGTGACATTAACGAATTATCTGCTTTTCTCTAAGTGTGGCCAAGGTACCCTGGGAAGCATTCCTTCACTCCGGAGGCCAGGGTCAGCCTTTCAGACCTGCCGTTCTTCATTAAAGCCATTTTCTCCCTAACCTCTTTAAATATTCATTTTGTTTTTTTGTTTTTTTTGCTTGCTGATTTCTGTTTATGAGCACTGTTGACTATACACTTTTTTCCCGTAAACACAAACTTATTTAGTTATGATTATTTAATGGCCTTGTCTGCATTCTCATTTTAGAAAAAAAAATAAATAAAAGCATTGATCTGGGTTGGAAATGTATCTAATTTTGGTGCTACATCTTCTCTGTGGTATTACTCACCTCTTACAAAAGTGATAGTCATATAAGGAAGGATATTTTGGTTTGTGCCAGACTGCAGTGAGATCACTCTGCAGGAGACACATTTCGTACTCTTATCTGCTGACAGTTTAAGCACAGGTCAACAAATTAAGACAGGATGTAAACACGGCAGGATATTTCAGACAAAGAATTTCTCTTTAAGTGGCACGAGGACCCTCACAGCTCCTGGTCCCAGGTTTGATTTTTGAACTCAGGTTACTGTCTGTGTGGAGGGAAGCATGTAACTATAAGATAAGATAAGATGAGATAAGATGAAATAAGATAAGATCAACTTTATTAATCCCCGAGCGGAAATTCAGGTGTATGTCCCCCATGTCCACATGGGTTTCCTTCCACCTCTCAAAAACATGCTGGTACACTGGGACACCTAGTAAGTGAAAATATCTTGAATATAGTCAAATTTATGCAGTGTTTCCAAATATAAGATTACAATAAAGCAATTATAAGATTATTAAACTTATTCTGAGACATGTTCCATTTTCTTATTCTATTAGCAGATCATTTTCCTTCTTTCTAGAAATAAATGCTTAAAATGAGCAAACTTATCTGCCAATAGAACAAGACTACTTCAAGCTTAAAATTAATTAAAAAAAAAAAAAAAGTTTAGAAATAGGTTTAATAATCTTATGGTTATCTTATCATAGGAAATACTAGATAAATTTGACTACAATCATGATGTCATTTTTTCAGGGTAGGTGTATTTGCTTCACTACATTGCCCCTGGTGTCTCAGGCTATAGTCCTGCCTCACACTCATCATCACCAGGATAAAGCCGTTACTGAAGATGAATAAATGAAAGAATTGCACTTTGCTTGTAAAACAGAAAAGTAGTGTTTCCTCTGCAGCGGTGATGGGATGTCGTGTCGAATTTGTTTAGGACCGCGACCATCCCAAAACTCGGCCTTGATCTAAAAACAACATGACACTGACGGCTTTCAGTGCCGAAGCTTACACTTCTACCCAATTCCAGCAGACCCAACTGCAAATTCTCCATTGCATCAGATGCAGTCAAACTCAATTTAAAATGGTCATGATTATTTTATTTTGTAACATTAATGGAAGTACGTTTGGAGAGGAGGGGGCAGTTGGTTGTACATTTGCAATTCATAATCCCTCTCATGATTACATTAAGAATGTGTTCTGTCATATTTGATTAATGTATCTTGTTTTCCTTAAAACAGGATTAAAATATGAAAACTGACAGAAATGAGGCCATTACAAAGAATTATCAATTTTTAATAAACCACTCAAGAAAGGGAAAATGAAGTGGCATACACAAAGGAGCTGCTCAGAAATTCAGTAATCAGGATTTTGCTACATTTGCAATCAGTGTTTGGCAGTAAATGGGGAATAGGCACTGCCAGTGGAAGGCCGTTGGCTGGAACGTATGCACAATTAACATGAAAAGATCTCTCACTGAGTGCATTCATATGGTGGGACAGGAATAAGAAACTGCATTGACCACATATTATCTTGGCCGTTTATTTATATAAGAAAGGTTTTAAGTATTACAATATCAATACTGGTCCCAATTTAGTTTATTTACTTTATTTATTATTTATTATTTATTCCTGTATTCATTCAAAAACTATTTTGAACTGCGTTGTGTACAAATATAAAATATATATTTGAAATGTGTGTGTGTGTGTGTGTGTGTGTGTGTGTGTGTGTGTGTGTGTACTATATGTAAGGATACAGTATATATGTAAGGAATAAAACACTAGAAGACATATTTTCCAACTATTACACTTTTGATTTAAATAAGGAACATGTCATGCTTTTTATCAATTTATAGTTACATTTAATGGTGTGGAACATCTGCATAACAAGTTATTACCTCTCATCACTTATAAGTTACTAAGAAACTGGAAAGCCAAAGTCTTTACTGACCATTAAAAAGCAGACTCCATCCATTGGGGGCAGTCGTGGCCTAATGGTCAGAGAGTCGGACTTGCAACCCGAAGGTGAACCAGAAGGTGGTGGGTTCGAGTCTCGGGTCCGGCAGGGATTGTAGGTGGGGGAGTGAATGACCNGGATGGGTTAAATGCAGAGCACAAATTCTGAGTATGGGTCACCACACTTGGCCACAAAGTCACTTCCACTTCCACTTAAAGGTTAAAGAAATGGCTCCTTACATAACACTGCCCCATATCAATGATTATATGTTATTCTTTGTTAAATAACAATCTGTTTTTTAATCTGTTTATTATTATCCTTGGATTGATTATGTCGAGCATCATACAAGACTGTGTGAACTGGTTGGTAGTATAGAAATGATGAAGTACTTGTTCACGTAATTATATTTGGTCACTGAACCGAACGTCGATCTGGATGACAATCTCGACGACGATACCTTTTAATATCAAGACCTTCTGACTAATCCGATTCAAGAATGCAATAGTGCAGCGGGATAAACTTATATACCATGTATATATGTCAATTGTATGTATATACCATGTATATATGTCAATTCTGAATTGGCAGTTTATTAGTTATATAAGTCTAGTAACTCTGCATGTTGCCAAGCACGTGCTTTAAAAAGTGTTTGCGTGAAAACTAAAAGGCAAATTTCTCTCCGAAATGTCACTCATTCTTGCTGACTCCAGTTATTGAACAACAAGTGAAAATAATAAAGTGTGACTTAGTTAAAAGGAACCATATGTATGAATGTACACCATGACCCTGAGCTCAACAATCAGCTGTTGTTCTGATGTTGGTGTGAAAAAAAGCAGATCTGCGAGCTGGAATCAACAAAAAGCTGGAAAGCTTTCTCTAGCAGTATAAATATAAGCTCCAATCTGTTTACAGTTAGCGCACCAAAGAGCTTGTAATCCAAACAGAAATGATGTAACATTCCTTGACTTGACACAATTCAAGTGTTTTCTAAGATGATGTTGATGAGATTATAATTCTGTGTTTGCACCCTTTTCAGGTGGGAAACATTTCCAAATTTACTGACTGGCAGGAAATCACTACTGTAATGTTAAATCAAGCCAAGACTTCTGAAACTTCTGAATAAAGCGGTGTAATGGTGGACGTAACAGTAGTAACACATTAATCTCTCAAAGGCCCAGGACCTGTCAGTGGCTTATATTTTACATTTTAACTACAAAACTGTTGCTGTTCGTTTCATTGTAGTTGCTTAATAAATAGCTGAATAATAAATGAAAACATTAAAGGGTTAAAGATCTTCACTTTTGGTATATTTAATGGGTGTAAGGCGAGGGACCCTGTGAGGGCCTGGAACCCAGTGTAGTCTTCTGCTGTTGTAGCCAATTCTCCTCAAGGTTTGATGTGTTGTGCATTCTGAGATGCTTTTCTTCTCACCACAGATGTATAGAGTGGATACCGTAGTGTCTGCCCATTCTCCTCTGATCTCTATCATCAGCAAGGGATGTTTTTTGCACCACTCTGTGTAAACTCTAGAGACTGTTGTGGGTGAAAATCCCAGGATATCAGCAGTTTCTGAAATACTCAAACCAGCCCATCTGGAACCAACAACCAAGCCACAGTCAAAGTCACTGATATCATGTTTTTCCCCCTGTTCTGATGTTCTGATGTTCGATGTGAACATTAACTGAAGCTCTTGACCTGGATCTGCATGCTTTTATGTATTGCACTGTTGTCACATGATTGGCTGATAATCGCATGGATACGCATGTGTACACGTATTCCTAATAAAGTGGATGGTGAGTGCATATATGTTATTCAAAATACACGGGAATTTTATTAAATGAACCATTTTTTGTAACTAAATAATCTAAAGACCACTATTAACATGTTTAAAGCTCTTCTAACCTCCTTTCAGGTCTCTAATACCCACAGCGAAGACAAGATCCTTATTCCAGAAATGTAACACCACCCCCACTCAGCCACTTTATATCACAGTGTCTGGCTCTTTCTATAAGCAAACAGCTTTGAGAGGTATAGAGGTAAAAGTCCCATGAAATGAGAGCAGGCGGATAATTGAGTAGCCTAAAAACAGGAATCTAATTGTGCAGGCCCCTCTGGGGGCTAATATTGAACTATCTTATAATAGGCCCAGGATATTCTCCCCATGATTTATTGCCAAATCCCTGTATTTTTCAATACATTATAGTTCCTAAATTGTGTTTAAATTGAGTGTGGAGGAGCTGAGGCCATTAGGAGATGCAGAAATGAAGATTATATTTAAATATTCATGCACCCTGTACCTTATTATTGAATCTGAACACTAACAAAATCAATATTAAGTGCAGTTTGACATAAATGTATTTATGAATTTCGACTTTCTAAGTAGTGTATTTTTTCACTCAAAAATTGCAAGTATAATGTAGTAATGATATCAAAACAGTGTGTCAGAGTGCATTAGGGGAAGCACTACATAAAACTGCTAGAGCGTCCATGTAAAAGTGCTTAGTGGGCAGAACTGTCTCTTTTTACAAACATCACTCATTTTACAGTCCCGTATCCCACGCTTCTGCCTTGCTGTATGTGATAGTTAGAGAAAGATACAGTTGTCTCGTTTGTTCAGCCCGCTCGCGTTAGGGCTGTAATGCTATGTAGTGTGGCCGGTGATTAAAATGGATGTCTCTCAGTCGCTCCACCTGTCCAAATAAGTCTCCTTATTCTGCTTTCAGCCTTCATTCTCATTCAAATGAGTGGTGATGTCTTCTAAAGATACGGAGAGGACATTCAAGGCTACAAAGCCCATCATAAGCCTCAGTTTTATTTATCCATATTTCACTTATTATGCATTTTATTGTGTAATGCTCATTTCTCCAGGCTGAAGTGAAAGTCATCTTGCATTAGTGTGTGTGTGTTTTTTTTTTTTTTTATAGTTTTTTTGTCCTGTTGTTTATAGAAACTCTCACGAATGTTAAAAGGGGCTTTATTGGGCAGAAGCCATGTCTCTGGATGCAAGATGATGCAGTAAAAAGCTGCATGGGCTGAAGAAAGCATAGTATCAATCCAGGCAAAGAGAAAGCTCTCATAAATCAGAGATAGAGTCATAGCCTGCTGCTTCACCTTTAAAATTGTCTAAACTGACTCTAAGAGCCTGATTCGGTTTGAGGCTGTCTATAAGCAGCTCTAATAAAAGCTTTATGCATTGAAAACACAAGGAATAAAAGAGAAATAAAAACAGCCACATTCAAAGTGTGCAAGCCTGCACGTCGTTATATAGGAAGTACAGCAATTAAGTAATGAAATCTAAAAGAAGAACCACGTGAAAATCAAATAAAGGGCATTGTTAAAGAGATCACTAACATATTTGTGAATGTGAATATTAACAAATTGTCATGCAAGTCTCTTCAGATCCGTTTTTGCACCCTCTCTGTGCTCTGTCCAAAGAAATGAATTTAAGCTGATACTTCACATTGCATCATTCAAAAATCCTCATTGTGAAACGTGCCCAAAATAAATTTGAGACACAATAATGATCAGCTGCTCCATTCTGAAAATCCTTTATTTCATGACTGCCACTTTTCTTGTTGCTTTAGAAGCAATAGAAAGAGCTATCTGTCAAAGCAATAACATAAAAGTCTTTAGCAGTCCTACTGAAGGCCTGTAGGCATTTCTTTTATCAAGTTAAACTCTTAAAAGCCACATGCTTAGATTAGCAATATAAAGAACTATATATATTACTTGCAGAAGAGCTCAGTGTGCAGAATGCAACCCTCAAGACATAAGTCAATTTATATTCGAATTTCCATACATGCATTTTCCTGTTATCGTCAATATGCAAAAATGGTGCTTACTAACAAATAACGCATAATGTTCCCGAGCCTCGCACATCAATAATTGCATTTAAGCCTAAAAAGAAAATGCAAGAAGGAGTGAGCAAAAAGACGGCTCATATAAAACGTGCAACACATTAAACACAGAAATGTCAAAAATATAAAGGTGGCTCTTCGCTTGTGCGACAGCTTTCCCATTTATCTCGCTTGAGACCCGGGCCCCGAAAGGAAATAAATAGCACCCTGTCTCCTGGCGCATCTCATTGAGTTACAGAGTCAGGGCTTCTCTTTATAGACGATGCTCATATCCAGACCTCCTGAGAAGGCGCATCAGTGTAAGAGGCCAGCAGTGAAAAATGGAGTCGAGGCCGGGGAAATGGAGTAGCCTACTTCTCACAGTGCAGGAAAATAACTCACATACTTAGATCAAGGAGCAGTCAAAGGGTAGGAAAGTTCACATACAAGACTAAATGGTAATATTTTTCTCACTTTACCCTAAACAGTGAAGTGCTAAAATGGTGCTTAGTAACAAATAACACTGACCTGACTGAAAAGGCTGAAGACCTGTCTCTATCTACCGTCTTTCTTGCTGTACCAACTTCTAGTACTAACGCACCTCTAACAGCATTTTAGCTTGATTTAGCTTGATCGAGTCTCTGACCAATTTGTCACTTCTGTAAGTCACTCTGGATAAGGATCTCTGCTGACATCTTTCTGATTTCTCACATATATTTCACAGGTATTTCCCACATGTGATTATGTGTATAATATGTGATCACCTATTGAATTTTTCACCTTGTTACCCTGAAATTCTTCTTTTCCCTTCAGGGGTCGCCACAGTGAATCATCACTCTCCACCTATCCCTATCTTCTGCATCCTCAACACTTGCNCCTCAACACTTGAACCCACTAGCTTCATCTCCTCATTTATTACCTCCATATACCTCCTCTTTGGCCTTCCTCTTCGCTGGCCTTCCTCTTCGTACCTCGTTACCCTGAAATTGCACGTGTGAATTCGAATTAGCGCATGACATCATGAGTTCATGAAAAAGAATTATTTGCGAGAAATAAATCACGTGTAAACATCACATATGAAAATGAAAGAATCATGTGGAAAAAAAATGACATGTGAAAATAAACGAGTCTTGTAAACTTAACATATGGACATAATTGTGTGTAAAGATAACGTGAAAATAAATGAATCATGTATACGTCACGTGAAAATAAATGAATCATGTAAAAACCACGTGAAAATAAATGCATCGTATGTAAAGAGTATGTGAAAATAAATGAATCATGTGTAAACAGTATGTGAAAATAAATGAATCATGTGTAAACAGTATGTGAAATAAATGAATCATGTGTAAACAGTATGTGAAAATAAATGAATCATGTGTAAACAGTATGTGAAAATAAATGAATCATGTGTGAACAGTATGTGAAAATAAATGAATCATGTGTGAACAGTATGTGAAAATAAATGAATCATGTGTAAACAGTATGTGAAAATAAATAAATCATGTAAACATCACGTGAAAATAAATGAATCATGTGTAAACAGTATGTGAAAATAAATGAATCATGCATAAAAATAAGGTAGAAATCTTGTGAAACATAAAATTCACATGGGGAAATGAATCGTGTAAAAATCACTTATGAAAATAAACGAATTGTGTGTGAACATCACATGTGAAATGCAGTAAATGAATTACGTTTAATACTCACGTGAAAAATGTGTGAATATAAAATGTGAAGTGTCTAAAAACCACATGTGACGTTCATGCGATTTGTTAACGTTACAACAGTGGCCCATGTAAGAAAAATAGCCCTTCTGTAATTTAGCAGCTAATAAAACTCTCAGAAAATGGCTGTGAAATGCTAAAACTAGACGTTGAAGTTGGATTCAGTCCTGATGCAGTGACATCTGTCCTTCCCACACAGCCATCCACTGTGCAGTAGCTGTGTACCTAATGATGGGGGGCACCGGTGCTTTTTCCAGCGTTTGCTCCCACAGGTCTGACATTCAAGATCTCTCAATTATGTATGAACAGCAAGCAATATCCTTTACCATCAAGCCCACACAACATGTTTCATCTTCCTGGGCACAGATGCCCAATCAAATTCTCAGTGTAATTATGATGACTTATTAAAAATGGGCCCAAACACATTATTAGTAGGACTGTAGTTAGTCTCGGCGGTCAAAATTAGTGCACCATATTGCATGCGAATTACTTTAACTACTTTAAGTCGACCAGAAGATGGGTCTCATTTCAGACTCCTGGAAGCAGGTAAAATCCGAAGAGGCCGGGAAATAGGATGCAGCAGTAAAAGCACTTATTTGTTTGTGCATCAAGATGACAGTCTCGGGGAAGTGCTGAAGTCAATGAGGTCGCTCTTAACACTGGATACAGCAAAAAACAATAATTATGGCGCCTCCTCGAGTGAATTTAAAGACATGGTATAAGGGGAGAATTTGTATACATAATACGAATCACGACATATTGTATTAGAAAGTCTGTTTTTAGTGTTTAAGGTGAAATGCTGACATTGGTACTAAACACTAGTGTAGAGCAGTGTAATGGGAATACACAGCTCAGCAGTGGGAGAACATCACAAACACCATGTTTATCTCCCACACAACATGGAGCCATTAAATATACATGCACAACCCATCCATTATTCCAACTCCAAATGGCCAAATGTGGATGAAGCTTGGAGAATCCTTCTATTTTAAAATAAATAAATAAAGCAGGCACTTGAAATTTCTTTTGTCTCTTCTCTGGAGAGGAGAAGTGCGTGTGCTTACAAGCGACTCATCTCCTTGTGGGAAACGTGAAGAGCTTTCTAAACATATATAAATAAATCACAATGTTTTCAATTACGCTCGGCCGTCTTTTCTGCAAATTCAAATGATTTTGTCACTAGTCCTAAGAAATGCATGTCATATTTAAGCAAAGTTCATTTTTCTTCATTCTTAATGGAAACGTTCTTTAGATACCAGCTCCTGTCAGATGTGATTTTGGTGTAATGTTTGTAATTATGAGTAGCATCAGTCTGATGTGAAGTGTTAAATATTTCGATGCAAGAAGAGCGAATGCTTGCTGAAATAAGAAAATATTCATAGTTAGGTCATTTCTAAATGATGTTTTTCTCAGCTAACAACTGTTTCCTCAGTACCTTGTGTAAAAGTATGTGCTGTTTTTTTTTTTTTTTAATAATCAGTATCACCAAGGCCACGTTCTTGGACCCCTCATGGCCAAACTACTGATGATGAGCTATGAACAGATTGGATACACTGCATTACACGTGAGTAAAAATGGTTTCAACACTTATAGAAAAATCACGAAATATATTTCACACATGCTCATAATTATTACACACGTGAGTTATGGGAGTACAATGTGAACACGTGAAAAATATGTGAAGGGGCATTTCACCATGTTATGCCCTGAAATTGTACATGTAAATTCAAGGAAACACATGTGACAGCATGTGAGCAATGTATGATCACATGTGAAAACGAATTATTATGTCATTAAATTAATTGTGTGAAAAATCATATGTGAAATATAAAACTGCATTCCCTACATGCAGAAACGTTACTATGGGAAAAGAAATTAGAAGTGAAAAAATAATCACCAATGAAGATAAATGAAGCATGTGTAAACATCACATGTGATAAATGACTCGTGTAAAAATCATGTGAGAATAAAATAATTGTGTGTAAACATCACATGTGAAAATAATAAATCATGCATTAAACTACATGTGAAAATAAAATAACTGTAAACATCACATGTGAAAATAATGTATCATAAAAATCATGTGTGTAAATAAAATAATTGTGTGTAAACATCACATGTGAAAACAATAAATCGTGCATAAAAACTACATGTGAAAATAAAATAACTGTGTAAGCATCACATGTGAAAATAAAACAATTGTGTGTAAACATCACATGTGAAAAAATGTGTGTAAACATCACATGTGAAAATAATAAATCGTGCATAAAACTACATGTGAAAATAAAATAAGTGTGTGTAAACATCACATGTGAAAATAAAATAAGTGTGTGTAAACATCACGTGAAAATAAAATAAGTGTGTGTAAACATCACATGTGAAAAAAATAATTGTGTGTAAACATCACATGTGAAAATAAATTGTGCGTTAAATTACATGTGAAAATAAAATAAGTGTGTGTAAACATCACATGTGAAAATAAAATAAGTGTGTGTAAACATCACATGTGAAAAAAAAAATAATTGTGTGTAAACATCACATGTGAAAATAATAAATCGTGCATTAAATTACATGTGAAAATAAAATAAGTGTGTGTAAACATCACATGTGAAAATAAAATAAGTGTGTGTAAACATCACATGTGAAAAAAATGTATCATAAAAATCACACATGAAAATAACGAATCATGTAAAAATCACATGTGAAAATAATGAATCATGTAAAAATCACATGTGAAAATAATGAATCATGTAAAAATCACATGTGAAAATAAAATACTCGTGTGTAAACTTCACATATGAAAATAATGAATTTTGTGTAAAAATCACACGTTAAATTAATCATGTGTAAACATCACAGTGTGAGAACAAATTCAATGTGTGTAAACTTCACCACGTGTGTAAACAGATTACATGTAAAGAATGTGTGCAACAAAATGTAAAGTATTTAAAAATCACGTGACTTTTCTATAAAAGCTCTATAATAACGGTGACACAGCTGACACCACGTGACACAGCAATGAAAAGTGTGTTAAATGGAATGGGCATTAGTTTAAATGCAAACGAATCTCCAAAGTCAATTAGGAAAATCTGTAAGTTATCAAAGATCATCATGCAAGGCTTCAAAGATAAAACAGTGGCATGGAAATATGAGACAAGTGATTGGACTGTATGGTCAAATTCACATTCACAGAGACTTAACAGACGCACTTGAGATAATTAGCTGCAGAAAAGGAGAGGGAACTTTGTATCTAACACTGCTGACCTGTGCTTGTCATTACTGCGCACACGAGGACCGACAAACAACTTTTCTTCCACTGTAATTGCTGTGAAATTCATTACATGTTGCGAAGTGGATTGACCTTCATGTAAACTTATATTTACTAAGCTGCTGTTAATGACTAATGCTTTGATTAGCTTTCCTCCGCTGAACCCCACTCAAAGACCTCGCGCTCGCTGAAGCTCTATAGCTCAGGAAGAGGGTCTCCTCGTCTGGTGTGAGAATGGAAGGAAAACAAACAAATTAAGGAGGCGCATTTAATAGTTCACATCAAAATGTAATTGATTGATTAAGACCAGTTAAAAGCATTCAGATGCTATTGCTCGTGCATGACCAACTGAAGGTGGTTTAGCTGTTTATGGTGAGGTAATAACATCTCTTTTTTTCTTTAGACGTAACCTTCAGCAGGCTCTGACGCTGTGTCAGGAACATTAGTGCGAGAAAAGCACTCTGTAACTTAGAAATGCTCGTGTGAAAGAACGTGAAATGTATTGAATTAATGGGTCTTTTAGCCTCAGGGCAAAACTGGAAAAGGACCCAAGCACCACCATTTCCCACCCCCAGGAGCTCGTTTTTCACAGTTTTAGTTATGCATTCAACACTCTAATTAAATTTCAATGTTAAGTTTTAAAAGTCTTTATTAGAGTGACTGTTAGTATAAATTATATGTGATCTATCTGGGGATTTTCACCCATTAAGGTGCTTAATTGCGACAAGTTCTTTTTACTCACCTTCTGCTTTCATGCGTTATTCCCTTTTATTTCCATTGACAGTTTTTTTTTTCTATCATAGACACTGTGTGTGTGATGGGGCACTTTACACACACTCAGAGGATATTCATAAGAATTTCTCATTAGGAGGAAGAACTCTCTTCATCATTCCAGATGAGGAAAAATACAGGAAAGTCCACTGGAGCGCTCAGGTGTTATACTGATTTAATATCGGCAAAATATTGAATATCTGCTCAAGTCTTATCTAACCACTACCTAGCAAAAAAGTCATTTGTTCCCACAGAACACACATTTGAATACAAGATGATTTTTCTCTAATTTGTCTTTTGTGTATCTTTTTTCCTAAGTCAAGTTTACATATAAGTTTATATTTATATATAATTTCAATAGTATGTCTAGACATATGTACACTGAAATACTCATGGGGGGTTACATGTAACATAAAGCACAGGGTATCCAAAAAGCCCACAAAACAGAAGAACCTAAACAAATATGATTAATATGAACTTACACTCACTGTCCACTTTATTAGGAACGGCTGTAAAGCTGCACATTCATGCAGTTATCTACTCAGCCAATCATGTGGTAGGAGCATAATGCATAAAATCATGCAGATAAAGGTCAATAGCTTCAGTTAATGTTCATATCAAACATCAGAATGAAGTAAAAGTGTAGTCTCTGTGACTTTGATCGTGGCATAGATGTTGCTAGCAGAAGGGCTGGTCTGAGTATTTCAGAAACTGCTTATCTCCTGGTATTTTCACATACAACAATCTCTAGAGTTTATACAGAATGGTGAGGGGGAAAAATCCTGTGAGGGTCTGCAGGCTGAAACACCTTGTTGATGAGAGAGATCAAAGGAGAACGACCAGACTGGTCTGAGCTTACGGGAAGTCTGTGGTAACTCAAATAATCACTCTTTGCAACCGTGTTGAGCAGAAAAGCATCTCAGAGCACACCACACATCAAACCTTGAGGTGGATGAGCTACAACAGCAGAAGACCACATCAGGTTCCACTCCTGTCAGCCAAGAACAGGAATCTGAGGCAATCATGGGCACAGACTCAGAACTGTCCAGTTTCAGTGTCTACTTTTCTAGGTTATGAACACAGTTGATACATTGCATTACACATAGATTACATAGATCCTGTTTGCACATTTTTTGAAGTCACTTTGGAAGACAGTTGCCTGCCAAATAATTAAATGCAAGAAGATAGAGGACGATTGATGGTGTGTACTATATGTATGTTAATCTGTATATACATTTATAGATGGTATATATCTGTGTAGATAATGAAGTCACAGAAATATCTATCATGATTAGGGGTGAAAGACTATTTCGAGGTGTTGCCCATCTAATGAAATATGCTACAATTTAAAAAAAAATAATGGTACTTTGTTGTTTATGGATTGATCACGCAAGGCAATAACGAGAGAAAAACAACATTCTACAAATAAATAAATAAATGATAATTTCCCTAATTACAAATATTGCAGCAATGTTTTATTTGGAAAAATATGAAGTCAATTCTTTGGTAACTTTGATAAGAAATTGTGATCGGGTTGAATGCTTTGGTGTTTTCATACCATCACATTATATAACTAGAAGCAAAAAGGATAGGGACCCAAAATGAAAATGAAATAATATTTATTTGTGGTATCTTATCTTACCATAAACTCTTAGAAATAAAGGTACTAAACTGCACTTTCCCTTTTGTCGCTGTGGTGGTGCCATCAAGGGTATCTTTCGCAACTTTAGTATGTATCTGTATACTTTTAAAATAACTGAAGTTACATAAGTGTATTTTAAGGACCACCTTTAAAGCTTTACAGACTAATTAAAGGTACATCACGTGTGTTCCCAAGTAAAAGACACACTAAAGGTTGTGCTGTGCACAACATCATAGGCACAAATGCCAGATTTGGGAGTAAGAAAGTAAAAGAATCCCTTTACTCTTAACAAACTAGACTCAATGTGAATCTCACTGTCTCCATCTAGTGCCTCCACCAACACTCTTACTTCAGGCAAGTAGCTGTCAGTGTGTGCTGGCAGTCTCATCTCCTTAAACCACAAGAACGTCTAGTTATCATTCAGGAAACAAATTCAATATCTGTGGGGAAAATATCCAGCTATTATAACGTATCAGCAGATAACGTCAGCTGGAAAACTCTGCCATCCCCCTAAACCCTTAAACAAGCCACCTGCCCTCCAGTGCCCATGCCACATCCATGCACATCCATACACATTAGCGCCTGATATCTGGGGCACAAATGGAAAATGGCTTTTTGCCACTCAGGATCCTTGGACCTTGAATATTTTTGTATAGTTTCTTTTCGGCACTGTGACGCCTGACTCTGATGTCAAGGATGTTGGCTGTATGTTTAGAACAAACATGAACTACTGAATTTCCTATTTTTTTAAGCACTTCAGGTCCACCCAGCAAGGAAAAACAGGATGGCTGTTTGTTGGGAGTTCAAGAGTTTCGGCGAGCAGTACTCATAAATAGACCTTTAAATAGACATCTTCATTATGGTTTGTATATACATTCTGAAACAGAGACACGATTTACCAGATAATGCGAGCGGGAAGACGCTTGACCCGGTACTTCCTTTGTTGTTTGGTCAGGAAAAGGGAAGGTAAGTGTGAAGCGGCCCAAGAGTAAATAATCCTGCGTTTCCATGGCAAAGGCGCAAACACACTCTGCTGAGAACAAAGGATGAAACGCAATCAATCTGACAAATGTCAATTCTGTTTAGTTTTCAAAGTGTTTTTGAGGGAAATTCAGTTTCAGAACAAAAGGCTACAATCATTTTTCAATGCACGGGGGAAATCAGATGTTTTGCTGTTTTAAGGTCTTTTTTTGGACCAGTTCTTTTTAAAAGTGTGCCTTTTCCTGGCAATCCTATGCTGATCTGTAATGGATACACACTTGCATGGCTGTGTGTTTTGCCATTGTGTCAGGAAGTCATTCCACTGTTTCAGGGTTTTGTGTATGTGTCACATTTCAAGACATTTGAGAGCACTTGAGGCCAACCCTCTAAATCAGAACTGTCAATAAACAGCATGATCCGTGAGACAGAGCTGAGTGTGTTGTTTAAAGGAAAACTCCACTCTGAACATCTTGCATATCTTTGTAATTAATGTAGCATCCCAAATGTATTCTGTAATGAAATTCTAAGTTGACGTTTTAAGTTTAAACTTCTTTCATATTTACTTTGGTTCACAGTTTCCTACATTACCCACAATGCCTTTCGACTACCTGGTGATAGTGGCACCTAATTAGCCCTTGCTTCATCTCTACCTACACAAAGAGAAGCAGCAGGACTTTAGTCCTTCAGTCTGTCCAGCTCTCTCACCTCCTCTTATGTACACCCTACTCTAACAGATCAGCTTCCCAAATGTCAACCTTCTTGCTAAAATCACCATCAGAGCCATTGTGCTCGTCATATCTAAGATCATTAACTAGCTGAGCCAAGTCTCTGCCACAGCCCAAAGCAAATGTTTCATCACCTTGGAGTCCAGTGGTTGTTATTATGACTACTTCTATGCTAGAATTCTATGCTAATTCTTATTAATATCACATCACTGGAAAATGGAATGCAACCGTTATCCCTTATGTTGGATATTGTTTAATTTATTTCTCCTATTAAATGTTATTATAACTGTGCTAGCAATGTTGTGCTGTGACGCCAGCACAACAGACAACTTCTAACTTCTCACAGGAATAGCAAAAATACAGCACCAACCAACAAAAGATTCGCTAAACACATCACAAATATTTCAATATAAACACATTTTCAAGGTGAAATCTTTCCATAGCACTACATCGAAATGCACCAGTCTGTGTATGTGCACAGTGACTGATCTAGCCTCGTTGGCCTATACAGCCAATGTCAATCTCCCAGTCCCCTCAAACTCACTAGGGAGACAAGGCTGGTTAGTGAAGCTAATGCTGTCTTATCAGTCTAATACCTGAGCAAACAGTGAATCCTTGACAGTGTGTCGTCTTTGGCGACAGCCCTGTACGACATACACAGCTTCAGAAAGCTGAGAGACATGATTATTCAGAAGAAGTATTCTACTTTGGCAGTCACTGTGTTTGCGTTTCTCTCAAGCCCTGGGATAAAAGAGCAGCCTAGACACCCTGGTACCGATTAAGATCTAATTGTTAACATTCACCATGCCTTATTATCAGCCTGCTGCCTTACGCTGAACAGTTACAGCTTTGTGTAGGCAAAGAGAGTCTAATTCTGCCACTGGTGCATTACAGAAGTACTAGTTAGCACCAAGGTGGCATGAGAGAAGCCCTGCTGCCGTCGACAACAACAACAACAACAAACAAACAGGAATTGATGGCGAGTGTTTATTATCTGCATTAATTGCTCATCATCTGGAGGATCTGACAGTTGTGGTTAATGAGAGAGAGAGAAAAGGCACAAGCTGTTGGCAGAAAACCTCACAGCAAGGCAGCGGCAGTTAAGGGGGGAGTCGCGTACATTTGAGGAGCAATTCAGATAATCAGATATATCATACAGAAAAACCTCAGATTATGTTATTATATCACATATTTGTGAACTTGGATGTCACTGACACAAAGAAAAATCAAGCTCAGATGGTGAACACACACAGGATATCACAGAAACTGACCCCCTTCCTGCATGTCTCATCTGGATTGCAGGCAGGGAGAAGCTCCAAACAACAATGACCTCCCAGACATTGTGAAATGTCAAACGTACACGAGGCAGGATTCAAACAATTCACAGTCAGGCCAGAGATAAAGATAAAGCAAGTGCTACATCCAATGAGAAAAGTGTACATCAGTTCACAAGGGCAGGACAGAAATAAAGTATGTATCACTTCTACAGAGCATCAAAAGAGTCTTAAAGAGTCTTATAGTATCCTATAACAACCAGTGCATAAAGTGCATGGGAATTGTACAATCTACAGCCTGTTAGGCTTTTTCATGATTTTGATCATATTAATTCTTTAGTACTATGTTCAATATCATGTACTCTGTTGAATTTACTTAAAGACGTAACTTGATACAGGTCTTATTTATAGGTATATATCATTTTTTTTTATTTCTTACAATAGCTCTGACAGGAATTCCGGCTGCAAGACAAATCACAGTTTTAAAGTTTTTATAATGAACTCATTTGGATGCATGATCTTTTCTATAATAATAGCTAATTCACAAGGGCTTTTATGATGGCCCTTAAACCTAAGTTTAATAATTTTAAAAAAATAATTGAAAATAGTGTGTTATTTAACGAAGACAAATTGTTGATATGGTGAAGTTTTCTGCGAGGAGATGTTTATTTAACATTTATGGAAGGAGTCTCCAGTTTCAGTGCTTTGTAACAGTCAGAGGTAAAGGTGTTTCTTTAAGTTTTTCCACACAGGAAAATCTTCAGGACAAAGAGATTTGCGCTTTATGTTTTCGAGTAACATGACAACATTTTTTAAATGTTTTATTAAATTCAAGAGAAAGGAAAGTATAAACTCTAGCTGCATAAACAAGAACAGTCATGAGCGACATACTAGGAATTTCTATGTTATACGATACAGTAGAGCTAATTCATTAACATTCGTTTTGGAGCACATTGGACTGTTCCACAGCAGTGGAAAAAGACATAAGCTGCCATATCTGAGAAGGTTTCTCAGGTCAAACTTCTGCAGACTTGCTCTCTGAGCCTCAGTAGATCATGTGCTAGTACAGCCAGGAGCAGGCATGGACACAAATGCTGCGTCAGCCCACTTACTCTCCAAAAAAAGCCCTGATGACACAAGGTCTCAGGAAAAAAAAAAAAAGTTAATCTCATTCTCAGATTTCCCATTGAGTACTTGAGTTGGGTACTGCTCAAGCATGGCATTTCGCCGCCTTTGCTCCAGCCCTACAGCCACACATGGAACTGATTAGGGCGCACACATTTGGCGAGGGTCTCTAGTAACCAGCTGCATCTGTTTTTGTTTATGTTCATGCTCTTACCCAATAATGCCGTGAACACATCTGCTACTGTGTAACATAGCTGTGGTTGCATATATGGCTGACCCATGATCCTGTAATTACCCACCAAGTGAGATGAAGAGGAAGAGTGGAAGTCCTGCATGTGTTCCCTCTCTTAGCGCCTTTTTCATCTCAAAACAAACTTGGTATGCTGAAGATTCATGATTCATGTGTGAAAAGATGTTCGAGTTTACAATTAATATGATGTCCTTCATTTTTATTAGTCTAGGTTAATGTCCATGAAGCAAACAGATATGTAAGATATAGTGTATACAATACCTTGCAAGTATAAGTATTCACCCCCTTGAACTTTTTTGTACAGTGTAGTAGTGTTACAACCTGGACCTGAAATGGACTTAATTGGGATTTTATATATAATGAAGAATTAAAACTGAAAATCAATATCGTTGTAAAATCCCTAAATTATTTCTGGTGCTACCAATTGCTATTAGTCATATAATTTGCTCCTCTCACTCTCTGGACCTGTCAGATTGATCCTGAAACTACTTTTGCATGGAGCCGAGGCACATCCCTGGTCCCATGGAGTATACCCTAAAGATTTACTATCTCCAAAAACAGTTTGTGCCCAAGACTCACCCTTGCTTCAGTGGATAATTTCACATGGATACTGTAGACTTGTATGTATAAGAACTGCTGCTGTAATCATAAAGACTGTCCTGTGTTCAGCCCATGACTCTTATTCACAATATGGCCATACAAAATGTTCAAAAGAGGGGTGAATACTTATGCAAGGCACTGTAACATGTTACAGTAAATGTGTTGTACAGCCTGTAGTCTTTGCCCCATGTTGGACACTTCCCATATGTGCAACCCATATGAGAAAGAAAGGAGAAAAAAAAAACATGAAAGGGATTTTAAACTTGATAGCCTACACAGATAATGTAATGGCAATAAGAGCCACATGAAAAGCTTCAGATATTAGTGTACTTTGTGACGCTGTAATGTTTCCTGTTCACAAGTTCATGCACCAGATGCCAATTAAAAGCAGAAGGCTGGCCTACCCACATATTTCTCTGTTAGCTTTACACTGTGTCCATTGGGAATCGGTTAAGAGGCCAGGAATGGAATGACACACTATTATATCATTCCAATTAAATGCTGTTTCTGGGCACAACAGTTAGGATGAATAAGTGTGATCAGTATTTTGGCAACAAATGTCTGATTCTGAAATTGCTTCCGCCAAATGTTCAGAATTTAAAAAAAAAAAAAAAGCCTGTGTTAGGCCTACATTAAAACAGCATGCCCTTTCTGGGATCTAATTGAATGCAGCCAAGCATGGAAAATTGCGCAGTAAAGGCAAATTAGCCAAGCACCCATCTGAGGTCAGATCGTTTCTCAGCAGAATAATACACATGTGTACATCAGTAACTACTGTTTATTCTCCCAGGAGCAAAACTGCACCATACTTTCTTACTATAGTCAACGAATGACAAGAAAGTCATTAAAGTTACAGTTCACACATGGATTATTGCATACTAATGTCACAAATACAATTATGAATATCGGAGCAATAATAATAATAATAATGATAATAATAATAATAATAATAATAATAATAATAATAATAATAATGAGGGCATGGTGGATTAGTGGTTAGCACTGTTGCCTCACACCTCTTGGGTTGGGGGTTCAAACATGCTTGGCATTTCCAAACTGCCTGTAATGTGTGAATGTGAGTGTGTGTGCGATTGTGCCCTGCAATGGGTTGGCACCCTGTCCAGGGCATCCCCCACCTTGTGCCCTGAGTCCCCTGGGATAGACTCCAGGCTCCCCATGGCCCTGTGTAGGATAAGCAGTACAGAAAATGTATTATTATTATTAGTAGTAGTATTATTATTATTAGGGGCAGCAGTGGGTAGGGTTGCTGTCTCACATGTTAACGGTTCCTTGGTTTGATTTTGAATTTGGGTTACTGTCTATGTAATGTTTCACATGTTCTCCCTGTGTCCCTATGGGTTTCCTCTGGGTTTTCCAGTTTTCTCACAAAAACATGCCAGTAGGTGACTGGCAATGATAAACTGGATGGACTGGTGTCCCATTCATGGCCAGTGTTCCCAGGTTTCACTCTGCATCCACAACAACCCTGGCCATATCCATAAATAAAGTAGTTATAAGTTGTTAAAAATAAAAGGTTAGTGTTTTATTATTATTGTGGTTATTGTTACTATTAGTAGTAGTAGTAGTAGTTAAAACAACATATAGCTAACTTTGTTTATAAGTTTGACAAGGTTCTTATAAGGTTTGGCAGTCTAATACTGGGCAGTGGTACCTCAGGCAGTGGCACTTTATGACAAAAATGCTGTTTGCCCTTCACCAAGAAGAATCTATAATTTTCTGTCGGTTGGGATCTTAAATGCAATTTCTTTGTGAAATGTATTCTGGTGGATTTGAGTTTTTTTTCACACGGAAGGATTTTCACATAGGCTATTACTGAGAGCGGTGTGTTTTGGAACTGCACGAGGGCACGAAGTGAACTCCATGGCAACTGAAGCCCCGCCCCTCTGTTTCTACTCCTGAGCCTTGTTGGACAAAATGTAGAAAATGGCGCCATCTCCCGACCAGTCCGTATACATGGCACTGCAAACGCCCAGCCACCTATTTCACGCTGAATTGTTTTATCTGAAGCACCTGAAGCCTAAAGAAGAAGAAGAAAAAAAAACTGCAGTGTAATTTACATAATCATTTCCTCATTTTCAAACGAGAGTCCCTTTGTGTCTGAACTGTAGTTTGACCTGCAGGGAGATTGTGGCTGAATTTGGTTAAGCAAATATCAAATGTGTTTGAAGATGTTTACCGACATTGATGTGCTCAAAAGATTATATTACCATTATAATGTTTAAGTAAAAGCTTTCATATGGAATAGAAATAGAAAATACACAGTTTATCCTTTTTTATTCTATGAATACGAGTATGACCAAAGTGAGTAACATCTGATTATTGTTAGCTTTGGATTTGCTACTTTTAGTTAAAAGAAAGAAAGAAAGAAAGAAAGAAAGAAAGAAAGAAAGAAAGAAAGAAGCCGTAGGTCTACTAATTTATGTTGATGTCTGTCTTTACTGTATTAAAGGCATGTTTACTTATACATGTATTGCTGTTCCTCTAATTATTTTTCATAGACTTTAAAATCCATCTGTGTGGTGTGTTATGGTATGTACATTATTGTCTGTTTACCCTTTGCTGTAATTTGTAAATTAATATTTAAGTTAGCTTGTTAATTGTCTTTTATTTAATTTGTTGTTTATGCCTATCTTTCTTATGTATAGAATATACAGTCAGGTCCAGACGTATCTGGACAATGACAGAGTTTTTGTGATTTTTCCTTTATACACCACCACAATGGATTTGAAATAAAACAATCAAGATGTGATTGAAGTGTAGACTTTCAGCTTTATTTTAAAAGGTTCTAAAAAAAAATATGGCATTTACCATTTAGGAATTACAGCCATTTTCAGAAAAGTGCCTTCATTTTCAGGGGCTCAAAGGTATTTGGACAAAGTGAGCCCATGTTCTCAAAACTCAAATTCTGAGTTTCCTCCCTGGAGATGCTTTGCCAGGTCTTCACTGCAGCCATACACTTCTTTCTGCCTTCAGTCTTGTCTTCAGTAAGTGAAAAGCAGCTCTATTGGGTTGAGACCAGGCGACTGACTTGGCCA
>CM074960.1:6526467-6558872 GCA_037577455.1 Pangasius macronema
CATACAAACCAATTAACCAACATTACCTCATTGTTCCAGCTGTCCACTGGGATCTGTCTGGTAACCTATGAATAAAATTATATAAACCTTAACATGTGATTGGTCCCTTTTAAGATTTATATCAAATTATATAAATCTTAAAAGGGACCAATCACGTTATTTTGTTCTTAGATTTACAAAGCAGTGCTTTTTTTTAAAGTGCTACCTGGATGAAATCAGGATCGCACTGAATATGTTCTGTGTTGGGTGGCGGTGGAACTACAGGACATTTCATTACATAATTATGTGTCCTGCCTCCAAAGCGGCTTATTCTCTTCATCAGGTTCAATACAATCACATAATGGCCATGCTGAAAAGAGGGACATTGAAAGCCTTGTAATTAAACATTCATGTAGTGAGGAATGCTGTACTTGTAATTAGCCTAAACTATTACTATAAAACTGTGTGTACAATAGTACTAAAGATTTGGTTCAGATGTTTACCTCTTGTTGCACAAAGCACCCACTGTACATGACTCTGAAGATGTAGTTTCTGTCAGGATCTTTATGCAAGCCAAAGCCACATGCTGACAGCTGCTGGTTTAAGATCTCCAGAGACCCAAGAGTGACTAAAAAAAATACAAATTTCTTGAAATGCTCTATCGTAAACTGCAACCATCATATTAAAGCTTAGGCAGTGGATCCTGATAGGCTCTTATATTTTATGATGCAATAACAGTCTCTCTCCAATGAGATTTTCCAATTTTTCCAATTCCAACTTTTTACATTTTCAGCCTCCCTGTTTCTATGCAGTAACTTTATTCCTGCAATATTGCTAATGAAACAAGTGTATGATTCTGACTGAGAAACATGTTAATCATACATATGTCCTGGTGGCAGTTGTTCGCTGTGTAATTTACAGTATTATTGTAGTACTATATCACTGTGTGCTGTGTCCATTAAATTGACATTTTTCAGCCATGCCACTGTCACACAAAGACAACTTAAAACAACCAAAAATGTGTTTTGGGCAGTAAAATGGTTATCTATATTTTGTTCCAAATTATTACAGAACATCTTGTTTGATTGTAGTAATATGCTAGCACCCTTGTGGATGAAAATTTTCCCTTGTGTTGTATCTCACCTTGAATCCTCAGCATTGCTGAAAGCCAGAGTCTCAACCCTTCAGTTCTCATTCTGTGGATCCATAGTTCCATATATTCAGAGAAGCACTTCACATCTCCCTCTAAACAATTCCATAAAAAAAGGAAAATAAAACTTTGCATTTGTGTTGTATCATGCACGTGAATGTACATTACATTTGGCATTATCAAGCACCTCAATGTGTCAGATAACGACAGCTGAATAGAAAGACCCTGACACCCATGGTAATATCCAACAAATGTCTTTAATGTTTGCAGCGTAAATAGAAAGCATTATTTTAACCAATTGTAGATACTTCACTGAGAATTACCGATGAATTCTGCATCTGGATTTCCCATCCAGTCTCTGTTCTGCACCCGCAAAACACCACCACATAGTATAGGAAACACAAAATAGCTGCCCGGCAAAGAGACAGAAGATGTAACGTTTTCACAACCTTTCCTGTAGGTCTATAGTTTACTTTATCATGTCTACATAGCTGTGTTCAGTGTATTTCTTTGTAGGAAATTGCAATAGATCATTGTACTTACAAGGAAAAGATGAACATCTTGAGGAGCATCAGGGCCGTGGCTGACACAGCTGTGTCTGATACTGCTAGTAGAGTATTCAGGGCTTATAAACGGAAGCATCACCTGTGTTTGCCTACTAAAAATCACAACTTAGTGCAAGGTGCACCATAAAACAACATCACAGGCTGAGGTACAAAGTGGTTTGGTAGAAAGTAAGGACATTGTGTGGTGTGGTTTGTTACCTTGGAGTATTTTAACACCCACACCCTTCTGCACTGTTATAATATACAGATAATAAACAAAATATAGTCCTAAAAAGGATTTGAAAGCTAAATATTTAAGGATATGTCTATGTGGTCAGTAGTGGCTGAGGGGATTTACAAGCCAACAGCATAAGCAACACTGTAAACCCTAATGTTGTCTTTATTTAAACAATCAAGTAATCATGACTAATCATTGCTTAAAATGTTGCGTCTTGTACCCATAAATCAAAAATCGTAGTTCATTTATCTACTTGTGTACCTACAAAATACAGAAACTTAAGATTTCAACTGTTCTGAACTCAAAATAATGATTCATTGTAGTTCACAGGAGTTCTGCCTGGCAACAGGAGAACTAAAGCTCTGATTGGAAGATAATTGCAAAAGGCGGTCCTCTAAGGCTTGCTGTTGCTGGTACTGGTGTAGTGAAGTTCTAGAGTTCATCATGAGTAGGTGTGTGTTTACAAAGATATGGCAATCATGGAGAGGATGTTTTGTAAATAAAGTGACATTAAAACAAGTGTTAATTTGTGAATGAATTATGTCAGAACACTGGTTCCCTGGTAGACTAGTGGCTAGCATGCGGTGCTATCGTCACTATGGCCTGGGTTCAATTCAGGAGACCCCATTACTCAGTTAAATTGAGGGAATGAGTTTGCTGATTCAGCAGTGCTGTTGAATTCTCAAATGACTGGTCAGAAGGTGCTCATTCATTTTCTATAACAGCAGCTATGACTGCTGTTCTGCAATTTAAATCAGATTTATATTAATGCACTTGTTCTGATAAGTAACCTTTATTATTACAGCTCATTCACAGGTACTTGTCTGGTGGTGCTGTACATAAATTAAGATTTTAATATGTCTGAATAATAAATAGTAAAAAACATGTTAATTAACAAAGAAAAATGGTAAAGATTTCTGTGAGGAGATATTTACTTAACACCTATGGAAGGAGTCTCCAGTGTCAGTACTTCCCAGCCAGTATTTCAACATTTATTCAAGGGTGAATCAACATGATGGATCAAGGTTGAATCACTGTTGTCAACGTCTTACTTGTCAACATGGGTGAATTAAGGTCTTGTGTCAGCATTGAATTAACATTGAATTAAGTGTTGAATTTGCAAACCAAATCAACGTTGAAATTGCAACTTTGTTTCAACATTGAATAAACTATAGATTCAGTGTAGAACCTTCCACTCTACACTGTACACAATTGTGCATTCAATGATATAATAACCTAGTTTGCAATTAGATCAACATAAGGATGAGTGAATCACTGATTTACTGTGCATATTCCATGTTTTCAATGAAACAATTGTTATATATGTATGCAACTTGATGTGCATAACCTAAAGATGCTATGTCAAAGTTTGAAACAGAAAACAGTGGTTTTCATCTTGCCACTTTCTTGGTAAAGCAAACACATTTTTACTCAAATTAATCAAAATGGATTTATAGTGTTTTGGAACCAAACTCTTCATATATACAAGAAGTTAATTGACCAAGTGCGTCCATTCCCTCATTACTTCAAGACAAATGAAGCAGATAAAAGGTCTGGAGTTGATATCAGGTATTGAGTTGGCATTTGGCATGGGTTCAACTGGAGCTACCAATATGAAGGCCATCATTAGGCTGAAAAAACAACATAAATCTATAAGAGAGATAGCAAAAACCTTAGGTGTGGGCAAATCAACTGCTGGGCACATTCTTCATTATTCAAAGTTAGTTGCCTGATCTCAACCCAACAGAGCATGCTTTTCACTTACTGGAGACAAGACTGAAAGCAGAAAGACCCACAAACAAGCAGCAACTGAAGGTGGCTGCAGTGAAGCCTGGCAAAGCATCTNTTCATCCAAGTATTAAAATTATGGTTATATTTACAATTATGTCACTTTGTCCAAATACCTTCGAGCCCCTGAAAATGAAGGCACTTTGTTGAAAATGGCTGTAATTCCTAAATGGCAAATGCCATATTTTTGTGGAGCCTCTTAAAATAAAGCTGAAAGACACTTCTATCACATCTTGATTGTTTTATTTCAAATCCATTGTGATATATAAAGGCAAAATCACAAGAACTAAAGCCACAGGCTTCTGTAATGTACAAAGAATCCGCATCAACAACCGCATTATCAAACACCGCCATTTATCCCTGACTGCATGTTGGTTTATCCGCGCTTAAATGTGATAGGACTACAGAATGTTGTGCTCGCCGTACAAAAATGGGTAAGTGTTAAAAAACTCGTTCAAAATGTAAAACAATCATTCTTAAATCATAATACTTAATATGCAATTATTTATTAAACATCATACAACACATTGAAAATTATCCCTTTAAAAACTGAAATAACATACGTCTGTTGCAAAATGATATATATAAGTATTGCCGTCTACCCCTCCTCTCTACGCCGTGATGGTGCCTTCCAGATGATGACGCACTTTCTTCGCCGAGTCCGTTCGAGCGGCCATTTTGATAGAAGTTTGAGGTTAGAAAAATAGACCGGGGTCTTTGTTTTAGTTTTATGTAAAATACGTTTGCTCCGGGAAATCTAATTCTATAGCGCAGATTCTTTATTTACCGAACTCCAGTTTATGGCCGCGAGAACTCTGAAAATAAGAGAAGCTAAACGAAAAAATCGGAGAGCGCGAAAAAACCTTCCTACCATTCATACCATACCATTCGAGCTTGAGGCCCTCTTTCATCCTTCATGGACGATAGTTAGCAGCGACGTTCTATGGGACTATAAGCGTTAATCAGTCTATCTGATATTTGTGATATTATCTGTGATAATAATTTAGTAGATAACGCATACTACCTTGTGCATTGTTTATATTTGAGTTTCAGTAGGCACGGTGTTTGCAACGTCCCGCCGTAAAGCTAGCTAGGCTAGCTAACTAAATTATTTACCGTGGTGGCTAACGCATTAGCTAGTTAGCACAAAGCGCCCACCTACTCTTAACGTTCAGTACTAGCTAGCAACCAAGTCGATTTCGCAGTAAATCATGGAGACGTGTTATATTCGTGTGGCTGAGGATGAAAACGAGGAGCCAATGGAAATTCCCTCAGAGGAGGACGGGACAGTACTGCTGTCCAGCGTGGCCGCGCAGTTTCCAGGCGCGTGCGGCCTGCGTTACCGGAGCCCGGTGTCTCAGTGCATGCGGGGAGTGCGCTTAGTGGAGGGCGTGCTGCATGCACCCGAGGCCGACTGGGGCAATCTGGTGTACGTAGTCAACTACCCAAAAGGTAATCTGTGCAACGCACAAGAACATAAACCGTGTGCATTTATCGCTAGTTTATATGTGCAGGCGGTTTGCACTTGTTATCTACTCATTGTTCTTTTAATTCTCTACACCACAGGTTCCCAGCCATGGTCCTGGAGTCCCCTTTGTCCTGCACATTTTCGTGTTTGCTCTGCTTTAATGCATCCACTTCAGCTTAGGAAAGGTTGTTAATTTGCTGATTGAACTATTCAGGAGTGTTGGAGCAGGGGAAACACTAAAACGTGTAGAACAGGGGCTACTCCAGGGTCAGAGTTGAGAACCTGTGGTCTACATCAACCATGCAAGGGCACTTTGCAGAATACCAGGCTGTATATCCAGTGTGTTAAAAATAAATGCACAATTTCTTATCCCCTTTACCCCATCCACCATTGGAAAGGCACCATCTTAGGACCACCACTGACCAGATGTGACTTGAATGGTGAACCATCAGTGATGATAATGGCATCCTGCTGGGTGTTTCTTGGGCTCAGCAGCAGCAGTGTGGGGCTTTTGTTTCATTACTGACCACTAGGGGTGTTGCAGTTTTGAGATTTCCACAGTATGATGACCTAGTCTAAAAATATCACAGTTTCACTGTATTATTTGACCCGTAAAAACACACAAGATGGTGGTGAAATATGAAACCGAAAATGATTACAAAAAATTATCTGCGAAAATCTGTAATTGTTCTTCTTTCTTAGAAAGATAGTTTTGAGAACAATTTTATAAAAAAACATCTAAGTAGTCTGGCAGTGTGAAGGTAAGAAAAGGTAGTCTTTCTGCTCAGTTCTGGTCGGCAGGCCATGTTGTGCGTGTTTGATAGCTGAAGTTCACGGTGTAGTTCAAGTTCAGAACATACTAGGAGAGGTGGCAGAAGGAGGAATGTAACATGTCCAAGTAAGTGTTTGTGAAATCCAATCTACATTTTTGTATAGTCAAATCCAGACGCTTCCCGAGTCAGGAATTTGACTGGGTGGACAATAATAGACAGAAATATAATTTAATTGGGTTTTGGGGGAGAAAGTCAGTAGTCAGGTGACTGTCCAGTTATACACCGTGACTAACCAAACCGTAACAACCCTACTGACTACTTTATTAGACATGGCACCACATGTTACCAAGCCGCTTCTGTGTCCATGCCTACTCTGTGCTAAGAATAGGCCATCATTCAAGTATCATCTGCTCAGCAGTGGCCTTGTTGTGATCCTTTCCATTCATGGACAGGGTAGAGTGGTGAAAACAAACTAGATAGTCATTATGCGCCTATAATGTACACCTATATGGTAAGTGTGTCTGATAATATGAACAGTGTTTGTTTGAATTCCTTTAACTGGCCAAGTTTGTGCAGTCTACTCTTGTCATCATATTGTGAATCTAACCTGGCTTAATTCACTTTTTAGACAATAAAAGAAAGATGGATGAAATGGATGCTGCTTCTGCTGTGAAAATTAAGAGGGGCATTCAGAAGACTTCAGACTTGATTGTTCTTGGGTTACCATGGAAAACATCTGAGCAAGACCTGAAAGACTATTTCAGCACGTTTGGAGAGGTGATAATGGTACAGGTTAGTAATACTAGGTTTTTCTTCCACAGTTTGGAGCAAACACATTTAGACAGTTTAGACTCGCAGCACTTGCATGTGTCCTTTGATTTAAAACGTGCAGCTCAACTCATCAGCTGAACTATAAGCCCTTCATGAGTTATTTTGGGTTTGTTATAGTACAGAAAACACTAAACAATGCGGTTAGATGGCTTTCCAGGACTTGAGTATGTAATGAGTGTTGTGTATTTCTTTAACAGGTTAAGAGAGATGCAAAAACAGGAAATTCTAAAGGATTTGGCTTTGTAAGGTTTACAGACTATGAGACACAGATTAAAGTGATGTCCCAGCGGCATATGATTGATGGGAGGTGGTGTGACTGCAAGCTCCCCAACTCAAAGGTATAACCTCTCTTCTGTGTAATCATTGAATTAAATATTTATACTAAACTGGATGCAATTCACATGACCTGTGTAGTATGATGTAATCCTAGATGTGGAAGTATTTTTTTTTCCACCTAGATGCATGAATTGTCCTGAGCATTGAAGGGTTATAATGTATTATGTTGTCGTGGTCATGATTATGACAGTTTTCTAATCATTGATCTAGTATTTCATGGAACAAGCTGGGCTAGACGAGCCTATGCGGAGTAGGAAAGTGTTTGTGGGCCGTTGTACTGAGGACATGACTGCCGATGACCTCAGGCAGTTCTTTATGCAGTACGGTGAAGTCACAGATGTCTTCATTCCTAAGCCTTTCCGAGCATTCGCCTTTGTCACTTTTGCTGATGACCAGGTTGGTTTCCCACCGTGAGAGTTGAATTCTATCCACTGTTAGCTTGGCTGACACTTTCTGTAACTCTGTAATGGTTTTGTTCCCCAGGTTGCCCAGTCGCTGTGTGGTGAGGACCTGATCATCAAGGGCACCAGCGTACACATCTCTAACGCAGAGCCTAAGCACAATAATAGTAGGCACATGTTGGATCGTGCTCGTTTTGGGGGGTTTGGGCAGGGCTTTGGTAGTCGCAGTCATAACAGCAATGTGAATTTTGGGGCTCTTAGCTTAAACCCAGCCATGATGGCAGCAGCCCAGGCAGCCCTTCAGAGCAGCTGGGGAATGATGGGTATGCTGGCCAATCAGCAGAGTCAGACGGCTGCCTCTGGCACCACTGCAGCCGGCCAAACAGCAGGTAGCAGAGATCAGGGCCAGGGCTATAGTGCAGCCGGCAGCAATTATAATGCCACTAGTTCAGCTAGTCTTGGGTGGGGTGCCAATAACACAGCCTCCAGTGGCGGCTTTGGCTCTGGCTTTGGCTCCAGTATGGAGACCAAGTCTAGTTGGGGAATGTAGAGAGTTAACTTTGTTTTTGCAGTGTCCTTATTTCTAAATTAGGTAAGTACTTTGAGATGAGAGTTTGCAGGCAGATCATTATTTTTCTTGTATTTAGAAGATATTTGCTTCTGAGTTTTGTTTAAAAGATGTTATACATGAAAAACTCTTTATAAAATTGATTGGGTTAAATTGTAAGAGTGGAATGAACACTACGTAGAAAATTAAATTTGTTTTCATTGATTATTTTTTTGTTAAGACCTGATATTTCATTGCATTTCAGTGTTTATGATCTGTACTTAGAAATTCTTTGTTGTGAATCTCATTTGAGTTGTATTGTGTGGAGTTGTTTGCACTTTTTGTTTAGAGTTTATGGTCAAGCCTTCATAAATCTCTTCTACAGTTCACCACCTCTTTTCCCATTTCCCTGGAAGAAGCGCTTCGTTGGCCGCAATGTTCGAGCGATCTCAGTATCAGTACCCTTCTTCCCATGTGTAAATGCTTTGCCATCAAAGAACACAGCTTCACTCTTCATTTACTGTGTTAGACGGTGGGTGTTGTCTTTTTCTCCCCTTTTCATGGATAAATCTGTCCAATATGTATCGCTTTGAGAGCGAGTGAGATGGTGATGGATTGTTGGTGGGCCAAGAGTGAGAGACTGAATGAGCGAACAGACTGAGAGAGCGAACGTGAACGCAAGTGTGAAAAGAGCTGCTTGTGCGTTAAAAAAAAAAAAAAAATTAAAAAAAAAAATACAAGATGACTGCAAGATGTGAGAAGAACCTGTGTGAGCGAGTGTGAACAGCAGCAGCATGTTTTCTGTCACATCAGATGGACATTCATTATTCCTGTTCCCCTTTTGATCTATCTCCTTTCCTTCCTTTTCCCATATAATCAAGCTTATATAGTTACAGGAATTATACATGTATGTATTGGAATGTCTAGCAATCTAAGTATTTGTATATTATCCGTTGTGAATGCTTGTATGGTGTGTGTGTTCTATCTTTTCCCTGTTACTGACCTCCAAGTGTGAATATGTGAAGTGGTGTTGTCTGTGAGAAAGCACTGGTGTGTGGGGGGTGTGTGCCAGTGAGCGTGAGCTCTGAGTGTCTCGAAGGGTGATGTGGCGGTGAAAGTTGAAGAATCCCTAAAGAAAGGTTGCATTTGTTGAAGTGCTTTGAATGCCATCTTATGTTTTGTGAATCAAAGGGAACTCTCAAATAAAACTAATTTGACTAGGTATTTGACAGTGGCTTATTTTTGATTGCTAAAAAATTAATTGAATTGCAAAAACTTATTTAATTCGCATGTATAGGGACCTTGGACTCCGCTGGCCCAGGTTTACATCAGATCCCAGAGTGAAGTGAGTTTTGGGGAAGCTGAAGACTGGAGTTGGTGTAGTGTTGGCGGCTCCAACACAGTCCAACTGTGGAGATGCTGCTGATTGCCTTAGACCTGAAAAGGGACTTCTTCACTTCACTGTAACAGGATCCCTGGAATCTCTATTGAAATTTAAATGGACTATTTCAAATTGGCTGGAGCACATAAGAAAAGAAACCCAATTGAAAATAAAGGGTAAAGAATATTGTCATGGAGCAATGCCTGAGCCCCTCAGTCCCGTTTCAAGTGACACTCATACTTTTTATTTTGTAAGTGACTCATTGTTAAATTGTGCTATTAGGTTTTTTTTGTTGTTTCTTTTGTTTGTTTAAAGCTGTCACCAATGGCAGGTTCATCAGTTGTAATTTTTAAGTGGTCATATATTTCTAAAAGTGGGAAAGACATTCTCTCTCTCTCTCTCTCTTTCTCCCCCAGAACAGCTGCCTGCAAATTTTCTTGTTTCTGTCATGAGTGAGTTGTAAAGATCCTGGGCAGTTTTTCTGAAATGTTTGAACTGTAATCGGGATTTGGCAGTGAATGGTGTGAATTTCTGGTAATTTTCAATAAACAGACTCATACAAATCTTTAATACTGTATTTTAAGATTTATCCAGTTTTCTATAAGTTCGATCTTAGTTATTTAATGTGTATAATAAATCAAATTTTGTCAACAGTTGTTTTACCTATATAGAGTTTTTTTGGTTTTTTTTGTTAGTTTGGGAAAGTTTATGACGTGAGATTAGAGAACTAGAGTAATGAAGGGACATGTGCTTCTGATTGAGTGTTAATTGGCCAAATAAATGTTTTATTTAGGATGGATTGGAATCGTGTTTAGTATTTGAGACGACCTTTAAAAAGCCTAATAGACACACACACACACACACGTACATCACCTTAAACAAATGTGCTCTGTGGTTGATGAATCAGGATAACTATTGTGTTTATTTTTATCAGATTTTCAGTTGATGTTGGTAACAGTGGAAATAGCCATTGCCTGACCATTGACAGTGATAGTCACATTATTTTACCCTTTCATTATACCCTTTTCATAAATGACATTACATTTTATAAGTATAATACATTCTGTACATTTTGTAAGTATAGTACAGTTTTTCTTTTGTTTTTTTTTTTAATGGTCAAAAAACTGATCCATGTGATTTTAAATAATGGCCTATTAATACAGTTAACCATTAAGAAAGGCTTTTTTTTTTTAAGGACATGTATGACGTGAAAGTGTATATCTTTGTTAGTATTTCTCCAGAACGAAAGTTTTTTGCTTTAAAAAAAAATGTATACTGTAGTTTGCTAAACTACAAACTAAACTTGATGTTCTGTGTTTAAAATGTCTGCTCCTTCATGGTTTTCACAAACCTGACAAGACAAAAACCTCACAAAGCCAGACACATTCACTGACGTTTATTAGTACTTAGGAATTTTAGCATCCAGCTGTTTACTAGTTATGTAATGTATATGACATTGGACAAATTTTGGTTCCTTATATACATGCAAGTTTAACATGATGAGAAAGTTTTCCAGAAGAAGTTCTTGCACTGGGATTTCTCTCGGGGAGGTGGCAGGCCGAAAGCAGCTCTCTCACTCAGTTTACTCAGCTGCTCAACGTCCATGGTTTCCAGGTCTTTGATGGTCATGTTCAGTTCAGCAAGGTTGGCCAAAAACTTTGTCAGGAAGTCCTTCTGCTCTTTTGTCAGCACCTAGGTAAGATACATGTTAAATTCACTATGATTGGCTCTACCAAGTAATCTACTGAATTAATGTGAAGTGAAGGATTTCAGTCATTCAGGTCATTTGGAACACTTAGTAATACGTCATAGTACCTGGACTTGTGATGGAGTGTATCACGGGAATACTTGGTACAAGGCAGGAACACACCTTTGATTGGAAACCAGGCACCATGAACACACATTCACACGTAGGGGCAATTTAATGTAGCCAGTAGGAGTGGGAGGAAACCCACACAGACACGGGAAGACCATACACAGAAATTAAAGAGAGTAACCTGAGCTCGTGTTCGAACCAGGGACCCTGAAGTGGTGATGAATGGGACATTATTCAAAAGAGAGATACTAAAAGAAGCTATGATTTAAAACGTGTAAGTTATGATTCAATTTACACTATAATTTAATTCAAATTGCTTTGACTTACTAGCTGTTAAAAATGACCTGAATGTGCCATGTTGGTTGGTAACATGCTGCAGTATAAAACGCTGCACGAGATTGAGAAAAAAAAGCATATGGTCATATGGACTCACCTCATTGCTGTTCGGCAGTTTGTTCTGTACAGGCAGCGCCTCAGTGTTGTTTGCGCTCCATACGATGAGCAGCAGAGGGATCAGACTCAGCAGCACTCTCATCATGAACGTGGGGCTGTTTACTACCTGGTAAACATTCATTCTGCCACCCAGAGCCATGCTTTATAAAGCACTCTCAAGAGCCACTGACGCATTTCATTAAAAGAACAAATTAAGAGGCTTTCAATGACTCCAACATAAACACTTTTCCATGTACTCTTGTAAATTAAGAATTTCCATTACCAGAAATCACCCATTAAAGAGAACCATATTTAATATACTAATTCTACATTCTAATACGGCTGATTTTAGTGGCTCACACAATCAGTATTTTTTTAACAGGACTTATATTTCCACAAATAAGTTTAAAAAATGATGAAAGTGTTATGTCAATTACATGACACTCTCTAACCGAACAGAATGCAAGGAGACATGCACCGCAATAGAAAGCATGCTTTCAAGATAACATACATACACAGATCAGGTCTTAAAGGAGATGAAGATCTGCTCCAACACAAAGCACATCAGACTTCATTGTTCGCCACTGTGCCTCTCCTTCAGTGCAGTCTCTGCATAATTGATCAGCAGGGTAGAGGAGACGGTGTCCACTTACTGTGCTGGCACAGGCTGGGGCATGCTGTGATGATTCAGCAGCTCTTACACACTTTCATCTGAGTGCTAAGTTCTACTGCGTCCTGTCCGTAGCATTAGCACTCGTTAAAAATATGCTTTGGTCCTGGAGAGGGTTTGAGATGTAATTTAAGTACTCAGTGAGTCATGAGCACAAGTACTATTTGTTAATATAACTACAATAGGAGGTGTCATCAACCCAGAATCTCACAAGGTACTGCTAAATAGGTTGAAGTGCTTGCTGCTGTCATCATCACATCGATGGAACTTCAACTGGCAGAAATTTTCTGTCATGAAAAGATCACTGGTAATGAGTAACAAGGTCTAGGGTATGGATATCTCATTATAGAGTTCTATCATAATGAGTCATTTGATTTATGATTAGCATTTTCTGCACTCAGTAGCTCTTGAGTGCACAGTAGCACTCATGCGATCATGTCAAAGGCCAGCAGGACAAACCATGGAACTTGGCATTTAGTGAACACATACAGTATATGCCACTGGTTTCATTTTGTTGTTCATTAGCCATGTGATTAAAATGAAGTAATAGTACTACATACAAATCTTCAGATGTAACAATTTCAATGTCTAAACAAGTAAAGAGGAAGAGTACTGTGTGTTTAAACAACCCTGGAACAAAAGGCACTTTACAGCATTACAAAGGCTTTTATTTACTACCTCACACCTGTTCTACCTTTAGAGACAAAAAGGTTACCTGTCTGCGAACTGTAGCAGGTCCATGGTTCAAAAATCAAAGACTTTAGAGACTTGGGTCTTGAGGTTGCAATGTCTTCAGGCTGCTCTATTAACCAGACAAAGAAATAAGCGCCACTGAATTAGAGCATGTATTACTCATATACACTATATGGCCAAAGGTTTGTGGACACTTAGCCATAACACTCATATGTGCTTAATGAACATCCCATTAAGAACCTCCACTCTTCTGGGAAGGCTTGCCACTAGATTTTGGAGCTTGGCTGTGGAGATTTGGACTCATTCAGCCACATGAGCTTTAGTGAGGTCAGGCACTGATGCTGGGTGAGAAGGGGCGCAGTCGTCATTCCAATTCACCCCAAAGATGTTCAGTAGGATTGAGGTCAGGGCTCTGTGCAGACCACTCGATTTCTTCCACTCCAAACTTGATAAACCTTTGTTTGTATTGGCCTCGCTCTATGGCCTTGCTCTATGGATGGAGGTATTGTCATGCTGGAACAGGTTTGGGTCTGTTAGTTCAGAAAAATTTCAAATTTTCTGTGGTGTAATGTTCCTGATCTTCTCACCAATAAAGACATTAGTTCCCTCTGCTGGCACCAAATTCATATTGCATGTCCAGTGCTCTGACCCAGCAGAGGTGGGAAGTATGTTGAATAATGTTTGGTTTTATTCTTTCAGCTAATATTTCTTCTTAGATCTCAAGAGAAAAATCACTACTTCCTCCTCACTACATTTTCACACACACTACTCTCTCTATAATTTTATATATACACATACATATATAAGTGGAAAAGTGGCCTTTTTTAGCTTCAAGGATTTGATCTAATTCCATTTCACAGCCAGCTATTGGCACTCAGGTAGTTTGTATCATCACAGCTATCATTCTTGAGAGATTAGGAATAAAGCTGTTGTTGGGTAGCATTAGTTAATTTTGGTTCCTTGGTGAAAGGAGCGCTAATTTACTAGCAGTAACCATTGTGAAACCTTTGTGATTTGAGGGTATTTTTCTTGTGAATCTTTTTTTGTTGTTGTATTTTTTTTTTACATTAAGTAAATTTGAGCTCATACTTTTCTACTTTAGTGTGAGTGCAGAATTTGCAGGATTTATTTAGATGACACTGCTCGTTTTCTTGAGTAAAGAACATGGGTACTTTTAACAGTAAATGTGGTTCAGGGTGGACAGCACTTCAATAAAGAGGACAGACTAGGTAAAAAGGGATGTCTTTATTTAGCCTAATACAGTGCAATAATAAACTGTAATGCAGGTTAAACACTGAATTCTGATCTCTGAGCTGTACCTACAGTAAGCGAGGCCTCATCAACACCACTCCCTCTCCTAAAGTGTCTCCTACTGCTAGCTTACAGAAAGATAATGTTTACACTGATTCAACCATCTATGATATCATATTCCATGGTGAACAGAGCTCTAGGTTAGTTCAAAGCATCATAAAAACCTTCAGTACTCTTGAAATGGGGCAGTATTTCAGGAAAGATGTGCAGGAAGAATGTGTCTTGGTCAGGTGCCATGGTCCCTGGTCATGATCTCAGATGGTCTTTTCTGCTCTTTGCTGGACAGGATTTCTGAGTCTAGGCGTTGTAAGATGTTGAGGATACGTTCCCACCATGGCCTGTCCAGTTGGTGTGGATGAACTGGCCAGGATTTGAGAGCAGCTCGTATGTGTGGGCACCGAAGTAGTCCCTCTGAGCCTGAAACATAACAGTGACGGTTATTACTGAGGGTCACTGTGTTGGCATACCACTGGGCATAAACACGGGTGACTTAAAGACGAATTTGAAGTAAGCAAGCTGGAGTTCCACTGAAGCGTTTTGCAATTTTAAAAGAATTTCTTAAAAGACTGCAACAGAAAATGCAAATGAATCTGTGTTTCTATCAACTACAGTCATGTGAAAATTGGGGAAAAGACTGTGACATTGTCATACAATGTCAAGCTTTTCACCCGTGCAGATGTACCAATAAATGTTTTGCAATTTGACCTGGTAAAATTCCTGCCAATGTTCTGCTAAATCCTCAGATAAAGAAAAGATAACAAGAATGAAATCAATCTACAAGTTGCTGAAAACATGTCTGGACTGAGAAACCGGTAAACTTGTGTTCATCTAGACAGGATGAATTTAACCCAAAAATGACATCATAAATGTATAGCGTTGTTGTCATACAGGCGCTGAACATGAGCTCTTGTTCTGCTTGACCCATCAACGTTACAGCTCCAAGTGTGAAAAATGGGATCTACGAACATGGCCAGGTTTTATATCAGTGATGGGGTTTTAGTCATGTTGGTGCTGTGCTCAGTGCAGCAGGGTGAACAGATCTGTGCTGGAGTAAAGGCCTTACCTGCAGCAGGTTAGCAGGGAGCATGGCGTGTCTGTAGCCATCGTAAAAGGACAGGGCAGTGGTAAAGGAAGGCATTGGGATCCCCAGCTGAACTCCTGTACTCACAACTCGCCTCCATGACTCCTACAGCACAGGACAGAGACAGACTTGTGCAGTTAACACCCATGTACTGAGACTAGCTTGCAGTGAGAGGATTACTGTCCAATTTATTATAACATAATTTTAAATTATTTCACATTTTCTGTTTAAACAGCCTCAAGGCTTCTCTGCTCAGACTAGCCAGATGTTCTGTACCTGACAGTCCTGTACAGCCTTGCTGAAGAAGCTGTCTAGCAGCAGATTCTGCAGCTCTGCATCTCGGTCAAAGGCCTCCTTTATTTTCCCCAAGAACACACTGAAGATATAAAAAGAAGCAAGATTATATCACATCATCCACCACATCACGAGACAAGTTGCTCTGATTTGATGTTAAAATTTTGTTTACAGTCTATGTTAAAATGTTTACAGAATTTTATTTTCTCCTTTTTAGTAGGTTTACATTTTATATTGCGGAACGTCTGCAAAACAAGTTCGTTCTTGTCATTACTTATGTTATAGCAGCTATAAACGGTCATTCCCTCACCATCAAAAAGCAACCACAAAGGCCTGAAGACTTTCCAGTGGTGAAAAACGTAAAGGAATTGCTTTACCTCTGGCTGTTAAAAAGCACGGACACTGGAAACTCCTTCCAAAAGTGCAAAATAAATGTCTCCTTATAGAAAAGCATCACCAATAACTACACACACTTTATAATCTGTTTATGTAGAGTATCCACCGTACAAGTCCCTGTGTAGGCTGTAACTATAGAAATAAACTATGGAAAAGTGCATTAATCTAAACCTGTGATTTAGATCCGCTATTAAAGAACATTACTTTGCACGTTCTGATCAATCCGATGTGAGAATTCAACAGTGCTATGATATAAGTAAGGGAAGATAACACACACACTCTCTAGCTAGCCCTAGTGACTCAATAGTAACAAAATATGTCAAGTTCATCCCTTCAGTTACTCTTCAAACACAAAACTCCCCATTATTAAAAACTCCCCATTATTCTCTCATTTCTCTCAGAACAGCATTTTGAAACCAGGTCAGCATGACTGTAGGAAATGGACTTAGCTTGAGGTTTTTATGATGTTAAATAATGACTCAGCATATTTCTGCACAAGTTCGAAACAGCAACAGGTTACAAAACACTTTTTTTCAAAGAAAGCATCAGCTTTTAGCAACCTGCAAAATACTTTTCATCTTGCTTAAAAGCCTGTTAGAATGCTAATGAATATTTAGAAATATTGGGGGTCTGCTTTATGAATATTAATGACTTGTGGGTGGTCTCAGTGAAAACAGGCTATTAACATATAAAGGCAAAATTTAGTACAAAAAAAAAAAAAAATGAAAGGACAGTCTACTGTAAAAAATAAGGAAAAATTACAACTTCAAAAAAGTATGTTCTTGAGGGGAAAATGCAATAAATAAATAAATTAATAAATAAATAAATTAATTAATTAATAATAGCCTGGAAAAAAGAGTAATGGTTTAGTGTTTATATATTTATTATTATGTATATATAATTTCCACGTAGACCTCAGATCAGCTTTAGTGCTCATTAAGGATTTTATTTTATTTTATTTCATTTCTAAACACGTTTTTGTACTGTGACGAACATACATCTTTACTATAATGTTTTTCCTGTAACTGTTGAACACGGTTCCTAGCACAGCCATGTCTAATGTTACCTCAGCGGATAATACACAATGTATTTCAGTGAACTGAAACATTAACTGCTTCCTCATGAGTTATTTCACTGTTGCAACACTGGCTGGTGACAATGAGGGCCAGTATCATTTCACTGCATTGTGTCTCAGCAAGCAGCTCACTCTTTATTTTCTGACCCCGTGTCTGGGAAAGTCGTAGCTCACCTCCGAATGATGCAGCCACCTCGCCACATCAGAGCGATTCCTCCGTAATTAAGAGACCAGCTGTACTCTTTAGCCGCCTGGCGCAGGAGCATGAAGCCCTGAGCATAGGAAATGATCTTGGAGGCATATAGAGCCTGGAAAGGAAATGATTAGTGCACGTTATAATGATGCAATTCCAGAATATCTGAAGTCATTAAGCTTCTATGCAACGATAGCACACAACAAATATAAAACCCGAGTCAACTGTTTCATTGATCAGAAATCATATAATGAATTAGCTAGACCTCGGTTCTTCACTGACCTTTCTAATGTCTTCAAGAAACTGAGTCTTGTCCCCGGTAAATTTGGCCCCCTGGGGCCCTGTGAGGCTCTTACTGGCCACAACTCTCTCCTCCTTCAGAGCAGAAAGACATCTGGCAAAGACAGCCTCTCCTGTGAGACAGAAACAACAGACAAGCACCTTTTAGAGCCCAGACAGCTGGCCTGATAAGGAAATGCAGTACAATTAAAGCATTAGCTCCAGGTTCAGGCAGCGCACACATACAGCATAACACACAGAACAACAAAACACAGAGACTGCACTACAAATGAACATTTCTGCAACAGAGAAACTCTAATACACACCATTTGAATTGTGATTTGTACTAATGAGCCAGTAAATATATCACTGAATTCATGGGGCTCAAGTAGGGATAGAAAAGATTGAAAGAGTCTGCACTGATGCACAAAATGACAGAACGAAATTTTACATAGGCTTTATTGTGACCAAAGCATCATTCATTCATTCATTCATTCATTCATTCATTCATCAACAGTAACAGTTTTATCTTGAACAGAAGAAATGAAATCGGCATGTATCCCAGGAATACATGGAGCAAGACGGGAATGAGACGCAGCGCACCATGCAGACACACATTCACACATGGGCGGGGCAATTTTAGAGTCACCAATCCATCTAAAATCATGTTTTTTGGGAGATGGGAGGAAACCGGAGAACCTGAAGGAAATCTATGTGTACACGGGAGAACAGGAGAAACTCCACACATACAGGAAGCTGAGCTCACGTTCGAACCTGGAACCCAGGATCTGTTCAAAGAAGAACTGTTAAGACTGGAAAAGTGGATAAAGATTAAATACATTACATTATGTGGTTTTCTTGACAAGCACCAATTGGACTAAATTATAATATAAGCTATAGCTATCAAAAATCCCAATATTTTGGCACATCAGGTGTCTAGTCTGATGTAACACCAAGAAAACCCAGACACAGCAAATAAGATAATACAGCTTGCGTTACAGTTAAAGGCCATGCCTAAAAATGTAGTCATTGTGTCAATACGCATTAGAATGGCAATGATTAATCAGGTCTGCTTTTGTGAAAGCAGGGTTTGCCACATTAACAAACATTCCCAGTCACAGCGGCACACAGTTGTGTAAGGATGACGCTGTAGGATTAGCAAGGTTACACTGACGACACGTTTAAAGCAGGTGGAGGGAAGAGGAAAATCAGCAAGTCATCATGAGCTCAACACTGGGCTGCCTGAGAAATCCTTCGCTCCTCATTGCACAGTCGCGTCTGCCTTCTCGTTTCCCCTCAGCCGACCTCTGAAAGGCTAAAAAACAGCCTTCTGTTTCCTACCCAGATTCCCATGTCTAAATATTTCTCCATCAGATGAGCACATCAGAAAACTGACAATGCGAACAGGAAATTTTCAAGCCAATTAAAAGAAGAAGAAAGAAAAAAAATCCAGGTTTTTCAACCCAGTCTCTATCTGGAGTCTATCTTCTGCAGTCTATGTGCAATTGCCATGGACATGAGGAAATAATGGAAAGTCTGTTTTCTCCAAATTCACTCAGAATGGAAGGCTAAATGCAGTTGTTGGGGCTGCCCCAGCAAATTTCAGTTCTCACTACAAAGAAATATGTTGAAATTCTTGTCCATTAATTGGACACTACAGAAACAGTGACAGAAAACAAAACTTTATTCTTTGAGCAAAACCACCCTTTTTTTCAACCCGACATTAAAGGCCATGCCTCACCACAAAACCTAACCCTAATACCAGTACATACCGATAAGCGTGACAGGTACGCCATACTCCAAAGCAGAGATAGCTGTCCATTTCCCGGTTCCCTTCTGCCCTGCGCTGTCTCTGATTTTGGGCAGCAGATGAGTGCCATCAGCGTCCTTGTACTTCAGAATGTTTGCAGTGATCTCAATAAGGAAGGAATCCAGCTCTGTCTTATTCCACTGGTCAAAAGCCTGACAAGGAAGCAGTGATTAATGCCTTACAATGCCTTAAAGGAGGAAATGAGGCTTTTTAAAATGAAAGAACCTGACAAAAGGTTAAAGAACAAGGAAATGCAGGATCATGTTATTAACAGGTAAAGGAGGAAATGAGATGGGACTCACCTTCGCCATCTCGTCATGATCCATACCCAACACATCTTTCATCAGGTGGTAGGCCTCACAGATCAGCTGCATGTCACCATACTCGATGCCGTTATGGACCATCTTTACAAAGTGTCCCGCGCCCTCATCACCAACCTGAGCATCAGATTATAATGAACCTATTACTGATTACTGTATATTCTGTACAGTACACAGACTTCTCTTGATCAATTTTATCTCAGATCACTGTATGTATTTATGTATTATTATTATTATTATTATTAGTAGTAGTAGTAGTAGTATATTTAATTACACAGTATGTAATTACATAAACATAACAATCTGGCACTTTATGTTGACAAGCCTTCTTTTTATCCATTTTAAGTCTATTTCTATCCTATAACTGAGTAAGATGGTTAATAATCACGACCTTGACACTCACCCAGTCACAGCATGGCTCCCCTGTGCCCACCTTAGCAGCAATGCTCTGAAAGATGTCCTTTATGTGTGGCCTGTCCAAGTGAAAGTAAACTCATCAGTAATCACCAAAAAATAATCAGAGAATGTATAGCCGAGAGAAATAAAGCTCTCACCATGCTTCCTTGTGTCCGCCAGGCATCAGTGACGGCCCGTTGCGTGCCCCTTCCTCTCCTCCACTCACTCCGCTGCCCACAAACAACAGGCCTTTCTCCTTTAAGCTTTTACACCGACGCTGCACACAGATGCATGTATATGTCTTTCACATTCTGAGCCGTGTACAAACCTCGAATGTGTGTGGAACTGTACCGGACTTACTGTTGTGTCCCTGTATTCAGAATTGCCCCCATCGATGATGATGTCTCCAGACTCCAAAAGGGGCACCTGTTGAATGACAAGTGGAAGGTATGGTGATTTTATAAGACGACACAGACACTGACACGACATGACAAGTCAATATTCAGCATGACGTTACCAGCTTGTCTATGAAATCATCGACAGCTTGCCCAGCCTTGACAAGGAGAATGATGCGTCGAGGGGTCTTCAGTTTAGAGACCATTTCCTGCAGAGACTCTGCACCAACCACTTTAGTGCCTTTGGCTTCGTTCTTCAAGAAGTCATGCACCTTGGACACTGTCCTGTTGTAAGCACATACCTGAAAGAGGAAAGGAAGTCGATTTCAACACATCAGTAAGAATCTGGGAAACTGACACAATATGATGAAAGGAGAGGAAGCAAACAGGAACCGTGCTGCAATCACTTACAACGAAGCCGTGATCGTTCATGTTCAGGATCAGATTCTGTCCCATCACGGCCAGACCAATGAGAGCAATATCCGCTCTGTACAATCAGGAAATGTAGAAAATTAAAGAATAAGAATAGAATAAAATAACCCATTGAGAGTGAATAGCAACACTGTAAGCGCCTGAATGATTCAACAGGTGACCTGTAACTGCTTCTGTACTCCTCTGATGGTTTTATAACGGGATTAAAGATGTCCTGATGCTCTCTCTCAGGCACCTGATGCTCTCTGATGGTAACAGGCTGTGTTTTAATGCTGATGTAATATTCATAAATACCACAATTCAATTATTCACACTGATTATATCCTGCAACTAAATCAAAAATGATCAGACTTCTCAAAGCTATTATAAACTATACTAACTATAAATTATAGATATTATATAGACTATATTAAACTATTATACCCTGACGGGGAAATATTTATGGTATTGTACTAGATTAATTTACAGCCGGAAGTGGAACAATATGCACTAATAAAATAACACTAAATTAATTAGCAAAATTAAGATACAAATTTAAATCACTGTCAGTCAGTAAAAATCAACAAAGAGTGGGGTTTTTACATTTCTACATGTTTCAGACATGTTTTAATTGATCAGAGATGATCTAATCCCAAATGGCCCTTTATTTTATAGATAGTGCACTACTTAGATTATTTTATACACGATGAAGTGCGCATAGGGAATACACATACATTGGGGATTTAACCGCTTTCGGCTCTCACCAACTTAAAAACCCCAGCGAATTTACTTGTTTGTTCCTCCCGAGCCGAATTAGTTTGAATTAAAATGTACAAGTACATTAAGAAAGAACACTTACTGCGCCATGACTGAAGAGGATTTCTTTCTAAAACTGCACTGCGTTAGACGGAGCTTGCTGCCACTTCGCCACACTTCCTTGTTCCCTGCACGTCTATGAGATCTGCCAGCCAATGGGCTCACTCGCTAGCTGACGTCATGCCTTCGCAACGGTTTTAACTTCCTCGCTCTCAGTGATTGGTGGAGAAATTCTGACCTGAGAAAAAAGACCGTTGATTGGCTGAAATCCGAGGTCACGCCCCTCGTGAGTGATACGACTGATTTTCTTTTCGAGCCAAAAGAAAAAAAAAGTGAAGACTAGAAAACCGATACCAATCCGTAGAAAAGCTTTCCTGTGTATAAAAAGAGAAGAATTGCTGTTTCTAACACGGATATCAAGACTTATATGTGGAAAGAATAATTCCAGACTGTTCAGAATTAGGTCTTGTTTAGTTACAGGAGCCATGTACATCGCTGACAATTGGGGTTGCCAAATACATGTGAGAAAAATCCCGCATTTTTAAACTGTTTTTTTTTTTTAATTTTAATTTTAAAAGAATATTATATTTAAATAGCCTTTGACAGTGTATTTTACAAAGTTAATAATGATGAACTATGTAAGGCTGTTGAATGTACAGGCACTGTATAGCATATTTTAGTGTTATTTTTGGGATGTTTTTGTAGCTACTTTTACCACTGGCAACCTCTGACACACAGACCTGGCAACCCAGGAAACTAAAGTGACCTCGTATACAAATGCAAGTAATATGTGAATTTAATAGATATTTTAAAACACTTTTGCATTTTCCTGGTTTCAGTTCATAGTTATTATATGATGGATGGTGTGTTTTGTCAGGATTTGGTGCACTGCTGTTCTGTACAGCACTTTACACAGTCTAGTAAACAAACCAGTGAGAGAGAGTGATTTCACACACACACACACACACACACACACACACACACACCACAAAGTGGGAAACTAGTGTTCAATCTTCTACGTTTATTTCATTTATCATTTCAGCCTGACAATAATTTATTTTTTTCACTCAGAGAGATAAGCTTATTCAGTCACAATTGTGTGAAAATGTTCTAATTTTCTTTCTTGTTTTAACATTGTGGTTATTTTATGTGTAATTATTTAAGCTTGGTTTTATGTTCTACTTCAGCATCTGTGTGAATGTGCAAACTAAGAATTTCTCTGTACAAGGACGCTTGGGCATACCACAGTGAAGTTCTTGAATCTAATGTTACTAAATGATGTGTGTGTGTGTGTGTGAGAGAGAGGGAGAGAGAGAGAGAGGGGGGGGGGGGGGAGAGGTTTTATTAATAAAAAAAATTAAAATGAAATAAAATTTTATTTGTCTACTGCATGATACCCACAGTATCGATGTTCTTATATTGGGGGCAGTCGTGGCCTAATGTCCTGAGAGTCGGACTTGTAACCAGCAGGTCGTGGGTTCGAGTCTCGGGTACGGCAGGGATTGACCAGCACTCTCTGCCACCCTCAACACCCTCTGCCACCCTCTCACCACGACTGAGGTGAGACCCTTGAGCAAGGCACCAAGGGTGTGTGTGTGTGTGTGTGTGTGTCAGTGATTGTGCTCTGCAGTGCACCCCATCCAGGGTGTCCCTTCTCCCTGCAACCCCGTGTAGGATAAACAGTACAGAAAATGGTTGATGGAACCACGTTTTTTATGGTTCATTAGATCCAAATCGACATTTTATAATCATCTCTGAGAAGTATGCAGTATCCTGAAATTCCACAACACAAAAAATTTACGATCATCCTCATACCACTGTAGCATTATTTGCAATACACTGTACGTTTTATTATGCAATTTGCACTGTTCATCCCACATGCAATCTTGAAAGTATTGTGCAATTTTTTTTTCCACTTATGTGAAATCCCTTGATTTGTTATTGTCTTGTATGTTGTCTCGTTTGTTTGTTGCATGCGCTTTATTTTAACCGTACAGGCGTGCCACTGTAGCATAAGAATTTCATGGTATCTCGTGTACTCTGTATTGTGGAAACATATGACAATAAAATGAACTTGACACTTGACACAGCTTCTACAGAGCATTTTCCTTTCCCAAATGGTTCCATGTAGAACCACTTTAGAAAGCCAAAATTGCTAACCAAGAATACCTGAGAAAGATGTTTGCATATGCCACTATAAATAATACCTTTTACTGCACACTATCAGTAGGAAGACGTGTGGGAATAAGCTGTAGGTTAGGGATGCAGAAATATAGGACTTGGTAGTAGGACACGTTTTCAGACACAGAGTTTGTTGTTTTATAGCATTTTCCCCGTTCCTATGCACCTACCTCATTCCATGAAGGGCAGAGCAAGAGGACTTAAACAATTCCAAGAAACAGTACTTGAAGAGTTGCTGTTATAATAAACCAAGCTCCGTTTTCATTATGTACCTTGTTTTTTGGTCGCTACCGAGGCTGGCGTTAAACAAGATGGAAAAAACTCCAGACACTGCTGTTGACAACTCGTCCCCCATCCGTTATTACGTTATAACAAGCTTCCATGCTGCGCGCTCTCAGTTTCAGAATCAGTGATTTCAACTGAGCCACCAGCTCGTCCACGAGTACATTTTAATATATTTTACACCTTCATTACACCAATTTACTTCTTTTCTTTATTAATAGAGTGGCCTAAAGCATTGAAGTTGGAAATTTAATATGTAGCCTGTGTATGGCTGTTAATTAAAACATGGTTAGATGCATTCTTTGCCACACAAACTCCTGCTTTAACTATGGAAAAGACGAGTAGTGGACTACTACAGTGAATGTGATGTAGTCTAACAAGCAAAGTGATCATGTACATTCAGGTAGCTGTTTGATTACGGAAACTCTAAAAGAAAGAGACGGGTGAAGTTTCCTCTGCTAATGCACTGGATGGACTTTATTGTTACCTCATTCACTAAACAGATCAATGGTGCAAGATTACCATACACAGAATTAAGTTATCTGCATTACACATCTAGGCTATACAGCGAATGGATTATAAGTATTACAAATACAGGAGACATATTTACATTTTAATTCAAGCTCCATACAACATGTAATATTTACAAAATAAGTATGAAAATGAAGCCAATCTGACAAATAATGTACAGTGTTAATGCCTTGGTTTAGCTTGTTGTCTTCCAACAAAACGAGTGGGAGTTTAATAAAAGGAGGCCTCTGAGAGGGAGTGTATACCAGAGTGGTTCTGAAGGCAGCATGGGAAAATGCAATACAATGACAGAGAAACGAAGATTAAATGGTATAGCATGAGTAATGATTAATTCTGGAATACCTCTAAAAATATAGTCCCTGATATTAGAAAATAAATCTAAACAGTATCCCTCCCCGCATCATCATAACTCTGAAGTACACACCTGAACTCAAACTGGGTTTGTAGGAGTGGCGCAACCAAATGAAAGCAACAGGAAGCACTACGGTGACTCAAGCTGGCAGGTTCAAAAAAAAAAAAAAAAAAAGGTTTTCCCCTTTTGTTCTTACACCAATGCAATTAGTGAATATTTGTCAGTGACATCCCAGAGGTACATTCAAAATCCACTTCCAACCGTAACACACCACATAATCCGAGCTGATCTTATCCGAACTTGTTCATATTCGAGTAAACACCAGAAATCCACTTCAGGCTTTATTTGATCTGTTAGTCATCACATCTTAAATGTGCAAAGAACTGCAAATTAATATATACACTGCAAAAAAAATACAAAAAAAAAAAGAACAGACGATGCCTGTCTAGGTCTATACAGTTATAACGTCTCTCAAAAGTGAAACTCTTTGCTCTGTCAAGACTTGTGCAACTTGCTCATATGCTCTTGCAATTCATTCTAACACATTGTCCTTCAGTATTGGAATTATGATGAAATGATGGCATGACAAAACCCTTTCCCTTTAAAATGTCATGTGAAATAAATATATGTGCGGATAACATTTCAAACAGATGCCTTTTCTCATCACTTGGCCATTTCTGTTTCTCGGGTTGGCTGACCTCAGAACAGGATCGTCTTGGTCATTTTCCTTTGTGATTCAAAAGCTTTCACATGACCTTAAGACTAAAGGTTGTCATGAGAGTCATCATTCTGACTTTGCTTCATTGGAAAAGCAGGCCTTACGCTAAGCCGAAAGTCTGCATTAGCTTTGGAGATTAGGTGAAGCACACAGCCTGCTGGTTGGCTGGCCAGAGGCTTTTTGTGCGCCAAGTCACGTATATCTCCTTGTCAAACCCATCCAGCATTAATGCAAGGCAAAGACTGAATGACTAATCAGTTGTGTCTTCCAAACTAATTCTTCTAACTGCATCAAACATTGACGGAGCAAATCTTTTCATGATAAATGAAAAAGCACGACATATATTCTATTCTTTTTCTATGTGCTACACTGCAAAATAATGAATCCTTCCAACAGTGTTCGACCAAAATCTACTTCAGTGATCCATCTGTGTTTGTGTCAATGTGCAAAACTATCAGCTGGATTAAAAAAAACAACAAAACAAAATAAAAAAGCCCTTCTTACAACACCCTGCTTCATATTTAAGTTAATGAGATATAAAACAAGCAGCATCAGAAAGAATAAGTTAAGATAACGAGTACAGTAATTAGTTAACAAGGTTAAATGTTCAGGTTCAACATGGTCATGGAGCTATTTTCTGACGGAGAGCTAAGAATCTGGTTCACCATCACTGTATCATTATTGAACTAAGCTCCAGTATCAGTACCACAGTCCTGTGGATATCAAATCCACCTGGCTAAAATAACTGCTGCGATCTCTCGTAATAAATAAAAGATCATGTGGAGAACAGCACGAAAGGAATGTCTCTTGTTTCAGAATGACTAGCATGAAAGCGCTGAGAATCCTTAAAAGTATTTACAAATGACCTTCATCTCATTCGTCTCGTCTAATCATTTTGTTCTTTCCATGACTGTTATTTTAAATATTAGACCTTCTGAAGTTAATGCTGAGCAGATGAACTGCATAAATGTCAGGGAAATAGTGTTCTCTTTCAATCATTCCTCCTCTAGTGCTACATTTGTAATGCACCTTTACTACACAGAATTAAACGAATGCTAAGGAAATGCACTGTGCTGGAGCACTGCCTGTGGACCACAGAAAGGAAATCTGTCCACATTCTTCATCCAGGTCTGTAGTTAATACTCATAATAAATGCTGACTGCTCCCAGATTTAGTTATACACATACAATTCAACGCCTTGGCCCTCATACGTCTCCTTCTCTTCCAGTCTCGGGATATCTACTCACTAGTGTAAAAACTACTGAGCTATTATTTTCTATGAGAGAAATATTTCTTTTCAGATAGTCATATAATGTATTTTATCTATGTTCAGTGGTACTCTGTGAGGCTTTGTAAGCAAACTGCTCATATCCTGAGGACTGCTGCTGTGGCCATGCGGGAGAAAAACGTACCTGACTCAACAGATAACACTGATAAAGACGATCGTTACAGACGAGTAATAACTCAAATAGAGAAGAGAAACTGCTCGGAAGAATCGTGCACACACAAACAGACTATTACGACATGCTACTAGAAGAAGGTTCCGCTATGGCAGAGAACGAAAACTTAAAGACAGAAAGGATCCAAACAAACGAAATAGCGAGAGGTTAGGAGAGAGAAAGAGGGGGAGAGGGGGAGAGGGGGGAGAGGGGGAGAGTGGGTGTTCAGAAACTCAAGAGTTCATTTGCTGGAGAGGAGACTTAAGCCACAGGTCTACAGACAAGAGAAAACCATCAAGAATCACAAAGTTTTAATAAGTGTTAACACTCGAAGGCTAGGGAGAAGAAACAGAGCACGATCTCTTCAAACAGAGAAGCTTGTTTAGTCCTTCAGCAAAGCAGAGCGTCTTCTCGCCAGTTTGGATCTGCAGGAAAAAGAAAAGAAGAGAAGAGGCAGGGGTTAAACAAATCTGAGCTTCAATACTATAACTAACACACACACACACACACACACACACACACACACACACACACACACACACACACACACACACACCTTTACTGTATTGTGCATCATTGGCAGAAAGGTATGAGAAGATTATTCTGATATGATTTTGATACTACTTTAATGTCTAGCCCTCCAATGCAGCCAGTAAAATTAAGGTCTTAGCAGAAATAGAAATATTGAAAGCTTGATTTATTCACATTTCAATCATAATAACGCTGATAATATAATAACAAACACTACAACAAATACTATTAGAGAACTATCTTGAGAACTGCTTTACACAATGTAACGAGGTACCTTATTGTTCCTGCTAGCAGCGGGTTGAAAGCGTACAGCCAGTCGTTCATGTCTTTATCATTGTTGGCCTGGAGCAGAATCCCTCTGTGCTTAGTGCACACAGCAAATGTGTTGGGAGTCTAAGAGATAAACATTAGCAAGTGGTTAATCAATTCATGTCAGGTTTTGGACACTTTTCACATGCTGCCCCAAGGTGAGTGGTGATGGGTGTTTACCTTGAGCATGGCCTGCTGATCCTCGCTGTACTCCACCTGAGCAGTGGACAGGTTCAGGACACCTCGCTCCACTGGGTCCTTGTCACTGTTGTAGATGAAGACATACGGGCGGCGTACAACCACAAAGTGCTTCACCCAGGAGTTCGAGCGTGGCTCCATGAAGCTCAGGTATCCCTTCTTAGACACCACAGAGCTGCAGAAGGGAAAAACAGAAGAGGACGGCTCATTTTAAACTATATGAATGACCAGGGTCTCATAAAACACATTAATATATTATAATAACACTTAGCTCTACTGTATATGTTGTGTATGTGTGAGCATTGTACGAATATATTTTGCAGAAAGGCTGCCATTAGAATTCCACGTTCAGGTTTCATTAGTACAGTTTAAGATTTCCAATTCAGTTCAATTTTCTGAGAAGCATGGCCAAATGATTGTGCATAATAACCACACGCTTGCTACAGATGCGCTATATAGTAACGAGAACATCCCATTAGACTCTTTACCAACATGACTAACATCAAAACAGTCAAAACAGGACAAAATCAAATTTCAGCAGCACTGATCTGCCTTCTCTGTTAAAGTGTGTGACAGGACTAACCCAGGCCTCATCTCCTCAATATCAGGCACCAGGTTGAGGAACTCATGTTTGCCAGCACGAGCCAGGTATGACGTCTCCACGCTGGGAACCATGGGGAAGTTCTCATAGTCTGAGCATGAGGGGCTGGTGGCGCGGGAGTTAGGCTCAGGAGTCCTGAAAAATAATCCACAGTTTAGGATCTAATGTGCAAACTCAAGTTTTTTTTTTTTTTACCAACAAAGCCATCAGAAAAAAACATGAGAAGAAGTGTTTGACTCAGGAGTGGTGCAGAATACTAAGCAGTTCATTAACTTACTTCTGGTCTGAACCACAGCGGGAATCTGCCAGTGAGGGGCAGGTGGAGGACGGGGTAAGGGTGGCACTGCTGAGGCTGGTGACTGATGGATCTCGGCCCATGGGTGAGATATCAGACAGCTAATAAAGACAGAAAGGAAGACAGAAAATAAGAATTAGGATGTACCGCTCTGAGTCACCTGCTTCAAAAGCTTTCACTGAACCAACAGTTGTACCTGGCAGGCGCTAATGCTGTTGCACATCTGGTTATAGTCACTGTTAAATGTGTGAGTCAAAAGGCGGAGGCACTGAAAGGAAGAAAATAATCGTATAAACTGCACAGTTTATTCAATTCATGCTCTTATTAAATTACAGCAAATATACTGAGCTCAATGACATGCCTAAATGAGATACTTGAGGGTGTGTTACCTTGGTGGCCAACTCCTTCTCACGGTCCACCAGGCTCTCGATGTCGGTTGAGTCATATCCACTGCTCTCGCTGGGCGTGATGGCGCTCTCGAAGGTGGTGGAGGAGATCTGTGAGGAGATGCTGGTCGAGGTGCTCAGGGTGCCGCTGCTCAAGCTTGGAGAGACAGACTCGCTCAGAGACTTCTGAGGAACTGACTCTCCCAGTTTCTCCCGCAGCAGCAGGAGGTGACGTGTTTTTTCCACCTGAACACATACAAGCATACAAAGAAGATACAGAGGTTAGATTTTAGCCATCATAGCTGATGGTAAGGCTTTCCACTATAACATAAAAACAGTTTCTAAGCGTAGCAGCTCAGTATCTTAGCAGGCTTTTACACTCCAGTTAGTACCGAGGACCAATTTTGTGGAGGGTCTGTCATTGTTTTCACTTCTGAAATGTGCATTAACTGCTATGCGCACGTGTGCAAAATAGAAGACAATCAATGCATCGTTTTATTGTTCTTATCAATGTTTGTTTAATTAAGGCATTATTTTTAATTAGCTTTCCTTCTGGTGAAGGCTTTCAGTCTATGCTGCTCCGTGTTATGTCTTGTGATCTTTGCTCCATCTCACAACATCCCTTTCTCTGCAGCTGTGAAACAGGAAGTAAGACGACCATTTGAACCAGCTGAGCTTTTTGATTCCCTGCTCCGCAAGTGAACAGCTGTTCTCCACATGGATCTTAGTTGACTTTATTTACATAGAACCTCAGACCACCATTTTTTTCCCCCCAAATGATCATTTCTAATAGATCGTTTTCTGGACTGCACCTGGGTTTGAAAACAACTGTTACACTTGACCTAACAAGACTACAGACACTGGGTGCAGAAATGACCTCAGGTCAAGAAAAAATATATTTTCCCCCCTCTTTTTTGCAGTTTAAAGCCAAATTTTGCATACACAGTATGTTTTATAATTTTGCCTAATTTAACACACAGATGTGTCTCACCTCGTGCAGCTGTTCGAGTTTCTCAAGCTCCCCTTGGTGCTCGAGGATTAGACTGTCTCCTCTGGGCCTCCACCCAGCCAGGTTCTCCTCTCCACGCACGTATGCCACTGATGTATCCAGAACTTTCCGTCTTCGCCTCTGCATGCCTACACACACACACACACACACACACACACACACACACACACACACACACACAAACATTTATACTTATAACCTGGAATACATCATTTCATAGCAATATGGACTTAACTGGGAACTACAAAGGAGATCAGAAGAAGGCAACGTACCCGGGCTTCCTGTGTCGGCCATCTTGCACAGGCTGAGCTCATAGATCCCGGTCACTCTATTGCTGTAAGCAGAATAGTGGAGAACAGAGTTTAGTTTGAGTTTAGAACACACTTTAACCATTAGAGCACTCACAAGATACAAAAACACATATACGCAATACTACATTCTTAAGAGTAGAATCTCTTTCGAAAGCTAGAAGCCTCAACCACCCAAACACCACTTGAAGAGCACTTGCTTTTAGTTTGATTGTCACGCCAAATGAATCTGAAATAGGTTTCAACAACAATACTGAAAAGGTATCTATAAAGGACGTTTTACACTGTACACAGTGCCAGAACTTTTGGCTTCAGAAGACAGAACATGCTTTTTTCCACTGACCATTTCTAAAAATTCCAGCTGGATGGTTTTCGGTACCTGCTCAAGACCTACAGAAAGTAATGATGCTTGGGAAAAAGAACCTGAATAGAAACTTCCAGGCCCATTGTTCCTATTTGGACAAGTTTTTAATTCTAAGTGCTCAGTGGAAAATGCACTATGTATTTACTTTTCATACTACGTATGAAACATGCGTATGTGTGTATGTAACCAGTTATCTGAATTCTGGATCATGAGATCTACAATGAGAAGGAGCTCACCAGTCAGGGGTTTTAGAGTAGCCACTGCCAAACAGGCTCCTCAGAGAGCGTGGAGGTGAGATCTTAGCATCTCTGGAGTAGAACACCATGCAGATGTCTTTGGTGATGATGGCAGGCTGGATGCAGTGGTCAAGCTGGAAGAAGAACGCACAGGCATGTTTAGGCCAGACTCAGTAACTATTATAGATTCACTCAATTCATTCTTGACACTTAATGATCTAGGTTTACAGTGCTTCATCCATATTTAATCATTAACCTGAATCTAACATTTACGCAGTGTGCCAGTGGAGTGGAGTGCTGTAGTGAATAGCATATGAGTGGATGGTGGGGTGAGTGAATTAAGCTAACCTCCAGGTATGCAGACAGGGTCATATAAATCTTCTCTCCACAGGGAGTGACACGGTTGAGCAGGAGAGAGTTGTGCAGAGAGCTGTCCCACACGGCCTCGAACCGGTAAAACGTCCTGCACAGGAGAGAGGAAAGGTCAGGACTTCTGCTATAAAGTCTGCATGCATTAAAGCATTATAACTAGGCTCTGACAGCCATATGCCACAGATGCAGTATATAAAGTCACTAATATGCAAACATTTCTTGTGTGCTTTCTTGTTAAGAAAGGGATGTGCGAGTAGGAAAAAAAGGAACTATGTCAATCCTGTGCACACTGTGAATGTGTCTTAACTTGTGGCTGCTTTACTGCAATGCTACTGTTGCTTATACCATTCTGCAACATGTTTCACAAGCGAGCCTGTTGTGTTTTGCAGACCATACATACATACATGGTAGTAATCTTTTAGAGATGGGCTTTTTAACCATTTCTGCTATATAAGTGAAGTGAAGTGA
>CM074960.1:6563971-6596471 GCA_037577455.1 Pangasius macronema
CAAGTGTTGAGGATGCAGAAGATAGGGATAGGTGGAAAGTGATGATTCGCTGTGGAGACCCCTGAAGGGAAAAGCCGAATGAAGAAGAAGAAAATCACTCCGTTATCGCAAGCCCTTGCGATATGTATACCTCGATATCATAATTTCGATATATCGTGCAGCCCTAGTCCAAATGTTTGCATATTTTACTGTAATATAAGCATTCTTTAATAACTTCAATGCTCTCCCTCTGGTTTCAACCTAAATTATACCTTTTAAGCAGTATTTGTTAATACCTCTCAGTTATAATATATAGAATATGTAATTATTAAAATATTTTTCTGCTCATTTCGCCTTATATTTTAGATTGTACAGTTACAGATTTCATTTTTAGTACTGTGCAATTGTTTTTTGTTTACCAGGTTACTGGTAAAATAGAGGTCATTTTCATGTTTAACATTTAAAAAGTGTAGGAGATGCTCATTTTTTCCACTCGACTGTAAATAAGCCAGCATTCAGCACACTCAGAGTACTGCATACATAACTAGCTTTACACAGAGATGGGTGACATAAAAATATGACTTTGGATATATGATACGCTCTGACGGGAGCGTCAGCATTTCTGCAGCACAAATCAATTGTTATTCATTTGTGCATTTCATTGTTCAATTCAACTGTTAAGTAAACAGCTATTTTAAATAACAGAATGCAGATTAAAACTATCTGATGGTTTCATTGCCCCATTTTCTTTGTTAAATTCCTTCCTAGAATTTAAATATCACTGAAGCTACTAATTTTTCGGAGACTTCTTTTAAAATGTGATGTTGGTCTGCTGACACTTTTTTATATATAGCAAACCTAAATATTTATACATGTTGTGTGTTCTGAAAATATTCTTTGAATATCTTGATGTGATATTTTTAAATCTGAAATACATCAGGGGAAAAAACGGTTTTTAACTTTTTAAAGTATCAGATTGATATTCAGTTATTCAGCTTAAAGATAGTTATTTAGTAACTCCTACGAATTCATCAGTAATTAGAGAAAAACTAATAGAGAAAAGTATGTAGCTATGGGAGTGGGGAATGGAAGTCTGGACACCTCCTGGCTCCTGGAGGCTTACAGAGTCGATAAACAGGTAGAGAGTCTGTTACCTGGTGCAGTAAGTAAGTGCCATGACAGGGTAGACCTCCAGTGTGGTCCACTACAGCCGGGATATACCTGGAACGGGGGAAAAAAAATAGCAAAGAATTCTCACCTGAGTAAACAGACAATAGGGTAAATGTAGAAGTTCTCCATGAAGATCAGATATACTCACTCTCCGGTTGGTTCCAGTTCACTGATCTCAAACCAGGCCAGCAGGTCATACTTGCTCACACACTGGCCCAGGTTTGACTTGCTGATGGTGTTAAGCTTGGTGGCTGGAACTGCACAGAGAAATGTTTGCATTTAGCAAAGTAGTAGCAGAAAGGGATGGAAACAAATACGATATTAAAGGTGGACGTTACAAAGAAGACTAAAATATTAGTAAATGCACCAAGCACCAACTGTTTTCAGTTAGTCCCTCTGTCAAGATTTATTTTATTTTATTTTATTTTATCAGAGTTATTGTATGGTACTCCAGAAGGCATCGGAAATGAGGTGACTGACTGAGGTTGAATTAAACTGATGCATTAATGTAGCAGTTAATGGGTAACAGCTTACTTGTATTTCCAATTATTATTGTAGTAATATAGTTGTCATCTATCTCAAAGCATTGTGACTACTGTAAACAGGATAATTTAATGCCAGCTGAAACATAATTAATCTCTATTGAAAGAAGATGGAAGATGATGAATTCTCCTAAAGCACGACTTCAGTAGGCCTACGCATAACCCAGTTTAGTCCCCCTCTCTCATTGTTACTCCACTCAGTCTACTCTGGGAATAGACAGGTCCTTGTCATCCACCTTATACACTGATGAACCAAACCATTACGAGTATCTCTTAACAATGGCGGATGCCAAGGTCTGGGATATATTAGACAGCAAGCAAACGGTCGGTTCTCATGGTACAGCCTGGCATGGAAATGATATTCCCTGAACGCAGTGGCCCAGTTGAGCAGGATAACACGCCCTGCCACACTGCACACATTGTTCAGGAATGGTTTGAGGAACAAGACAAGGAGTTCAAGGTGTTGCCCTGGCCTCCAAATTCCCCAGATCTCAGTTGGATCGAGCGTCTGTGGGGTGTGCTGGAACAAGTCCCATCCGTGGAGGCTCCAGCTCGCAACTTATAGGACTGAAATGATCTGCTGCTAATGTCTTGTGCCAGGTACCACAGGGCTTGTAGAGTCCATGCCTCAATGGGTCAGAGCTGTTTTGGCAGCCCATGGAGGACCAACAGCATATTAGGTGGGTAGTCATAATGTTTTGGCTCATCCGTGCATACAATCAGTGGGTGGACTACACAGGACATATACTGCAAAATAAAAAATACCCAAGAGGATGATATACTGTGACATGATAGTTAAGGTGCTTTCATACTTCTCTAGAGTTAAAGCCCAGCTAAAGCACTATCCATGTGCTGTCATGGGAGAAAAACAATTGATCATCACAGTATCAATCATCGGCATCTTGAACAAGTTTTGAACAATCAGCAAGCAAACATTTCCAATTATGCTAAAGAATGTTGACTTCAAAGGTTCAAGAGGAACTGTGTCTGTGTGGGAATGTTACATACAGCAGTCTAAATGGATGGAGTGCTGCTGGATGCATGTACAAGCTAATGATGAGCTCTGATCTGATCTGCCACTCAACAAGATCAATACAGTGCAATAATGTGCTCTAATCAGACCCTGCTGGAAGAGATAGGGCACTTCTAATTTCCTGTCCTGCTCTCCTCGGCCATACAGTATACTGATAGGGGCAGCAGTAATGGGCGTAGAGCTGAGACATGAAGAACAGGCCTCACAGGAAAAACACTAGTTGGCTCAGGGTAGGGTACACGGAGGAAAAAGAGGGAAGGCCTACTTTAGTGGCCAGCAATAACGAAAGGCAGGTGGTGTAAAGCACTTAGGCTGAATGAATCTGCACTGCAGAAGCAGCTAGAAGAACTAGGACTCATGGATAGGGAAAAATAACACAAGAAAATCCACTGGAGCTGAAAGAGGAGCTCATATCCAGATATTCAGGATTATACGCACGGGATTTCTCACTTCATAGACACTGTTCCCAATCTGCTAGACATCCAAGTGACACAGTGGATGGAGAAGATGCCATTAGGAGGAGCAAGAGGATCAAGCCTAAGTAACTAAACTCTTCTATATAACACTATAGGCCACTTACAAAGCACCTCAATGCACAGTACAGAGCCACAGAACTTCAGAAACTACGCTAACCATGTACCAACCGTGGTGTTTGGGCACAGTGAGGACTCGGCCATGGGGCAGAGGCAGAAAGGGGAAATGGGAGAGCTGATCTGCCCCGTTCTCCAGACTGGCCACGGCTGTAGAAGCCAGAGCATTAGCGTGCTCTGACAGTGTGTCCAGCACCTGGCCGTGCACATAGCCACTCATCAAATACCTGATCAGCTCGATCTTACGGGCATGATCTGCCCCAGAGCCAACGTCAGGGACAGAAGGACCGAGTTTGAATGCAAGAGAGAAATGGAGAGACAGAGACAAAATATAATGAGGAAACATGTAAAAATGGAGGTATGAGGCAGAAAAAGAAACAAAAAACACACAGTAACAGTGAAACAGAGGGAAATATAGGCATTTTTAAATATCCAAAAAAATGCCTTGTAGGTGGATTTTTAGACCATATTTTCCCCAAAATGTTTTATATATATTTAAAATTAATGCACTATTTTCATGAGATAAATTTAAATGCATATGTTTGTTGAGTAATGTTGCCAAAAGACATCTAATTAAGATCGATTCCCACAGGAAATGAGATCACTGAGAGGAGACTGCCTTTTAAGCACATGTGGCTGTCACACTAAAAAATGCATACTACATACACTTCAGTTTAATACAAACTGATTGCTTTGACCTTTATTATAAGTGCTTGGTGTAGAGCTTATGTCCACTTGATCAGTGGTAGGTCACATGACCATGACATGTAAGTAGGTGGCACCTGTGCTAGGAACTCAATAACATACCTAAAACCCCCGAAGGTCCTTTTAAATTTTATCTATATTTTGTTCTGCATTGTAAATGTGGCCAATACTTGGTTTCATTCTGGTTTTGGCAGGCAATGATAGAGCATCTTTATACTGAAGAAAAAGCACAAAACCTCTATCCCTGAGGATATAATGGAATCTTTACCAAGATATCAGTTTTGATGGGATATACGTATAATAACCTGGTGTTAATTTTACCGGTCAGTCTTAGAATGATGTATTCGGACAGAACTAAATTCCCAGAGACACTCTGGTAATAATTACACTATCCCATTTCCGCAATTTGAACAGGGCTTTGCTTATATGTTTCAAACAAAATGGGAGTTACCCAGAGCACTTTTAATGCTCTAGACAACTTTTTAAAAGACCAGCCCTTACAGTTACCACATTTTACCTTCGTATGGCAGCATAAATGACTGCAGCATTGGTCATACACAGTGCAGTGTGTGTTTAAACACACACACACACACACACACACACACACACGCACACACACATATATATGTTTATAACCGCTATAAAAAAAGCTATAAAACTTTTTCCAATCATCCATATCCACACAGCTAGTGGCACATTTGTGCAGCAGTATATCAGCTGTGCATGAAGATGATGACCTGTGGCTACAGATCGATTCACTGCACAGAAAGATGACATGTCAAGGCTGCAGCCTCTTATTTTATTTTTTGTCACGAAAGAGATATGTTCCTCTCAAAACGCCTGCAGTCGGCAATAACGACGCCACCAGTCAGGCTAAAGAAATCGGACAGATCAGACGAGACTGGGGTTCATGGATATATTTTAGCTCCGAGTGAAAGACGATTTAGCGGTGCTTTGCTAATTAATGATTCGTTAATTAATTATATGACCATGGTTGGGTAAAAATGCCCTCAAGACGATTAGCAAGCTGCTTAAAGTTAATTATGCATATCTTAATTCCATTAAGGGTATATACATATCTGCAAGATAGTTTTTATTTCATTAATTAATATGAAAGTCGTACCTGGTTTAGACAAAGGCATGGGTGGAGGGTAGTACTTCCTAGAAGGCTGTGGAGGGCTAAAGATAGAGAATTAAAAATGATTAAATCACTGCCTAGATAGTTCAAAATAATCTTAATTACCAAAGCTATTAAAAGTACAATTATGAAAATGCTAATAATTCATTACTAGCGCTATAATTATAATAATCTTTTCCAAAATTAGCACTACGGTTGCGGATTAATATAGGACATGTCATACTTACCACTCATCGCTACAGCATGGACTAACGTAGGACCGGTACTGCCACGTCGCCGTGCTGCTGGTAATGTCCGAACACTTCAAACACGATGGGCTTGCTCTTAATGTACTCGATAAACGACTCCGTGACCTCCACAGAAATCTGCACAAACAAGTCACATAGGATTAGACATCAGTGTCATGAGAGTGATGCGCTGGTGCTTGTAATGAAATGAACAATCCAGCATTTAGCTCACTGAAATAGCACCCTCTGTTTAAGCAATAACCATCTTTGTTATTTTTGTTTTTAACTAACCTTTATCTACAGAAACGTATTACTTGACAATGTAAAATGTAAAACCATGTATTTCTTAACCAAGGGCTAAGTTTGTACAGTCTGTCCTTGTGGAGATGGGGTTACTTTTTCTGAAGAAGGGATTTGCGAGATTCTAACGCAGACGTGTGAACAGTTTCTTAGTTTCTGCTTGATAAAGCAAGAGTGCCACAAAAGCTCTGGGAAAGTGCAAGTAACCGTAACATAAAACTTAAGGATAAAAACGTAAGGATAAAACTCAGCTTTTGTAAGACTTTCTCTGCTTCATGCCATTACTGTTAGACTTCACTGGCTTTATCTTTATTGACTATATCGTTGCTCATATCTGCAGCATATGAGTAAGCGGAGTACATTTTCTGTATTAATGTTCCTAATACTGTGAAACATGTTCAAATTCTTCTCAGTGCTGACGACATTTACACTACAGGTGCAAGAGAAATCTTTTGAGAAGTTTAGAAGTTTGAGTTTCCAGACGTAGTATAGACCTATCACAGTTCATCTATAAGACGTAAACAACTGATTATATATATGTATGTATATTTTTTTAAACAAAGGTTTCTTTGCCTCATTTCTAGAACATTCACTCACATTCTGGACGTGGTAAAAGCCCAGCGGGGAGCCTTTGCCTGAGTTCTTCAGTGGTTCAGTACTGAAAGCCTCATCATGACGATGGAGGAAGCTGTTGATTACAAGATTATAAGATTACGGAGTGAAGCATGATGTGTGCGCACGCGTGTGTGTTTTATTTAACAACAGAACACTGTGTCAGAGAGAGGTTTCCATAGAGACAGACTGACTGACTCACTTGAACTGGCAGAAGATGTCGGCGTACTCTGGTGGGATGCCAGAGGCTTGCAGAACAGTGACGCGGAAAGTAAAGACACTGCCCACCTCCAGATGACCAATCACACCCTCTGATTGGCCCAGCTTCCCATCTACGTTCCCCAGCTTCAGATCTGAGACATAAAATACACATCAGTGTAAAGACACAAGTACACTACGGGGATGATTTTGCTAAGACCACTATAAGGGTCTTAAATGCAGGTCTTAAAAGCTCCACTTTAATGCTGGCGAGGCACAATAAGAACATCTGCCTCCTTTTCTAAATGTCTTTACACACAAGCGCTGCAGGAAGATTCAGGTCACCAGCTGTTCCTATACTCCTTTCTTACCCATCTCATTTATTCTGTTCATCTCTTCAGAGGGGGTGATGACCTCTGAACTTTGTCCTTGGCCTTCAACAATACGCAACTCCTCCATAGAAAGGCCAGAGCGGCAGTCACGGTGCCTTCTCTTAAGTCAGACCTACTTGTCTCTCCTCCTCGTTCTTGTCTTGTCTTTAGTGGAATTGTCACTCTGAAATAAACAACAACATGCAAATGAAAAAATCCTGAAATGTCTCACACACTAATAGAAACGTCAAGCCATATTTCTCTCAGTTAATATAAAGCATTTTGATTATTGAATTCTGCGAGTCCCTGGGCGAAGGCACAGGCCCAGAATAAGACTCATGCATATTACACACAGGCACAGGCTCGAAAACCCATTAAGCTGAAATATTCTCTCAATGATTCCAGGTAAAGCACAGGCAGAACAACAGCCAGACAACTGTACAAGGTGTAATGTTACAGTTCAAGAAGAAGTTTTACCTTTTTGAAATACTCGTCATCGAAGGAGATTTTGGCAGTGCCGCTGACTGCCTGCGGTCTCGGTATTAGTCCTCGGAGGAGTAGTCGACTTTGGTTTGTTCGAGTTCTACATTCTTTTTCCAGAGGAACCAATATCTCGAACAAAATTCAAAGGCAATTCAAACGTAATGTAATTTCATTATGTGACGACCTGAACGCCATGATCAGAAAAACCGAAAGCCAAAAAGCACATTATTCTTGACTTATGCGCATAATGCTAACTGGTGGCTAGTCCCTTTCAGTGTTTTTAAGCACCTTTATTTAACTGAATTAACCCTTTAATAATGCAGGCTATTTTATACATTAATACTAGTTAATACTCTTCAGTAAAGCTCAACTCCAACTGAGGTCCTGTGAGAATTCCTATAGAACATCTCTGATTCTGTACATTCGACAGTTTGGCGATTTTTCTGTTGTATTATTAACCGCTTATGAAATGACAACTTGAATCTTGTGTCAATTACCACAGTTTTCACCTTACCACGTGTCTGTAAAATGACTGACAAGAAGCCAATCTGAATAAAAAACATATTCTGGACCAGAAGGCAGTTTTTTTTTCCTGCTATATAACACACCTGTTCTGAGACAACAGCTTAAACGAGGATTTCTGAAATAATTTCCACATTATTTGTTCTAGTAAGAAATGAAAACATTGACTATTGCAGCTTTAACTGTTAGAGCAGGCACATGTGTACTCCTCCACTCTGTCGACCTATGTGATTTCCTTGTTGGCGACGATGTCGAGAGAAAAAAACTCTTTATAAATCAGTAGAAAATAAATCTCAGATGACAGTGAAGTTCACATGAATAATAAAGTTTAATATGCAGAGTGGATTTTTCTTGAGAAGTCATAAAAGCCCAGTTCTCACCTGCGATGGCCTGGACACCCACGCGCAGAAACCCCCGCACCTCGCCTTTCTCTGTCACTACAGCCACACGGTGCACCAGGGGCACGGAGTACAGCAGGTTACTCAGGTACACAAATGCTCTAAAGAAGGAGTAGCAATCATGATTAATGCACTGACACACGCGACGGCTATAAGGCACTGATGTATTAGGGTGGTGTATACGCACACAAGCTCATTTCTCGGAGCCGTATGATTAGTATTACTGGAGGTGACTCACACCCTGCACGACCTACATGCACTTGATTAACTCCAACAGAGCTGTAGCACTAGATATTATGTATCAGAGGCATTTTCATCAGAATACTTCAGTCACAACCTATGATACTTTTATCTTTTCTTCCCCAGAAAGTCTGAATATGCTTGGCCTATCATCCGTGATATTGAAACGAAAAAAAAAAAAAAAAAAGGTCTTCTATTTAAGCACAAATGGTTTGTTATGTCTTCAAAGTCAGACGACATATAATGTAACATGTAATTTTACTTTGCCCCAAAGCATAAGGACAAATAGTGCTGATGTGTACACTGCTTATTTGTAATAATAGAAATAGAGCCTCAAGGCTAAAATGGCAGAGAAGCTATCGCTGAGCAGCCGTGACATTGTAAATGGACCTGCGTCACTCTGCTGCCCCTGCGTCGACCCACACACCCCTCCCAGACACCCCTCCTGTTTCTGTCCGTCTCTCACTCTCCCTTTCCCTCATACAGCAGGCTGAAGCACAGTCATTTAAAAAGAAATACAAAAATTACAATAAAGAAAAGAATCTAAGCAAACTAAAAACGTGTTTAATACAGACAAAAGCAAATATCACACAAAACTAAAGAAGACACAAGGCTGAATGAGTGTTTAGTGGCTGGTGTTAATGCAGTCAGTGCTCTGATGGTATGAGGAGACACAGGCTTTGAGCACAGAGGGAGGGAGAGCAGACAGCGGCCTCTACAATCTACTCAAGCTCTACTCCAGTCCATTTCCTCGCGTCAAAACAAGCGTCAAGAAGACACACGACCTGCCTGTTAAGCAGTTCCCACACTGCACGGCATTCATATTCACGTAACTACGCAAATCAACTTTAAAGGTGCAATGTGTAATTCTGAAACGTGTTTCTAGGCCTGATATTGCTGTAGAATTTTAAAGATACTTTAGAAAACCAGAGATGTCCAATTTGTTGAGTATGCAACAAATTTCAGTAATTTTTCTTCACCCATGTTTGTTTTTACATTTTTTTTTCGACCTGTGAATTATCTCCCGAGTTGCCTCCATCTGCTATGCTGCTTTAAGTTAAAAGGTTAACTCACAGGGTAGATGTGGTTTCAGCAGAGGGGGCGCGATCAGATCGGTTGGGAAGAAGGGGGATGTCTGTCACTGTTTTAATGCAGCTGTAATTCACGTCACAGCCTGCAGAGGGCTCTAAAACTTACAAACAGCTCCTTTAAAGCATTTTGCTCTGGTATTAGATTTTATTTATTTATTTAGAGCTTTCCTGTTGTTGTTTCATCTAAGTGCAGTGAGCAGTACAATCCCCATTCACTCCCAGTCATTTTTGGGTCCTTGACAAATTTTGATGTGTCAGAAGCTAACAAACTAGCTTCTACGTCAGATAGTATAAAAGTAATATTTATCTTTTACTAAGGAAGAGCTGTTTTCCTCCTCTCAACCATCTGACAAATGTATGAATTTTATTAATTCATTTACTAATATATTAACTTCAGCATAGTAAAACAGTCAGCGTATAACGATGTTCTATAAAGAGTACACTCTCAAAGGTATAGAGAAGTTGAATTCTAGCAGCCTAAAGGGCTTTCTTTTTTTTTTTTAAGTTTGTCCTTCTTAGGAAATCCTTTAAAAGGTATGTTCAACCCTGCAGGTTTCCCTTTCACAACAGTTTCAAGTAGAACCACGTCAGGAATCTGTAAGGATTATCCATCCAAAGAGCATACTGTTTTCTGAACTGTTTTCAGTTTACAGCTAAAGTTCAAATAATGAAATGACTTCGCTAATGGAATACATTCCTTCAAGTGCGGCAATGCGCGTTAGATGTGCAGACGCAGAGCCGCATGCGCTCTCCCTCTCTCCGCCTCTCCCCTCTCACCAACCTGCCCACGAGAGTGAACCAGGGCGAGCGGTCATAGAAGGGGTCGTGGCCATCGCTGAAGATGTCTGAGCCTTCCTCGGTGCCCGCGTCTGAGCTGGTGTCGTCCACGAAGGCTTCGTCGTCCATGAAGTCATCCATCTCACTCTGCCTCTCATCAGCCAGCTCGGTGATGTCCGAGTCGGCCGTGGAGAAGGTGGGCGAGGGCGTGCGGTCAGCCAGGTGCTCGTTCACGCAGCCGTGGAAGATTTGTGAGCTAAATACAGTGCAAGTTGTTTTTTGTTTTTTTTAAACATCAGAGTGCCCTTTTTTCCGCTGTTATGCAACATAATTATTGAATTACACAGGAATATTGGAATGACATTACTGGTAAACCACAAACACAGACCGTCTGCCTAAGCCTAGGAACATGAGAATGAAATGGAATTCCAAAATCAATGCCCACGGAATATTTCAGGAAAATGAACACAAAAACAAATGAAGGAACATTTCATAAATAAATAAATAAATAAATAAATAAATAAATAAATGATTAATGACCATTCAAAATGAGGATTTGAATAAAATACAAAAGTGATTATGACAAAACATATGTGATGAAAAACAGATGATAATACAACGAAAAACAAAACAATACACACATCATGAGTAATAAAAAATAAAAGGAAAAAAATAATGTCTTTAGGTGATAAGAGTGAAAGAAACAATACACAAACCTAGATGACAAATGGACTGAAAAAAATGAAATGATTTTCTCTAATGAAAGGCCTCAGAGCTCATGTGTATGTAAATGAGTTGCAGCATTTGGGTGTGTAGTGCCTCACGGGTGTGAAATAAACAAACAAATCATGAATGACTCATGAGAAAGAATTCCTAAAGAGAATCAGAATATTTCCTGCACACACAGTCATCGCATATCTCCCTGCTCACGTGTTAAAATAAAAACAATCAGTCATTTAATTTCCTAATTTAATACTTCAACCTCTAACTTCTTCACTTCCTATAGTCACACTGTAAGTTTAAGCGTTAATAACATACCTTCCCACGAGCTTGAACCAGTGGAAGCGATCATAGAATGGGTCGCTGCCGGTCAGGGGCCCCTCCACATCGTCCTGATTGGTGGAGGCCATTTCTCCCGCGCGGTCGTACATCTCTCGCATCTGCTCCAGCCTCTGCCTGAAACACCAGGGAAACGCTACCCAATCAGGAGTCGCCGCCGAAGAGCAAATCGCCATTCAAACACACCGTTACAAATAAAACACTAGATGCTTTCTGTGTTTAATTCAGAGGGACAGTTCTGCTGAAACGGAGCTTCCTTGATTTTCAGGCAATTACTGTGTGGTTGCTTTGAAAGTCTAGTAAAATGCCAAGTCAAGACTCCATGAGGAAAAGACCTCCATCAGCAGTCTGCTGTATAAAACAAAAGGCCAGCTGGCTGGTGGCCTGGGGCTTACTTGAGCTTCTCCAGAGACCAGTAGTGAGTGGCTCCATTCTTCAGGTCCTGGACCTCCACAGCTACCACAGTACGAGGGAAAGGTCTGGAGTCACGCTCCTTCTCTGGCTCAGGAGGCAAAAGCTCAGGGGGAAGTGGGGAGTACAGCGTATCTGTCAGAAGCACAAACTGGAATTGGACCTTCAAGAAGACAGAGAACAGAAAGAGTTAGACAGTGTTAGGGAAGAAACCAGCTGAAAAGCTTCACTAACACACAGTGCATACTACGACCCTGTCACTTCAGCCCTGAGTCACCACAACAGAGGCCTTTTAAGGTTATACATCAAGTGGAGAAAAAGAAAGCACATAAATTAAAGCTGAGACAAAATAGAGAAGCGGGCCATGAGAAAATGGAGGGGTCTGCCCTTTTTCCTCCCCGTGTTTAAAATCCGCCTGCAGCAACCGGACACTATGAGTAATCAGAGAGTAAATCATTAAAGACCTGACAGCGGAGGGGTCAAAAACAAACCCAACAGACTGCTCTTTTACAGCTCACAACCAAACACTCAGATTTATCACCTAGTCCATACGCTGCCCCACGTCGCCCAGTAAATCAGAGCCCAGCAGAAACTGGCTTAGCTTAGACCCTGTGCTTTGCTTGGCTGTTTTGTAAAGCCACTTAAAATGAAAGCATCAGTAAATACCGATGAGCTTCTGTCATTAATCTAACAGTGTCCAAGCATTTATCTCAGTAGGATTATAACTATACTGTTTATGTTTATGTGCACTATTCTTACATTTCTGATTTAAAGGAAGCTAATCTGTATATACTACATCTCTAGCATATACATAGTTGGCACAGGGGACAGTTTTACTTATTTAAGAAGATAAGATAACAGAAATCTGTGGACTCTGAGCTCAACTACAACACAAGTCTAAGGGCAGTTGTTAGGGCATCATTAAATGTTAGGCAAAACACATTTTCATGGAGCGCTTAATGAAATAACCTAAACCTGCCTAGCTTGTTATTTCAGAGATGGTATGTTCAGAGGAGACATTTTACAGGTCTGGTATGAACAAAACCTTCAGGCAAATAATCAGAATTACTTTTTACTGTATTGCTCCAGTGCTGGAAAGCTGGATAAAACCACATAAGAACAGCTTAGGCAAGACTTTCTATCATGCCTGGCTCATCCTATGCCCTCTGTTGTTGGTGTCACTGTAGTAGTTTTGAATCTGACCTAGAGATCTCCATTACTAGTGAGCTGGGAGTAAATGCGTTTCTCATTCTTTTCCCAGTACAGAGAGCTAGGAGAGAGACTGGGCTGAAAACTGCTGGAGTAATTTTTTTTAACTGACTCAACAAAAATACAAATATGTAAAGAAGAGCATCATAAGAGAAGCAAAATATCCTGACATTCAATTCTGCAGACCTGTGTTAAAGACTCTTGATTTTTATACCTTCTTTTTGAGCTCCACGCTGATGGCGTTCGCTTCCTTCAGGTATACTGCGTTGCCCCACAGCTGGTCTCTTAGTGAGGTGAACTGGTGGTACCTCCACTTTCTAAAGGCCCACTGAGCGAGTTCAAACTCATGCTGTGTCCACGGCACTACAGAGAACACACAGACAGTGAATATTTTAACTATATACTGCACCTGCTTTACAAGAACTCACTAACAATGTAACTGCTCTGAATGGTTTATTCCAGACAGTAAGACTAATGACATTAGTGGCTTACCTTCCTCCTCTTCCTCCTCCTCCTCCTCTTCTTCATCAGGAGTTTCTGCTATCTGCTCCACCTGTTTTTGTAGTTCTTGAAGCTTGCTCTCGTAGACCTGCAGGAGAAAGTGTGATGGGGAATGGCAGACAAGGGACATGAACACACTGCTGCAGGTGTGAGCACATGTCCCAAGCAGGACACCAACTCAGCAAGAACTTCATACGCTCTTCAGTTCCATCCCTCTTTCCCTCCCTCCTTTCCTTCCTTCTTTCCCAAAAAAAAAAACATAATCTAGCAAACTCCAGTCCTGTTTATATACTCCCCTTGTACTGCACAATTTAGCAGCACGTTATTTTTAAACTCACGAAGACAACTGCTTTGAAATAAACTAAAGTTAATATAGTGAATTTGGTATTACTGTATTGGGTTCCAGCACTAATTCTGCACTTTAAAGGATGGAAAATCAATGAATAATAAATTTCAGCTTGAATATCTCATTCATCTGTCCTCAGTTTACAATGAGGTGAAAAAGGGGGTATTATTAAAACATTCATCAGGCAGGTTTCCCTTGTTGTTTTCCTAAAGGTAGAATCAGAAATCTTGCTGGAAGTTAGGTGTAGCTGTATTTAAATGTATTTAAGAATATAAAAATGTAAGGAAATATAGCCTCTCCTTTTAGTATTTCCTTCAAAGTCATGACACCAGAACATATGCACAGACCCTGTCTAAGCTAGAACACCCAGGGCAAAAAGGGCAAAAGGGGGACCTTCTGTATTGATAGGCAAAATGATTGACAGGCAAGTAGAAACAATACATCGTCCTGATTGGGTGGATGTTGGAGGTCCACAAAAGTTGTTTTTTCCTCTCTTGTATATAAAGCCTGGGCTCTCACTGAGCAGGGAATATGAGAAGAACTTCACTCAATATTAAAAAAAAAAATGTTCTGACTTGAACATCACGGAGTCCACTTTTAAGCGATATCACATGTAAGAGTGACTTTCAGCTCTGAAATCAAACATAGTTAATAGGATAAAATTAATATCCTGTGCTGTCAAGTAACAAAAGTCTCTTACTGCAGACATCAGTATTCCTGATTTGCACAGACAAAGTCTGTCTCCTTTCCTGTTCTTAAAAACACACTCGGTCATGTGTAAAAGTAGGGACTAAAGCAGTAATGTATGTCTGCAGGTCCAAATGTGTCACTGAGTTGAAGATTAGAAAAAAATCGCCTGGTCTTTTTCCAGTCTTCAGCTGTCCAGTTTGGGTGTCTGTGCCTGTGATAGCCTCAGAATCCTGTTCTTGGATGACTAAAAGGGTTGATGTGTGGTGTGCTCTGAGATGCTTTTCTGCTCACCATGGTTGTAAAGAGTGCTTATTTGAGTTACTATAGACTTCCTGTCAGCTCAGGCCAGTCTGGTCATTCTCCTCTAGTCCCTCAACAAGCTGTTTCAGCCTGCAGACCCTCTGCACACAGGATGTTTTTTGTTTTTCGCACCATTCTGTGTAAACACTAGAGACTGTTGTGTCTGAAAATCCCAGGAGTTTGAGTATTTCAGTTTCTGAAATACTCAAACCAGCTCATCTGATACCAACAACCATGTCACGGTTAAAGTCACTGAGATCACACTTTTCCCCCAGTCTGATATTTGATGTAAACTTTAACTGAAGCTCTCAACTTGTATCTACATGGTTTTTTGTATTGTGCTGCTGCCACATGACTGGCTGATTAGATAACTCCAAGATTGAGCAAGTGTGCAGGTGTTCCTATTAAAAAAACTTCAAATGCTACCCATACAGCTAACGTGCTAACCCGGCGAGATCGCTGAGAGGATTTTTAAACCTTTTTTAATGTTCGTAATTTTAGCTGCTTTTAGGATGTATTCAGAATATTCACTTGTAAAATTACACCACTGGCTAAGTAACGTAAACAGAAGATTTCTAAGTCACAAATGGTTATAAATGTTTACTTTTAATCCAAGTTTTATGGCTGAAATGAGGCAACTTGGCACGTTATCAAGAAAACCAGTTATGAAGTTGTAAAACTGCTTGAAAACCATACCTGGATCCATCGTGAGTGGATCTTTGAAGTTCTCGTTATAAACTGAAGAGAAAATGAATGTCATTTTTCTTGAAAACAAAACAAGAAGATCATGGCTCGTTGCAGTCAGGCACATAAATCTAACCACAGTCTGTTCCATTAGTAAACAGTGGATTAGGAAGGAAGGCCGTGGGTATGAGCTGGACTACAGATTGCCTGCTGCTGCTCATGATTCATCGAACATGAAGCTATCACCAATGAGCTCATCGCATTTGCTGCACAGCTCAGAGAACAGAGCAGAGCTTTAATCACACGCAGACTCTCACCCTCGGTCTCTTTCTCTCTCTCACTCACACACACACACACACACACACACACACACACACACACACACACACACAATCCTCCTTTCTTCTGCTCCAGCACTCCTTTACTAAAGTAACACTTTATACAAGAAACCCAGAGGGACAGGCTCTAAAACTTTACACACCTTCAAACTGTAAATGGACATTTTAGGTAGAGAAAAGTGCATGAGGGTATTCTGGGGGAAATGTAGAACAATTTCTTCTCTTGCACTCATCCTTAAAGCATGAGGATGAACCACTGATGTAAGCTGTGTAATAAATGAGACTCCAAGAGCTTATCTATGGCGACAGGGCAGTCTGAAAACAAAATACCCAGTGTTTCGGTCATCACCAGCTAAAGAGAAGTAGACGCAAATGATGCGCAAATTACAGGGTAATAAAATATCGTCGATATTAAATATAGTTTATGTTCCAGCTACATACTGGCACACGTTTAATCAGGTCTAAATTCAGGAATAACATGTCTACTGAGCTGAAAATAATTTCCATACTGGTATTAGTTTAGGTCATTATTTGTTAATAGAGAACCAATATATATTTTCTATTGTGTTTAAATTATTATTTACTCAGTGGAAAGCAAATAATGTGTTAATATGTGAAAAATGAAATCCATAGATCAGGTACAGAGTATATTATTATTTAGAGCATGGTATACTATTTAAAACATCAGAAAGTAGGTTCAAGACTGTCCATCGAACCTGCAGTCAGAACAGCCTTTTTTTTTTTTTTATTTGACATTCAATATCAACTACAATGTGACACGGCTATCCCAAATGAACCAGCAAAATCATGTAAACAACAAAGTTGCACAAAATGCTGATTCAAAACAAAAAAGCAACATGTCATGTTACATGGCCATTTGGAGGCACTTTTATATAACCACTGCATATAAAGAAACAACAGGTCAGACAAACCGACAGGTCATTTTTTAAAAAGAACAACATACACTGTCCATTTCATTTCATGTGATAAATTGTCCTCAGTGCTGTTTGTGATAGCTGGAGTTGCTGTCAGCACCCTTTAGGTTCTATGTAACAATCCTTATTGGAGCAACAGTCACTGAAAACAACAACGACGTCTCACTGACGAGTGACACGCCCACTAGAGCAAAATTTCAAGCAATTCCCGTTGCATATTTTGTGCTACACTGGAAGGCAGTTAAGGAAGAGCACTGTAACTGGGTTTACTCTTCTTGTATCTCCACTTACAGTTTAGTTGGAGTGAGAAGGTCAACACTAAATCTTTATATTGCTGAAACATAGAAATAAGGCCTTTTTCCTGGCACACAGAAACATTCAAGCGGTATAGTGAAATCCGGTGATCTGCTCACAAGCAGTATTTGTGCTTGGTGACTGAAGCAAACACACCATTACATAAATATATTAATACAAGAACACAGTGGCTTGGCAATTTAATGGTGGTGCGTTCCTAAATGCGATTATTCTCATTGAAGCTTTGAATGAAAGCTATGCACCAACAGTGAGAGATTTACGGACGAGTTGTATTCCCATCGGCATTACCTTAATACATTTGTGAAAGATTTAGTCAAAAGAGCATGATTACACCATCTCTGACTTGATAGTTTAAAGAGTATACTACGTCCATTCGGATTCGTCTTTCAAAGTTTCCTCAAAAGATATGCATAGACTCCTTTACTATTGCTCTTTTTCTCCTTTGGAAGTTTAAAACGAGCCCCAGGAAACCATGGCAACAGTCCCGTCAGACACCCCTGCCTGTGCTTTCATGGTTCAGATCACACATTCGGCCCCACAAGAAAGTAAATGTAATTCTGATCATGCAGAGCTTGTGGCTGGAGTTGGGCTGAAGCCTCGAGTGCTCTCGTGAAACGGGATTCTGTTTCTAAGCACAGAACAGTGGATCACTCTGGAACACCATTTCCGTCCCTGTGGGAACATAACGCCTCCCCAGAAACCCCCCCGCGCCCCAGCCTGACTTCGCCTAACACTGAAGTTCAGAGCGTAGCACGCAGTCGAGAGGAACAACAGAAGCAAAGCACGCAGCGAAAAGTTTTTTTTTTTTTTTTGAAAAGACTGCTAAAGCTTGCAGAAGACTTTACCAAACGGCTAGCACTGATTGCTAATATATGTAACAAGAGAAAGTCACGGTAAACGAAATAGGAACCAATACATGCACATTTTGTGTGTGATTAAAATCAATCCACCCAACAATACATCTTAAAAATGGGTTTTTCATAATAGTTAACAGGCAAAAACAGAAACAAACTAAATGACATATTGCTGAGGCACTTCTTTTTTCATTTTTCAAAACACTCTTTAAGAACAACTTCAACCCTTTCTCTGAAAATAGCAGGGCTTTTTGAACCTACAGTACATTTAAATTCATTCTTTAGTTAAAATGAAATTTTTTAAAAAATGCAAGATGACCCATAATCCATTTCAACTGTAAATTTCCTTGAAATGAAACCGGACATTAGCTGCATTTCTGGAGCTCTAGTTTATACACATTCAAACAGTTATTCCAGCATTCTTTAAACGTATCAGTTGCATATTTTCAACACAAATATGGAAGATGAAGAGTAAATGTAGTGCCACTTAAATGGGAAATTCAAGTAACGACCCCCATAGGTCTGTTATAATAGCAGAGTAGTGGTTATTCAGGATCTGAAATATGTTGTGAAAAGCAGCAGAACTTTTAACTTTAAGTTAAAATCCTATTCAGCTAAATTCCAAGAGGTAAATTAGAAACAGTGCTGGGGATTATATAAACTGAGCAAATTAAAAATACCTGGTGAACTTTCGCAAGAATTGTTTTGGAGAAATACCTTATCCAATAATCAATGCTTTACTAACTAATGAAAGTTTGATTAACCAATGAAATACTTGGGAAACTACTAAATACTCTAAATGGCTCAGAAGACTTTCTGGTGCAGTTACACCAGTTAAAACTAGTGTAGCGCACTTCTAGAATTTCATTTTTCAGGGGATAATATATTAACCTAAAAGAAAAATCACCAATATATGCTTTTGTTAAAGAAACAGATGTAATTTAGAACCACCAATGAATAAAATACTGCTCGACTGCAAAATCTGCAGATTCCTGGCCATTTGATTCAATGAGGACAAGCTGTCCAATGCTGTGTGTTGTCTCTGTAGGTCAGTGGTGTGGCAAAGATAGTGCTATATGTTTCAGTACATAAAAGGAAGCCTTGCTCCAATTCACACTGTGGTTTCCCGCCCCGCCTTCAAATTAGGGGCTGACATTTGTCTGCGCATGCGGGGTGGTGTCTGAAAGCTGTTGTGGTGCTGCTGGTGGTTGTGAGTGTATTGCTGGTGGTAGTTGTAGCTGCCATCCATGTTGTAGTGCCAGGGCTGATGGAACTGCTGATGATGCGGATGAAGGTAAGCGTGAGGATGGCTTTGGTTGTAGCGCGGCTGGTAAAATGCCTGCAGTGGTGCAGTTTGCTGCTTTCTGTCCCCTGAGTGCAGGGACTCCATTGAGCCAGAGGCCCGCTGGCTATTGTTAAAGGAGTTGCTGCGGCCTCTTTCATGGGGCTGCTGGCTCCTGTGGCCTTGGTTATGTCTTTGGCTTAGGCCTTGTTCCAGGTCTTTGCTTCTGCGCTGCCCTAATGGGCTAGGAAGAGGTGGGTACGCATGGGTGGAGGATGCCGTCCTCCTGGGTTCCTCTCCCTCTCCCTCTTCGGTCACGTCCTCTTCCTGCAGTGCCTCTTTGGGAACCTTTAGCTCAATCACCTTCTCGTCTGTGATGATAATGTGCGTGCCAGGACTCCAAGAGTTGCGATGCTTGGGGTTGCTTTTGAAAGGAAAGCGCAGCTTGCGGTCTTCAGGTGGGATGAAGCGATGCGGGCCACTCTGCCTGCGAAGCTGCTTGGAGATCTCTTGCTGCTGGAGGTTCTTCAGTCTTGTCTGCTCCTGTCGCATCCAGCGCAAGCGCCCACGCTGGAATGAGGGATCGTCACCCATTAGTTTGTCTGCTTGACCATCGTCTTGCTCGTTTTCACCTTTGTCTTCAGATGGAGGCTTGCTTTCACTGGAACTGCGGGGCCTCACGGCTCCATTGGGTTCAGTCTTCTCTTGGCCCTCGGCAGAGATCAAAGGCAGCACCTTCTCCATCTTCAACATCTTGTTCCTGAGGGTTCGGATCTCTTCATCTTTCAGGTTGTTCTGCTTCTTCACCTCTTGCAAGATATCTTCCAGCTTATCTATGTGGACCTTCAGTTCATCCATATCGTTTACACCCCGCCCATTTGCGATGACGTCCTCGATTCGCTCATCCCCGACTCCCACTGTGTCCCAGACATCTCGAGCGACTGCTCGCCAGGAGTCTCGCTCGTTGGGGTCTTTCTTGTTGTATGTTGCACACAGCTCTTTCATCTTCACAATGGCCAAAGCCTCGATCTCCTGACGGGTGTGGCGGAAATCATTCAGAGCAACCTCATAGCAGATTTCCTTGACTGCTTGGATTTTCAAATCAGAGATGGTCACCCACTTGGAATCCTTGCTGAGGCGACGGCGCTGGGGGATCTGGTACATTTTGATAGGCTCCCTTCTTTTGCCACTGCTGGGTAAACCACACTTTTTGACTATGGTTTGGAGTTTGCTGGGAGGCAGCTTCTCCCGCAGAGAGGTGATGAGTCTCCAGCTCTCCTCACATGACCTTTTATCAGAGTCATCGCCACTATCAGAGTCTCCGTCCTTTAAAGAACAAAACAGGAAACAAAACCAAAAGAAGTGCGGAACAAAATGGAGAAATTAAAATGAGGAATTCAAATTAAAAAGGAATGTTTTCTGTAAGGAATGGATACGAGTGATGATATGCAAAATGGGAACTTTTGCATTTGTGAAATTGAATGGGGGTTTAAATTTACGTCTACAAACAATCAGCTAGATGAGATTTAATAAAGGAAAGAACTAACATGGGAAAATCTTTACCCTACTAGCAAATAAAGCCTTATTGATTTACCAGTTATATCAAACATCTTTGATTATTCCTTACATCAATAGGTAAATTATCTGATGTTGATAAAACTGTGAATTACTCAAATGCAGTGTTCCAACACCAAAAGCTTGGTGTATACAAGTATTTGATTATTACACGGAGGATTGTGTTCCAGTGATCTTACAATTTTTACAGGATAAAATGTACACAGAGTTCCCAAGTGGCAAATCAGTATTAAACGTAATCATGATATGATCAAAATGCCAACAAAAAGGGGACAGATGTTGCTCTGGTTGACTGCTTTAATCTTTTTAACAGACTGCTCATCTCCTCTTCATTCTGTGCGCTTGAAAACTGCACCACAAGCATGCTTCAGAGGCATGCAGAAAAAAAAGCCAGTGGATTTTTGGAGCAGTTCCCTCATTTGAAGTCCATGACGGAGATTTTGGAGTTGATACAGCTCTAGCAGTGGGTTAGAAGACTCTTGCGTGTTTATTACGGGTCAGTAAAGAGAGAAAGAAGAGAGGAAGGACAGGCTGGAAGGAAGTTAAAAGCATCGATTTCATCCACTACAGTTAAGAAGTTAGTTGAGAGAAAATGCAGTTTCTCATTTTTTCCAAGTATGCAGAGTACAGGACAAATCGTAGCCAGATAGCAAAGGCGCTAACAGGAGACAGATGGTGACTGCGTTATTGCAATTGGGATACGAGTGCAGTGTGTCATGTCTGAGTGCCATGTTGTGTTGGTGTGAGTCTTTTTGATGAGATCACCAGAGCATTGGAGAGCTTGCCATCATTGATTAGAACCCCAGCACAGATAACTGTGTTCAAGCACATGCCCTTTGTGTTCATTCAGACACGTGTATAACTCAATGAGAAACCACATTGTCACTAGCCTTCATCAACTACAGCAGAAATCTTGGGTTATTATCACAATGCGTTGGCGACATCAGCAACTGCATTGAAGGGCCAGCGAACTCAAACGAAACGAACAGAAAACGATTTGAGCAAAATCAAAAGCCAACAGAAGGTTGACCAGCTTAACAACACTGCTTGACAACGACCACTAACGTCAGACTCTATGCACACCTTGGAAATGAAACTGTACTGTTAAGAGATCATGCTACTAAAAACAGACCATGCAAAGGCAGCAACAGAATTAAAAGCACAAGATATACATCATTTAGACAAAATTGAAATAAACCAAAGAGCAGCGGTTTGTAATTTGTTTACAAAACCACTGTGGTCAATACAGGAGCAAATAAATCAGGTTTTCTATTGAACTAATTAAAATGCAAATCCTTTTTCTTCTGCTGATGCTGTTTTGCAAGTTTCAGTTCTTCAGATCTACAAAACAGAATTCTAACTTTGAACTTTGAAAAATCTATTATGGTTATATGTTAGCTATGTCGGGAATAGAGTGGGTGACTCTAATTTCGACCTGTTTTTATCTCAGTCAGAATGGATTTCATTTCCATGCAAAGAGGTGCAGCCATGCACTGGGAAAAAGGGTTTCTCTCACACACTCGCACACACAAAAGTCTCGAGGTGTCAGAGCTCAGAGTGCAGAATTAGTGCTGGTTGGACTTCATCAGAGCACGAGGGAGACCTGGAGTGTTCGTTTTTATTAATTTACTAACATTAGCAACATGAAAGAAAAAAAAAAACACTTGGTGACCAATACAGAACGGCACATCTCTCCCCTCAAACAAAGCACACTGTTATTTCAAGGACTGTCCTCAAAATAGGACAACGCAAGCAATAGTTCAAATGGAAAAACCCCATAAGTGGTTACAAAATTAATACCAAATATTAACACTACAACCAAATAAATCAATCAATAAATAAATAAATAAAAACCTGACTGGTTGCACCAACAAAGATTAAATTAAGCAACGTTAGGAGCTAACCTAAGCTTTAAGCCTTGTTGACCTAAGCTTTATTTTAATCTAAGTTCTATTGCAAAATAGTTTAACCAACCGGTGGGTTAAATTTCTTTGTCAGCTATTAAAACCCTTACATCGGATTTATTCTTGTCTACAATAATAAATGGATTCACCATTGATGGACTCACCAGTCTAAAAATGTAAACAGCAGCGATTTCTCTGGAAGTCAATCAATACATGCATTGAAATCTAGCACACATACTAGCAAGAGACTTTCCTTCGAGGAACATTTTAGTTAAAATACAACGTTTCAGAAATTAAATTCACCTCAGATCTAAGATTAAACTCAATCCTAACCTGAAATTTAACCTGGACTTAAATCATTGGAGCCAAAGTTGATCCAAAGTTTGATAATCTATGTTTGTAAATTGTAAAGGCAATCCTCATTATTTTATAGCAAACTTTAAAATTTGGTGCAACCGAACTTACAGATTCGGTTTGGATTTAATCCAGGTTAAATCTTAATCCTTCTTGGTGCAACTCAGTCTAAGAGCATATAGAACCAGTCTTACCAGTCTCTGTTGCTCAAGCAGTTGATCGGCCTCCTCTTTCTCTTTTTTATAAAGGATCTCCATCTCTGTAAGCCTAGATATCATATAGTACAGGACACAAGCATGAGCGAGCGGTTCTGTATAATCTTATATCTCCTATTAATAACAACCAGGTTTACACAACACTGAACATAGACCACAGAGCTTTTATAACACCGGAGTCATTTTACAATGATTAGTGTCATCAGGTCTGTGCTATGAGGTCTGTCCTAAAGCTGACACGGCCAGGTGGCACTGCGGTACCTCTTCTCCATCTCCTGCTTCATGTCGATGCCCTGCTTCTCCAGAAGTTCTCTCTGGGCAAAGGTCCAGTCCACAGGCTCCACAGGCGTCTCAGCTGATGGTGTCTTCTCCCTCTCGGCTCGCGCCTGCTCAGGGTGGTTAAAGCGGAACACGTGGTTTTTCCCCATGATGATACGATTGCCTGAGAAGCGTTTAAGGAAATACAGGTTTTAGGTTTGGGAGCCACCAGAGCAGCACTTGCACGCGGAATATCTCTGTTCTTGAATTCTCAAATTGGACTGGCCAGGTGTTGGTTAATTTTACTAACAGCAGCTCGGACAGTAACGCAAATCATCAGCAGGTTTCCATCAACACGGTCATTCCAATACATTATCATTTCTAAAGTAACAACTCACTCACAGGGACGTGTACAGTGCATATGACCACAATCACGTTTTTTTAACAAGGAAAAACATATCTTTGAAATATTGAAGCTTTCTGTAAGGAGACCTTTATTTAACATTTATGGAAGGATGTCTTAACATCTTAGTCTTAACTGTTATAGGAAAACAATCAACGTCACAGTGTTAATTACACCACCCCGCTGTTGATTAGTTTCCTATAACTACATGCCCTATTGTGTTTTATTCCCCACATCCTCCATACAGAAGCTTTTACAGTACAGGTGTACAGCACTGTGTAGTGAGTGCAGGCTTTAGGACTCACCTGAGCGCAGTTGCACAGCGTCGCTCACACGCTTGCCATTTACATACGTCTCCGAGCCTTCACATGGCACCAGCAATACGATCACTGCAGAGTCAGCAGAAACGTCAGCCAGTCACAACCTAGCACCAGCGTATCAGCCTACACTCAATTAGCCCACATTACAGTCGAAATGACTCTCAGAACAACGTTTGAAATCTGAGTAGCCACAGCTAGAAATAATGTAAAAAGAAGGGTAATCAAGATCCATTTAAATAAAACGATTCTAAAGATGACGGGCTGCTAACATTAAATGAACACGTCAGAGTTTTTCAAAAAAATCTCCCGGATCTGTAACTTGTGTGTGTGTGTGTGTGTGTGTGTGTGTGTGTGTGTCTGTGTGTGTGTGTCTGTGTGTGTTTTACAACATACGATTTCGAAACCTTTCCACGTACTGAGAAAAGAACAGAAAAACTGCTTAATTTTAATGGAAGTCAATAAAAGTTTCTGCGAAAATGTACCTTTCTCCAACGAATGAATTATTCACTCAAACATACATGTTAATTATGCTCTTACTCTTCCATTACATGAGTTTCTAACAGACAGGTTTTCTCTTTTTCTTCTTTTCCTCAGTACAGAGATATGTGCTGAAATTCCTTCCTATGATAATAACAGACACACTACAGACACTGAACACGGCTTGAAAAATGCTGAGTACCCCTCTAAATCCGTTTACATAACAAACAGATGGCGTGATTTCGGCAAAACCTCACCATCTCCGTTGGCGTTCCGCTCGCTGCGGAAGATGCAGTGCTCCTCTCTGATGTGCGCGCCACTCAGAACAATATCTTGCCTCCTCTCTGCATCGGCCTGGCCCACCCTGTCAACACACAGGCACAATCCCTCACTAGCTGGCCTACAGGGACATAAAGCTGCACCACTGACCTGGGAACAGCTGCTCAAGCTCCAGGCTGACTGAGCAGTATGATGGGGGATAATTCTAATTATAATTCTTTGAAAACTGGTAATAAATCCATGTAAGCATATTTATAAACACCGTCCCATACAGCTCTGATAATGTGATGTATAATCATGTTGTTATGATCTTCACAGTGATACGTAATATTACGGTGCACATCTTACTTACACTATTTACTATTTCGCTGCCATTATAAATCATTTTATCGTAAAAACTTTATACACATTTAAAATGACCTCAGCACTTCAAGTGAATATGTTCCTAATTATAATAAACTAGGACACTATTAACCTGAACATAATTCAAGATTAATTACAAACACCCCGAAACAAATTATTTAAGGTTCAAAACGGTATATCGGTATTTTGTTCCCAAAACATTCAAACAAAAATATTCATACAGAGTGTAGCACCTACTGAAGCTTGGAGGAGCACAAAGCTAACTCGGGTGCTGCATACGTGCATTCTTGTCATTTCTGAAGGCACTCAATAATGAGATTAAATGTTTATAACTGTCTTATAATTGTTAATAGTGTTAGAGTTGCTTTATAATTCTGCATGGCATTATACTGAATGGTAGTAGCATGTGCTGTAAAACATGATTATAAGGAATATTCCTTAGTAATGGTTGTATGTTTGTCGATATTCATGTCAATATTACTGAATACTTATAAGATTTTATATCTGCGTGTTCCCAATATAGTAATAATAATAATAAAAGCAACATTACAACTGTCTTTGAGAGACACTATGAAATCCAGGGAATCGTACATGAAGCCAGTGTTTCAGTATGAGGGAGGACAGGGCGTCCATTTCACTGGGTGTCCATGTCATGGGATCAAAGTTAACATTAGTTTGCTTTAAAAAGCTGAAGGTGTGTGAGAAGAAAGAATGCTAAGGGGCAAAGGGAGTGCTTTCCCACCTTGTAACTCCATCTTTGATGTAGTACAGCAGGCATTCTGACATGAGAGGATCCTCATTCAGGTTAACCAGGTGAGGGGTCTGTGGAGAGAGAAACACCATTCAGAGACTCGACCTGAGAAGAATCTGTCAATACGTGCACAGGAGGAATACTAGTGCTGTACAAAATCTTTTATAATGGATGTACAGCCAAAAAAAAAATACACTGGATTACACAAAGCAAAACTATTTTAAGCATCTACTGCATGATCATGAGTCTACTTTTAAACCACCAACCTTTTTTGGGGAAAACACCCCATTAAAGTCAGCAAAGAGATCGCAAGGCCTTTCAGCGTAAAGCTATTTGGCAGGATCAACCCAGTTAAGGGAGGCAATGGGGGGGAAAAGAATGAGTGGGAAAAAAAACAGAAATGAAATCAAAATGAAAATCAGGCTGCTTTAGATCACACGTGAATGACAGAAGTAATAGAGAGGGGAAGACAGGGAGCATGCTGGTATTAAGCTAACTGGGAAAACCGAGTTATTAAGCACAGCTGAGTGACGCACATTGGGTTAGAGAGTGCCTCGCTGACAGCTGCCCTCACACACCCACCCACCACTCTTTCACTCTCTTCTCATGATCCCTCCGTTCCTACTTTTCTGTCACTCTGTGCTGCCAGATCCTCCGGACACAGTGACACTAATTATGACTAGCGCTAGTGTGATGTTCCCGAGTGGCATTGGCAGTTCATTGGGAGATCACTGTTCAGTGATACAATTCGTTTTCCAAAATTCTCCTCAGGGAACAATCTAGCTAACTGGGGACGTAACAACCATGCTTAGCTTTAGCTAAACTGCACTAGAAATGTATTGTAAATGCATTAACACGCAGTTACTTTGGACAAATATCTCAGACAAATGACTGAACTAGCTTTAGCAGACCTTCTTAACATTCTTTAATAAATGTTTTATCATGTCTACCCTTTGTTTGACAGTAGCAGTTGTCTTCAGTGCTGATTACCAAGCACACACAATGCACAGACACGGAGGGAGGAAAGAAGATCTGTACCTACTGAATTTCTCCCACTTGCGACACAATCCAAAACTATTCTTAGAAAATTGTCTTGGATATATTTTACAGACTCTAGAGGCTTGTGCGATTTAATTTAATCATCACACGATCTTTTACTTCCACGATATCCAGTGAGGTTTACAAGCATATTAGCATATTATTATGGAAAAATAAGAAAGCGTTTACATATGCTGGGTTTTGTTTTTTTTTCTCTCTCCTGCACTGGTCAACACTCAGGTGCATTCAAACACTCTGAGAGGCAGATTACCAGAGACAATGTCAGCCATGTACACATTACACAACCAATTTAGAAAAGGATTATATTGAAAATTTTTACTGAGGAAACACCTAAAAATCCACCAACCAGCTGAGTCTGCGCGACTGCCACTGCCAGCAAGCAGCTCCCGACCGCACAGTTGCTAATGCTTATTTCACCTCGTAAAAATGCTTGCGTCTTGTCTGTTTTTCAGCTGTTGGCTAAACAACTAAGTTCAAGTTCAAGTTCAAGTTCAAGTGGAGTTTATTGTCATTTCAGCCGTATACAAGTACACAGTGAAACGAAACAACGGTTCTCCAGGACTAAGGTGCTACATAAGACAAACACAGAACACCACAGAACTACAGTTCTACACAACTATCGTTTTATTGTGATTTTGGGATTCAGGTTGGCTAGAAATAAATTTCCACTACATTTCAGAGGAAACTACTTATAACACCAATACAAACCTGATTAGATGAAAAAACAGTAAAATCTTCAACTGACAAGGAAGATGGTATGTCATGACCAAACTAATAAATCCACAACACAACGTAAGCAAAAATAAATTAAAAAGACAAGGAAATCAAATGAATTTGAATTGTCTCTATATCGTCTCAATCTCATTGTGAGTAAACTTGTGCATGGCGATTAACGCAAGCAAAGCAAAAGGTAATTCATGCATAGCTTGAGCGAGCAGCTACAACAGAAGAAGATGATGATGATGGCCTCTTGAACTTGACAGATGTTGTACCTTTTTAGGAGAGAAGACACCCAGGGTTCCCCCGTCCTCCCGGATTGCAACGCCCATCTCTGCCAACAAAGCCTCTCTGAGGAGACAGAAAGACAGCTGGTAAATACATGCCAGGCAAAATCTTTTACAAACTCAGCCTGGGTTCACAAAAAAAAAAAAAAAAAAGAAGCATTGTGAACATAACTCTTTGGCTTTTCAAATAATCCTTTTGGTTTCCCAGCACAACTGTAATAACTGTTATTATACACTGATAAACACCAGGAACAACAAGCAGATTAAAAGCCTTAATAAAATAATAAGTAGGAAATGCTGTTATAGGAAAATAATCAATGACACGGTGGTGTGACGCTACAATGATTACCACAGCAATTTGCTAGCGCTAACAATTTGTATTTATTAAAAGAATGAGGCATCATAATTTTTATCCGTTTACAGTGAAGTTAATTCCTGTTATCACTTATGTTATAGCAACTACAAACAGCCCTACATCCTGAAGAATTCCCTGTGTCAGAACACTTCAAGGAACTGCTCTATCTCTGACTATTATAAAGCGCTGACACTGGAGACATCTTAAACGGTAAACAAACATCTCATGACAGAAAACGTTACCATATGTTTATGTGGCGCATCTGCCAAGCGAGTCCCTCTGCAATTTGTTACTATAGAAACAATTAGAACGAGTGCAACCCTGTGATTTGTCTTGCAGCCAGAACTACTGGCAGAGCCGCTGTTATAGAAAAGAACAACTTCCGATCATCATCCGAACTGAGAGTTCAACATCGATGTGGTATAAATTGTGACACTGCGACAACAGGCACTGCAATGGTATTATAAAGAACTCAAATAGTACATTAAGTGTGGTTCATTAGGGACTAGTTAGGAAGCTGTTAGATTCCTCACTCACATAGTAACACACTGCTCCTATTAACTTCACTGTATTCACTGACTAACTCAGAGTAGTTAATGCTAACATCAGCAAGGCTTTAAAATCAATAACTGAATGACAAGCTTGTAGTTTAAGACGTCAAAAGATGCACACTTTTAAAAAAATAGGCTAATGGCTGTGGACTGGAGCAGGAGAAAGTAACCTGCAACAGTCTTTTGAAACCCATGATGTGAGATAGCATCTGGGAGATGACAGAGATCATAGGAGATCACAGAATTCTAGACAACAGCAGTGTCTCCTTTTCCGCTGCACCTTTACTGACCTCTCCATCCGGATAGCCTCGGTCTTCCTCAGCTTCTCCTCCCAGGTCTCATTCAGCTCTGCTATGATCTTCTCAGACTCCTGTAGGGGGAGACACACATGCTCTTGCAGTGTCAGCCATTACAGGTAAGAACAGGCATAACGGCTATCACTGCAATGTATCTGAATGTAAATATACACTAGTGTAAGTGTATACAGTGTATAAGCTGAGTGTAATTCTATAGTGACCACTGGAGCAAATAAAATGTGACAGATTTTTCTGGAATGTGCTTATTCACGTCAACTCGTTTAATTTTACACTCCAGACACCGGATTCAGGAGACACCCTGCCATGTCAAACGATGAAACAATATTGATATGTAAAGGATCCATTGAACTTGTCAAACCCAAGGACAAAAGGACAGCAATCCCTAAAGCCACTCAGATGTAATTCTTACATAATTTCTTTAAAATCTGGATAATCTGAATAAGCATGTTTAGTCTGGCCATTAGGGTAGGTAAAAAAATTAGATAAAAAGCTGGAGACTTATTGTACTATTTTTTTTCACCCAAAATCCTCCAACCAAGCCACTGAAGTGACACACACACTGCTCTCTGTAACTGACTGCTATACTGTTTGAGAGAGAGAGAGAGCACTATAATATAAATCTTACTCTGATAACGAGTGGAAAACAGAGCTAGACTACAGACACGGCTTATTCTCTGGATTATTTACTGCGTCTCTGCTTATTGTCCCGTGTAAAGAGGAAGAGTTGACCATCTGGTTTAAAACACAGGAAGTTTACAGTCTAAGCCCCCCTTCAAAATCCTTCCTAAAGGGTTAACACCCATCTGCCATCTGTTGCTCTCAAGCGCAGCACTTGCTTTCCTTTCGACTTTCAACAGCGTTGGGTTAAATTTGGACTGTTTCGACAGTGTGATTTAATATCAAACATTTACTACGATTTCCAGATCATAAAGAACTGGATATACAGTAGAGAAGTATTAGTAGTAATAGTGACCCAAAATAGCAATCAATGCTACATGAAAAATGTCTTTTTACGCCTCACTGATGCAAATCATTCCTATTTATGATCAGCATACGACATAACGGACGATATTAACGTCTTTACGAATGTTTCATGTCCTTTTTAAGCCTAATACCCACAAAGAACAGATTATTTCCGTCTGATTTCTGAACTGCGTTGGCGGCTGACGTCACTGGATGACACAAAAGTGCGGGCCGTGGCTGTAACCATGGAAACTACAGCTCCGGAAGACGAGATGCTCGAACTGAGCTCTCGACCAGAGTGTGAGCAAGCGAATAAGAGAGAGAGATAGAGAGAGACGCAGAGGACGCATGAGGATGACGCGTGTACATTCATCGCTGATAGGAGGAACGTGACGAGACCGTCATGTTTGCCTTGTGTTAAAAATAAAAATTGTCCATCACCCGCGCATCCAATTATCCATGCGTGGACAAAACAGTTATCAACGCTGACGTTATCAAAACACTCTCAAAAAAAAAAACTTTTATCTCTAACAGGATTGTCAGCTCAGCGTCACAACGTAGGGTAAAATCCCTCCGACCTTTCTAACGTTACCGCTTATCAGCAGCAAAACGCTAGGAATAAATCTCAAGCCTCAGAAGTCATGAAGCAGTCAGGTCCGGATAGGCTGTGGGATCAGGCGACGCCTGGAGCAGAGCTCGCTAGCCACGTGGCTTCCATTGAACTGCTCATAACCTAATTCAGTGGAAATATCCATCATGGCAACACAGCAAACAAACCTCAGAGCCAGAAGCACTTTCTAAATCAGATTAGAGCTAAAAGGGCATTCATAGACTGAACTCGGCGCATGTTTTCCTAGATATCTTTCAGGAGGAGCAATACGGCGTGTAGCTTTGGGATTTTAGCTTAGAAGATGACAGGAGAGAGGGAAATACCGTAAATACGTCATATCACAATACCTAGAGAGGTCTTCAGGATGCATGGTGAACATCACAATCTTTAAAAACACTATCAATCCATTAAAAAAAAATGTATGTTGAAAAACTGACAATTAAGTAATAAAACAAGATAGTGTGGTTGATTATTTTCCTTAACAGCCTGCCTCAAAGTGTTTTTTTCCCGTGTTTTATTGGAGAAAGGCACGTCATGCTCTTTTATCCATTAGTTACATTTCATTTATATTCATTCGTGTGTTATTACAGCTATAAATATTCATTCCCTTAATCCCCTTTTCTCAATTTCATGAAGTTATTAAGACTAAAAGAAAAAAATTCATATTGTCATTTAACTGATAAACTGCAAAGCACCCTGTCTTTCACCCTGACGCCTTTCCTGCGACTAAGCACTGATACTGGAGACTCCTTCCTGAAATATTAAATCAACTTTCTCCTTACATAAAGAGTCACTACTTTCTTTGCTCTAATGACACTTCTCACATAATCCGTTTGCTAGGCTTGAATTAGCTGTTACTATAGAAACGATAACATATTAGAACAAGCACATTCGAATAAACCTGCGATTGAAACTCCAGCGAGTCCGGAGTCTGGCTGTCACCGAAAATTAATCAACACTGTATGACCAGTGAGACTCGAGAATTCAGAATTCAGCGCTGTGATAGAAGTGAAGGAATAAAACACAAGCAGGCATGTTGTTACTGAAAAATAACGACAGGGTGGATTATTTTCCAATAACAGCACACCCCTAAGTGTTTTATTCCTCTGATACTTCAGCAATCTGAGCACACTAACAACTGTTTATTTTACATACCATAGTGTACATTTCATCTGTTTACATTTACTGTTGTGGAATTTTACAGTAAAAAAAACAGCAAATAAATAAACATGAAATGAAAGTGAAGTGAAGTGACTTTGTGGCCAAGTGTGGTGACCCATACTCGGAATTTGTGCTCTGCATTTAACCCATCNCGAACCCACGACCTTCAGGTTCACCTTCAGGTTACAAGTCCGACTCTCAGACCATTAGGCCACGACTGCCCCCAAATAGTAAATAGAAATAGAAATAGTAGCTCAGTGGACATTTGACCATCCAGTGAG
>CM074960.1:6601471-6603509 GCA_037577455.1 Pangasius macronema
AAAAATATGAACAAACGAGTGCATATCTGTCTTTCGGTTAAACTTTTAAGTGAAGGAGACCAGGTCTAGAAAAATGAGTAGTATGAAGATGACTTTGACTTTAAGCATCAACGGTAGGGATGGCTACGGCAACGCGAAACCAACCTGGGGAAATGCCTTGGGTGCGGCGTCTAACTAACAAGTCTAACACAAAAACAGATTTATACTGATTCATGCCAAGAAGAAGTGATCGTTAGAAGATAAAGATCTCATAAGAGGAGCTTCTACTGTTGTAAGGTTACTTAAAAGCAGATGAAGCATTGAACGCATTAGCCAGTGTGCTTAAAAAAATCTGCTCTCATTACACTGGAAGGGTAGTGTCTTTATCTAGTCTATAAAAAATAATAAAATAAAATAAAAATGCAAGCTAAAGTCGTCTAAACTTGTGCAAACTACGCCAAACTGGTGTTTTTGCCATAGCAGAGCAACAGGCTACGGCGGCAGGAAGCAGCAAGTCAAATTCACACATGCGCAAATTAGCACCGTTTCTTTCAGCTCACCGTAGCCGTCCCCGCAGCTGTCGATGCCTAAAGTCCCTAATGTAGAGAAAGAAAAGCATTAGATCAAAGCAGAGAGGAAGATGGAAGAAAGCCTGGGCAGATTTATATAAGTATTGTGCTGGCTGATGGGTAAGCGTGATGGCGTCCTGCTGGAGGCGCTGTGTCCTGACTTACTGTCCAGGATGTCCCCGAGACCCTGGGCCCTGAGCAGGTCCTTCAAGCGGGTGACTTCATCCTTCAGCTCACGCACCAGCTTGGCGTTGGGGTCCTCGTTGATCACGGCATTGCACTTGATCTGCTTGGCTCGGTCGGCATATCTGTGGGCGTGTGAAAGTGAACGAGGTGAAGTGAAGCACGAAGCACAAAGCGGAAGATGGGAAAATGAAAGAAAGAGACAGAGGACAGGAAATAAACGGAGGATAGAAAGCAAAGATTAAAGCTTCATTGTTGTTAGCTTTTTATTTAGCTTTAGTGTAATTTCAAACGATTAAATGGATAATAAAGTTGGTAAAATGGTCTAGGAATATCTCTACTCCTTTATCCTCATGAATATGCATGAATATGCAAATTGAGCACACCCCAAGCCCTTCCCCCCACTACACTGGCAGCTAGTCCGCTAGCTAAGTGCTATGAAACTAGCGTGATAAAGTCAGGCTAGTTTCTTAGCAGTTAGCTAGTGTTTTTCTACTGAAGTTTTCATTTGCTTTGTTATAATTAGAGTGATTTATAAAACAGTCGTCAAATCTGTTACAATAAACAATTCACATTTTAGTTCATCACTAATATTAGCCAAGTTAGCTACCTCGCTAGTTCAGAGTACATTCTGCTCCTAAACCTTCCCAGTTACATGTTGTTATTCTCGAATAATTAACATATTTATTAAGCCTACTTTTTGAAATCTACATAATCAGATTAAGCCATGCAAAAGGAATAAACAGTTTTTAAATCATGTTTTTAAATTCTGCGGTACTTTAATTTCCTTTCACCGCACCCAACAAACAGAGAGAGAGTAGACAAGGGCCATGATGAAGTGTAGCGTAATGGAGTACAGTGTACCTCAAGGTGCTCAGGGTTTCATCATAGTTAATGTCAGCAGGGCTCAGGGCAGCCACCATAGCCGTCCTCGAGTTCCCACCTGGAACAAAACGAAATTGGAAGTTAATACCAGGAGAAATCAATTTCCTTCAAACATTAATCTTAGCAGAAGAATCTGGAAACACTTCATCAGGAGAGACCTTGAGAAAGAAGGACCTACAGTTGCTACAGACCACAGTGCTTTAAATGACCTCCGTCTTGCTTTTTATCCATCTATCTATATCTATATATCTCTATCTATCCATCTATCTATCTATCATGTGAATGGTACTGTGTAAATTACTTTTTTTAATATAAATAAACAAAAATACTACTACTACTACTACTACTTCTTCTTCTTTTGGCTTTTCCCTTCAGGGGTGGCCACAGCGAATCATCACTCTCCACCTATCCCTATCTTCTGC
>CM074960.1:6610105-6623077 GCA_037577455.1 Pangasius macronema
GAGCTGTCCCTCTGATGTACTCGTTCCTAATCCTGTCCAACCTCGTCACTCCCAAAGAGAACCTCAACATCTTCAGACACTGTCACTAAAAAATTCAGAGTACTGACGATTCGCATGATTAAATTTGGCAGTGTTTTACGCCGGATGCCTTCCTGACGCAACCCTCTCTATTTATCCGGGCTTGGGACCGGCTCAGAGTCACTGGACTGTGACCCCCATGGCTAGATTAGCTCTAGGAAACCAATGAAATAAATATGTATAAATATGTAATATAACAAGCCTTAAAAAAATGGATTATTTGATCATTTTTGATGATCGTCTTCATATGAGTGAGAATCTTATGATTCAAATGGGATTTGATTCAAGTGCCAAATATGAAATGACTCTCAGTGAATCTTTTTTTTTTTTTTTTTACTTCTACAGCAAACATTATTCTTTATTGCAGGACTATACACTGCTTCCAAAACATAATTTCATCCACTGTGCAAAGTTTAATATACGTTTATATAAAGCTGTAAATAAATGCATGTCATTTATAGCATACCATTTTTTCTCCACATTTTTTTCCATTCAAACTGGATGGAACGTTCCAATGTTCTAACCGAATATTAAAAGCTACATAATTACTTATAATAATTATTATTATATTATATTATATTATCATATTACATATAATTACTTACTTACAGTTATGTAATTATATATAATTACTTAAATTCTTTTTCTTTTTCCAGTGTAGCTCTTTTCTGTGGATGAATCTATAATGCTAATTTATTTCGGACTGCAAAAAAACGATAAGCTTATTTTAATAAATGATTACTTCGTGTGAATTAATTGACAAATAATCAGCTTATATGCGAGACCGGATGAAACAAATACTGGGGAGTATTTTTGTTTATTGTAACATCACGTAAAACCAAACTGTGAGGAACATTTTAGCATTTAACATGGATTTCCATTTACATTTACAAATAAGGAATTTGATTAATAATTTATTTCAAAAAGCAGAAGAAACTTTTGGATTCAAATGGATCTTTCTGTCTACCTCTTTATCTAAAAGATGCTTGAAGGCTTAAGTAAAATAATAATAATAATAATAATAATAATAATAATAATAATAATGGTAGACAAGGCTAAGACATTGACGCATCTGAGAGACTAGTATTTTCCCGTCCCTATTAAAATCAGGCTGATTACCTTTCTGACAATATTTTAAACCAGGAATCGTGTTTCACTTCTCTTTTACTGTGCAATGAAACAGTCAGCAGGCAAACCATATGGTGTAAAAACAAGTAAATCTACAGAGGAAGTGAAAGGCAGGGTGGCACATGCGACTTCACAGCACAGGAGCCGTGAATGTTCATCACCTAAGCACTTTCCTTTCAGGCTGAACACAAAAGACGGGGGACCCTCAGACAAAACCGCTGCTTTCAGAAACCTGTTGTAATTATCCTAAATGAAACTGTTTGGTCACCACATGTTTAGCACTTCAGCTGTGTTTGTGGCAACACGAGCATTCCTCCATGTTCTCTCTCTCTCTCTCTCTCTCTCTCTCTCTCTCGCTCTCTCTCGCTCTCTCTCTCGCTCTCTCTCTGCAAACCATTTCAGCTGTGTTGAATTTATTTTCCCCTCACCTCATTCCCCTCTGCCCACCTCCACTCCTCAATCCACACATTCCTTCCTCCCTCCCCACACACACACACACACACACACACACACACACACACACACACACACACAGCATCCGTCTCTCTTGTTGCATTGCTGTCTTAATAAACAGGAATGTGCAACCATGTCTGGTATTTAGCGAGTTCGGAAAACCGGGCCTGCTCTCTGTCCCTGCATGCAATGCAGCAGCGGGATAAGCCTTGTAGCGCGGCCGTGCCTCAGGAATGTACTGTAGGATATTTATAGTCGTAAAGGGGGCCAGCTGCTGCTGAAGTCCCCGTGACTAACTGCGTCAGAGCTTGCCGGCCACGAGCGGTCTGTCCCGATACTTTGGTAGGGAAAGAGGAATGGGGGGTGGGGGGGGGGGGGGGGTGTTGCAGTGAAGGCAAGGCTGGGAAAAAAAAAAAAAAAAAAAAGAGGGAGAGACTGATGAATTTCAAGAGCACGCTCCTAACCTAGCAACGGCCCAAACAGAAGAGCAACACACACAGCCTGGGTTTCGGCTGGGGTCAGTGCCAGGACCACTACTTCATCAGCTTGGAGACATGGGAAATTTATTCTAAAGCAGATTTAAAAGTGTTGAACATGTCAATACGGAGGAAGCAGAAAGCACAGGAATGGATTCTAAGGGTGGAGCAGTACGCAACAAAACACACGGGTCAGACTGCGTCACAGTTTCATATGGTTTAGATACAACAGGCAAAGACATTTTAATCTGATATAAAATAATGCAAATTTCCTTTATTTAAATCACAGTAAATATATGTAAATTCACTTACAGGAAAAATATGTACACTGAAGTCATTTGGAACAGATGCTAACCAAACTGAGGATGGTGAACTGAATGGTTTGGATTTATCCTAATGATGATGGGAGGTGAGAAGAGAAATATTTATGATTGTGGATTTTAAATGATCACAGTGACTGTGAACATCTGCACACTAGGACATTCATTCTGAGCTGCTTTTCTGCTCACCACGGCTATAAAGAGCGGTTATTTGAATTACCGTAGCCTTCCTGACAGCTTGAACCAGTCTGGCCATTCTCCTCTGACCTTCCCCATTGCACCCCTCAGGGCATTTCTGCCTGAATGCAGCTCACTGGGTGTTTTTTTTTGTTTGTTTGTTTGTCATACCATTCTGTCTAAACTCTAGAGACTGCTGTGTGTGAAAATCCCAGGAGATCAGCAGTTTCTGAAATACTCAAACCCTTCTAGCACCAAGAAACCATCAAAGTCAAAGTCACTGAGATCACACTTTCCTCCATTGATGTGAACTGAAGCTCGTGACCTGTGTATCTGCATGATCTGCAGGTGTCCGGGTGTTCCTATTAAAGTGGCCAATGCTATTCTGACAGCGAGATAGCCAAGAGTGATACAAAAGTGAATGAAACCTCACTCGAGCCAAACCAAATTAGGATTATTCATTTTCCCAAACAAGTGTAATTGTTTTTTAATATGGAAGTTGACACCGGTTGATGTGATGATGAATGATGTACGGTTCTGCACATATGAAATTTTAATACTGGCGCATGTCTAATAGGTCACCTGTCTAATTAGACATCAAAAGCACTGCGCTTTAGCTGAGGAGGCTTCGCTGCACTTGTACTGCCTAATCTCAATACACACATCAATAATGCAGCGGAAAGAGAGAGAGAGTGTGTGTGAGTGTGTGTGAGAGAGAGTGGTGGGGGATTGACTCAGTGCTCTATCTCCTCTAACAGGTCACATGACCGCTCGATGAGAAAAGCAAACTGTGGTATCTGGTATCTGAGTGAAGGTTTGTTTTTTTCCTCTGGGAGCGTGATAGCGGCGTGCCTGAATGCTGAGATGTGAGGGGTCGTACAGGTACAGGTGAGACCAGGATGGAGTTCATGTCACGTTCTTGGGTTTTTTCTTCACGCACTGTCCATGTGAGGTCGTGAGGTCGTGAGGTCGGAGCAGGACGGAGCAGGACGGAGCAGGACGGAGCAGGACACCTTTTAGGGCATCAGGTCATGAAGGGGGAAAAAGCCAAGCTAAATTAGGAGTGAATTCACCTCTGACCTGAGCTCTCTTCCTGGAACACAAAGCCCAGAGAGGCTATAAAAGCCTGCTCTCATCAGCTAGTGTGTGCATGCATGTGTGTGTGTGTGTGTGTGTGTGTGTGTGTGTGGAGGGGGGGGATCTAGGTCACTGGAGAAGAGCCCAGTTTGCAGGCTGGCCCTCCACTGGACTTCCCCTTACTGTGCCAAGACATGAGCTAGGGTCAGTATCACAGCCTGACACATACACACACACACACACACACACACACACACACACACACACACACCTGTGCACGATCATTGTTTTTTTTGTTTTTTTGTTTTTTAACGAGAATAGAGGGAGGGACGATGAAGGTGATTCATGCTCACTCACGACACCTCATCCCACTCATTCCTTCTCTCCATCTGCTTTTCAGCCAGTCACAGAGGTATGACACACACACACTCACGCGCGCGCACACACACACACGCACACACACACACGCACGCACGCACATGCAAACACGCACACACACATCCCTAATCAAAAGAAGATGCATCTTGTTGAATAACTCAAACGAACGTCCAAAGAAATCTGATTACCCAGATGCACACGCAGTTACTTTCGTATTTAGTCTGTGTTAGTCCTTGCAAACCATGGCAACAGGTAAGGTTACCAAGACAACCGCCACACGGCACTGTGGGAATCAGCAGTTTACATTCACGGATTTGTGGTCATTTCTGATGGAACAGCCTCTATTTCTTTTTTTTTTAGTTTGAAATGAAATAGACGATGATAAAGCATTTATCCGTATTCCAAAAAAATAGCACTCTTTGTACTGAAAATTCCTTAAAGGCTCATAATGGAAGTATCAAGATTTGTGGCTTTGACATTAGCCTGCTTAAAAGTGCACAGCGTACAGAAGGACGCCATGTATGAAAGGTGCAGCCCATCAGTCTCGCTGGCACTGTGAAACGAGCTGAAGGTGATCATGGTAAAATGAACCGCACCGTTAATGGACTGCGCTGATTGAGCACAAGGTCATTACTGATATAGAAACGCAGTGCTTCCCCAAGCCTGCCTCGTTCACACGGGTCGCGGCTCGTGTGACGCGAACATCGTAACTACAGACTTAAAGCACGATATTAACACATAGGCAAATTATGATTTAAGAGGCAATTAATAGCACTTTCGCCTCACAAAACAAGGCATTGTAGCTGCACAAAATGAAGCAGTCAGAGCTCAGTTTTATGGAAAATGTCAAACGCAGTGTGTCATTTATGTTATACTGTCCTCAACCCCAATCCAAGTAAGTGAGGTCAGCTCATAGTCACATGACTATCCAAACTCTCGCTCCTCACTTGTACCTAACTGCACAGACACACACACACACACACACACACACACACACACACACACACACACACACACAGACACACAGAAATCAGATCCTTCATGTTGCCTCGTCAATAAAATTCCTGTAGCAAGAAAAAGAAAGTCTTAGGGGCTTAGGGGTAACAAGATTCTGTTGCCATGACGACAACAAATAACTGCAGTTCATGAATCAGTGGTTTTCTGGCAATCAGACCAAACCACATAGCTAATGCTAATGCTAACAAACCTTTCTGAGAACGGCACGCTCACGAAATCCATCTGAAAGAAATAAAATCTCTCATCTTTCTCTTAATTATTTACGACCTCCTCAGGGCATGAAGGGGGTCATAAAGACGCTGGAGAATTTTGCTTCAACTTCAATCCAAATTTACTTAAAATTCTAGCACTTTTAACAACAGACGCTGGGCCTCAAACTGGATACGAACAAACGTATTCTTCACGTGGTATTCGTGAAGCTCCATTTACCTTAGATGGAGTTTTGGCTGCATCGCTAAATGCAAACCAGAGATGCCAAACTCAATTTTCAGTGCAGGTTGGCCTACAAAAAACAAACACAATTTCACTGGAGCTGTACAGAAATTTGAGATGATAGTGGAAAAAAAAAATCCCTAAAATGGTAAAATATGTTCAAAAGTTAAAACTTGTCGTGTTCACCACAGTTGTCCGTATTGGTGCTGTGTGCATTAGGATGCTCCTCCATCTGATTACATATGGTTTAAAGGTTTTGCATTTAATCTAGCGGAAGTGTGGGCTGGTCTTCCTAAAGGCTCCTCGGTTCCCAGCACTGTCCCAGTGGAAAAAGCGAACAGAACTTTATAGACAGACACAAGCACCTATATAGACACTCTAACACACGTTCTGGTGCAATTAACCCAGTAGACCCATGCTGTGCTATGGAGGCCCGGGTGGGGTTTGCAGATGCAACGAAGCGCAAGATAATGAGCTCGTCTGCTTTCATCCCAGCGTGGAAAGAAGGCAGGAGGGACTTTTAACAAGAGGCGCTTTTACCAGCCATCCAACATTTATGTGGAAAAGAGGAACAGGAAGTCGACATCAAGCAGCTTTGAGCTGCGTAAAAATGTCGCCTCTGACAGATAATACAGCACTGTGCTCTCATTGGTGGAAAATTGAACATATTCACTGACCAGTTTCCCCAAAACTATCTGAAAGCACCCAGACGTCTAATATAGACTTGGAAACGCAGTGAGCAGCTGTGTAACGTGGATTGGAAAACAAATTAACACCACACAAGATTTACACATGCGCCGGCATCTACAGGCATCCATCCAGCGGGACAGATCTTAAAGAGGAACGCTAAATGAGGAGCTCAGTCTTGCTGCACACACAAATACACACATAAAACAGGTCCTGCTGCACTCACTGACCTCAGGCTAAATGACGGGAACACCGCCATCAGAGTACACACACGGCCACAGAAACGTAGGTATTTTCTGCTTTAGAGAGAGCAGGCTTAATAACCAGCTTCAGCTTAGCTCAGCTCCCAGCCCTGATGACAGAACATTTTGAGACGATACCTTTTCAAGGTGAAAAGATGAGGTGTTAATAACATTTCTCTCACCAGCGATGCAGTTTTACTGTGTGACCTTGACTGGGAACACACCTTTAATAACAGTATAATGGAAGCATTATAAATCTTGCTGTTATAAGAAATAACTGTACAATATACTTTACTGCATATGAACAGCTTTGAAACTAAACATGTATATATAAAGCACTCGGTTTAGTGTATCAGTCCGTTGTTGACATTGATACAGTTGGTTGGTTTGCTGTTTGGTTTGGTTTCACACTATACACAGTTACACAAGCCAAAAAGCTAAAATGTTGACTGAAGGGTGTGTAAGAAGGGATGGGCTGCAAATGGGCTGTACTCTTAAAAAAAAAAATCCTTTTAAAAGAGGCTCTCTTTTAAAGTGCAGGAATCTGAAAACGCTGTTTTCACCTTTCAGTAAATGCTGACGTACAATCGTCATGTGATCGCCCCAATTCCAAGATGGTGTAGTCATTTCATTTCCGTGTTCTGTGACTGCTTTGTATAGTGCATACAAGCAAACCTAGACATACAACATAGTGTGTTTTATGTTTATGCTGTCAAAACGAACAAAAATCGTGGAAATGATATAAAGCTCACAGGTTAGACACCCAGTGTGCCATTTTGTATGCCACTTTGTATCAAACCTGCTCATCCACTCAAACGAACCGCACAGAGGAGGTAAAGGTACCAGAGGCGAACTCTAAGGGCGTATTCACACCTAACTTTATTAATGTGGACCTATCAATTTGTTTAATTTGGTCTGTTGTGACACGTCAACACTCCACCTATACTCGGGTGTGCACCATACAACCAAACCAAGCACCGTCAAAGATTAGGTCTCAGTCCTCGCCCAGGTGAACTGTTCTGTTCATTACTGGTGAGAATGTAGTTTCACAATGGTCCACACCATAGCCACAATTTTTATGGCTTCATCACCATGATAAAGTTAGTTTCATTTTCAATATTCGTCTGCAAACCACCTAAATGTTCTTACAGAGCCTAGCATTAGAGCATGAGCATCTTTTCCCAGGCACATTTGTCTTTGTTTGCCTCAACAGCATTTTAAAAAAAGAGTCCCGTCTTTGAGTCTGAAAGAGTCTGGATTTGGTCTCCAGTCAGGCTTCGGTATGCAGCCCACGTAGCTTTCACGTTGCTGAGCAAAAAGACAAAGAGAAACAGGAAAGCTGGAGAACAATGCAGTGGGCCAGTCTACAATGAGGCCTGCGCGATGCATTAGGTAATCTGTTATGACAAGCCTGTATGGGGCCTGCACCCTTATTTAGACCACAATGATGCTTCCGCACAGACACGGTTAGGTAGGCTAAGCAAGCAAGAATCAAATGTAAATGTCTACACATAAACAAACCATAAAAGCTGAACACTTTAGGTACTTTAAGAAGTACTACTCTTCTTGTTGTTGTATTTCCCTCTTTAATGTTTGATACTGTTTTTTGAGGAGCGTATCTCCTAATAAACTTAAAAGGCGCAGAGGAAAAGCGAAAGCATCATGTCAGATGGTTAACCTCTCGTGGTATGGATGAGAGTAAAGTTGAGTTTACAACCTCTGGGAAAGAGCGAGAGGCCCACACTGCATGGGCTATTTATACAGCAGCAGATGGTGGGTGCCCCGCGTGCTGACAGATCCTGACAGGAAGGAACGGGCACGTTTCTGCACAGCTCTTTTGCCGAGTTCACCTTACATGGATGAAGCAGCAAAAATCCATTTTTGTTTTACCTAAACGCTGCATTCAGATCAGTCCTAGATCAGATTAAAAACCCAATGCATGGCCAAGCATCTGTAATGACAGTGGGTCCTTTCAGAATGTGTGTGTTTTTCTTACATCACACTTTACCGGGTGCGCATGTGTTCCTGCGCATCTCTCAGCCCTGTGCCAACAATAGCTGCAAAAAAGCTAGCGTTCCGCCGTAAAAATGAAGAGGCGAATCATCTTTACCAGGAAGGACCGCGTTCACATCATCCCTGATGCACGTGATCATGATCATGTATGTGCGTTAATGTTAATGATAGATATGAAGTTGAAAAAAAGACTGAATCATAGCAAAAAATAAAAATAAAAATATATGGAGCTCAGAGGCAAAGTTGTGAGATTGCTTCACTCAGTAAGAAAAATTCAGAACACACACACACACACACACACACACACACAGAGCAAGCAGTCGGGACAGAAAGCCTGTCCCATTGCCTGTCCATGTTGTTTCGTAGCTTTAGGACGTGTCGTTTCCCCGGGGAAGGTACGTGGACATACAGCAGTACTCTAAAAACTTGGCCCTTAAGGTCCAGTTATGTACCAAATATCATTTTAAAGGTATACTATATTCATATTTTCAGGTGAGAGATATACACTAAAGGTATACAAGATCATATCAATGACAAACAATGATAAAGTTTATGGAGATGGACAAATTATTATTATTATTTTTTTTAACTAACCGTTTAAAGTAGGTTTCACAAGCCAAACCCCCCTACTCCTTATTTATTGACTTTCGCAAAGTAAACATTTATATTTCGCATGTAGCTATGTTTAAACTCAACACACTTTACGTTTTTGCAACGTCAATGCTGTAGCTTAACTATAGCCCGCGCTTTCGAATCCCACTGCCTGCTGTATTACACACATCAATCTGCAATGACTTTTACTTAGTGGATTAAAACGCTTGCATGAAGTTCGACACAATTTCGTCACAAGGCCGTCATATGACGCTCCTGCTAGCACAGGAGAGGACAGAACACCAAACCTCACAGCTGAAATGGTGGCCAAAAGTTTCCTAACGTGTGCTGAGGGCGCAAACACGATGCTGCGTCCATTATTCTGTATTAATGCCCTTAACTAGCAAGCTAGCTCTCCATACCACTTTATAGCCTCGACAGTTTCCAGGCAACCAAATCATGGGACTGGGCAGCATGCTATAGCTTCCACTGGCCTTAGCTAGCTAATAACTGCAGGTTTAAATCTCAGCCCTTCCAGATGGTTGATGATGTTTCTAGAAGGCTGCTGACTAGGCAGCACATCCTGCTCTTAGACCCTACAGAAGGTTGAAGATTGAATGTCATATTAGCAGCTTCCACGAATCTTATTACAGAGCAAGATATTTCTGTTCTAAAGCTTCGATGGCCACGGCTGTTTTTACACACTTCACCCCAGCGCATCAGAAACCGCTGCGTATCCTACACTTCACACCTTCGGCGAAAGAGGCATGAGGAGGATCCCAAGAGGGATATCGGTGTGTGTTGACTGCTGTGCATGCAAGCCCACACACACACACACACACACACACACACACACACACACACACACACACACACACACTCAGCATGAGGAGGAAATGACACTGAAGCAGGTGTCCCAATGACCTTCAGAGGTTCTGAACAGCAGATCGTGAGGCTCATGTGTGATTCTCCGTTCAAACAATTCTGCACCAATGCATAGATTTTCATACAAAAATTTAAAGAAATTAAATTTAATTTCCAATGAAATGCCACAATACAGTTCAAACACAACATGAAGCAAGTCATGTTGAAATAAAAACTGGTATGCTTCCACCCGGGGGTTTCTGCTGTTCCTGCTTAACAGAGAACCCTCGAGGAAGTGGCAAAGCTTCCAGATAATCCAGAATGAGCAAAGCAAATTACCAATTGCAATTTCAAGTTTGAGCTTTCACTTGACGTTCCACAGGCTAAAGCTAAAGCTGCACATGCTGAAGACAAGTTACAGCATTTATTCTTTAAAAGTTGGCACGAAATGGCATGAAATGGCTTGATTGGCGTGATTTTACAGAACAGCCAATAGCATTCGAGATACACCACACCTCCATCAAATCTAAACAGTAGTAGTAGCATGACAGTAGTTTAGTGAACTAGCTAACTATGGACTATGGTGAAACATTTAATGAGACCTTTGGAGGATTTCGCACCGGTGTCTTCACTCACGCCTGTCCACTGTAATACTAGATGACGAGATGGTGTGTGTTTTTTTTTGCAAACGTCTGACCCGAAATCTACCATCAGAAGGGCCGATGGTGATGGAGAACTGCAGAGTCATCACCAGGAGACAAATAAGGTATCTGAATGGTAGATAAAATGATATTACTTATTACTTATATCTTGCTGATGGAGAAATCCTGATGGAGCACGAGGACAGGATCTCGTTCGTGATTAGCCTGAGGTAGTGACATTATGGCACTGAACAGCCCAACGTTGGTAAAACGCTCCTCCAAAAAAGGGCTCATCACATAACCACAAACGTGCACAAATTCCATCTTCTCTGAAATGAATAATCGCCAACCAGTTTTTCTCAACCAAAGGGTTGAGAAACACATCATCAAGCAGCTACTATAGTAGGGCGGGCCATATACATTCAAGAGAGCATTTAATTGGACAAACACAAAATTAATACGGGATGACTCATCAAAAAAATTTTAATCAGTTTCCTGGAAGCGATGAACTATAAAATTAAATCTCCAGCACTGTTTTTTTTTTGGATTTTGTTTTCTAGATATCGCATTGGTAACAAGGTACTTGGTAACTTAAGTGTTATGGAATATCGTGGTGGGATCCATAGCACTAAGGTACAAAAATAAACCGAACAGAGATCCATCAATGATTGTTTTATAATCGCGCCGTGCCACGCTTAATTGAAATCGCATTAAATATTCCCACGCCTAATTTAATACATACAGAAACGATGCACAAGAACGAGTTATAACCTCTACAGGGTGAGCATCAAAGGTCCTGCATGCTAGACTCCAAATATAACACGGGGTGGATGGAAAGGGGAAAGTCTGGAGAGCAGTCAATTAAACACGGACTACCTGCTAAATATAACTTTATGAAGCAAAAACGGACATCTGTTTGTACATTATTTCATCTGATGTCCTTCCAAAGAACTGAAATTGATATACTGCATGACATCATACTCGAGATCTCTCTCAGTTTCACAGAAGATCAGAGACGCTGAGCTGAAAGCGACTGAAATGTGAGAGGGTTAAATCTCAAAGCCCGCCACAGGGAGAGGAGGAAAGATTTCAGACAGACAGAAAAAAACGAAGTTTCTTTGTGCTGGAAAGTCTTCATTCTTCACCCTTTTGGGTGAGTTCGTAGCCTCTTACCCCTCCCGTTTTCTCCACAAAAAGTCATCAGAGGCTCAGGGGCTGTTACAGCTTTATTTTTTTAACATCACATGAAAAACAGTGCATTGATGAATCACGGCACACAAATAATCTGATGTTTAATCACATGATATCAAGCGATCAGCAAAGTGTTTTAATTCTATGTCTACGGTATATCATTGTTCATTCAAAGAACCGTTGAGGAACCATCCAAGTTCTGTCTGTCTACATCTTATTCCTGGATGAAATCAGGATGCACTTCTCACTGGGAGTTTATCATGATTAAACAGGAAGGGTTAAGTGTGTACTCAAGCCAGAGTCAAAGTCCCAAGAAGATTGATGAGGCAAACGATTAGGACAAGACCCTAGCACAATTCCCAGATTATCCAGAGGGCTTGTGTGTGAAGGGAAAACTGATACATTGCTGGAATGAAGAATATCTGGTGGCATGATGGTTTCTGTTTTATTCAGTGCACCGACGTGTTTTTGAGGTGACTAATTAAAAAAAAAAATTAGAAATGATAGAAATCAGAGCGATGAAACCAAAATAAAGGAGCTGCTGACCACTTATCCCACGAGTGAAATGAATGCTGTATGGTTTGTAAACTGACAGATCCTTCAGTGGACAGAACCGAGAAATAATACTGCAAAAGAGCTGATAATTTACACACACACACACACACACACACACACACACACACACACACACACATGGAAAAAATACTGACTATAATTTAGCAACTCTGGTTTTCTAAACATGAAATACTGTAGCTTCTGTATTATAATCAATCCAGACTATGATTTGGTCTCTTGGCCTTCATTAAGTTTAAGGAAACAGCAACATTGGCATATTTTTATTTACAAAGCTAAAGTTAAAAAACTCCCTTCTTATTTGTGTAATCTTCTATTATGATTAATAGGAGAATATTATGATATATTATGATTCTCACTCTTCTAGAAGGTTGCTCTATAGGATACCAAAGATTGGCTCACAACTCGGAAGAAAAGCTTTTGCTTATTTTGCGCCCCTTTCATGGAATAATCTTCAGAACACATTACAGATGAATCACTTAGCCAAGAACACGCCTTTACGCAAATTAGTGGTAGCTACAGGGCTAGCTACAGGGGTTTTTCTTGTTATTTGCATGTTTAGCTTCTCTGGTCTGATTAGCAAACTGACGTTTAAAAAAACAAAAGTAAACAGACAGGAAAGTACGCATTTATA
>CM074960.1:6623177-6650361 GCA_037577455.1 Pangasius macronema
TCCCTTCTTATTTGTGTAATCTTCTATTATGATTAATAGGAGAATATTATGATATATTATGATTCTCACTCTTCTAGGTCTTTGCTCTATAGGACACCAAAGATTGGCTCACAACTCGGAAGAAAGGCTTTTGCTTATTTTGCGCCCCTTTCATGGCATAATCTTCAGAACACATTACAGATGAATCACTTCGTTACAATGGGAGAGTTAAAAAGGTGTAACTGAAGAGTGTAACTGCTCAGTGTTGTATTATGCATGTTGTATCCTTTTTGTCTTTGTTTTTCTGTGTATTCTGAGACTTTTAAGTTTGTTACTCCGTAATTGTGTGCCTTCTTGGCCAAGTCTCCCTCGAAAAAGAGATGAAACTTCAAGGGACTTCTTGGTTAAATAAGAGTTGAATAAATAAAATAAATAAAAAGGATCCTCTGTTGTGCCTTAGCCAAGAACACGCCTTTACGCAAATTAGTGGTAGCTACAGGGCTAGCTACAGGGGTTTTTCTGGTTATTTGCATGTTAAAATCGAAGAGACCAGACTAATCGTTTGACTGCAAATTTTTTTGTTTTCATTTGTCTGTCCTTTCATGCGTAAATATGCCTCTGTCAAATTTAAACCAGGTAACTGTTGTTGCCATTCAGTTTAGTTAGCTGCTTATCCGTACTTAAAGTTCCTGAAACGAACATGATGGACTGAAAGGGTTAGTGCTTGAAGACTACGGGCTTCAGTCGAACTTTTCTCCCACGCATTAGACATTTAAAAAAAAAACCTTGCTTTTGTCTGCAGCAATGGCGGCCGAATCAAAATGATGAGGTGGTCTTGGCATGTCCACAGGTACACTTTCCGAAAAGCCTTTTTAATAGGACAATCAGGTTGTTTTGCCTGTGTCCCTTGTTTCCAGCTTCTGCTTTGCATTTGCAGAAGTAATAGAGTCTGAATAAGAGTAGTGGCCACAACTGACCGTGCCTGGACTACAGAGGACTACAGATACTGTCTTATTCAGTCTCGAGTCCGGAGACACAAAATCAGAGAGGGTGAGAGAGAGACCTCTTAGGTAACCAGCCTCCTTCACACTACAGAGCATGCAGGGCCTTCAAACTACAGATGATCCATTATGTTTATTAAGCTGCTTGTGGACATGAACTGAAGGGGATGTTGTGTGTTTGTGTGTATGGCTTACGTCATTCTGATTTGATCGTTGAGTTCAAAATGTATAACCGTGTAATACTCGTGTTAGAAAAGGTGTGCTCTTTTAGTGAGTGTAGAGTGAAGAGCCTAGATGGCAGTCCCAGAAAATAAAAGTGGAAGAACCATCAATGACCAGCTCATTTTTTCCATTTAAACTTTTTACATCTTTTATAAAAGATCTGTTGTTTAGTTCTTGAATCAACAGGCACTGTTACCTTTCAAAATACATGAAGAGGCACGGAATCAAGGAATGAACTACCACGTAGAAGCCTAGTCTACTTTTTTCCAACCAATCTGAAAAAATAAATAAATACATACATACATACAATAATTTCACTGTTTCCCAAGAACAAATCTGCATCTGAACCCTCCCCCTTTAATGCTATACGCAAAGCTCAAATAAAACTATATTTTTAATTACTTACTTATTTAATAGAGCCACAGTAAATATTATGTGTATATATTCCTAAGAACATTCCCCATGTTTTTTTTTTTTTTTTTTTACATCATTTTCTATTTAGTATGACATGTATATCGGATTTACGATTATATATATCACGGAAATTCTCACTCTCTTAGACGATGTACGATTTTTTACAACTAAAACAATAACGGTGGAAAGCTGCTGCATTTGTGCGCTACTCTATTCCTGTCTAAACCATGTGTCCCTACAGAAGGAGAAAAATCCCATAATTCCAGAGCAGTATATACACTCGCACTCACATGCACATGACGTGTGCTTCTCTGCCTCTCGCATCACCTCATCTGCCGCTCAGGTGGGTGGCAGTGAGACGATCACTAATGTGTAATGTTACGTACTACCTCTAGTGTCCGAACCCTAGTGAGCCGAGGTGCTAATTAGAGACAACGCAGCAGAAAATGGACAATAAATTCTTTACATACGGAGCAATGGAATTTGGTTAGTGCCAAGAAGGGTTGTAAAAATGTGAACCTCAGGACTGCAAGAAAGCCAAAAAAAAAGACAACACACAACACAATTCGAGCAGGTCTCATGTTGCTTATAACCAGAGGGAGTGCTGACTTTAGCAACTATTAGCAGAGGATAAGCAGATTTCACGTCCAGGTTTTAGGTTTTTATTCAGAATCGCCTGCCAGATAAGCAGGTTCAGCAACCAGAAAAAATAAGAAAAGCTTTCGCAAAAACGAGATTTTTTTCACTCCGGTTTGACACAGCTTGATGTCGTAACTATAGCGGCTTGCAAAGTTTAGGGTCGTGGACGACGTGATGTGTGTAGCCGGCTCTGCGGAGATACACCTAATTACTCCTTTTGTAGGTAACTGTGGAAACACTGACAAAACAAAGCGACGCGCAAAGCCGTCATATAACAGTCACCTTGCGATTAAAATTAATGAGAGAAAATAAAGACACTACTCAGACTTAAATAATATATTTAACGAGCAACATTAGGACCAAACACCAAATCGCATAGCCGAAGCAATGGCAAACAACTTGCTGACTTTTTTATCAAGGGCGCAAATATGGCAAATTTTACAAACTTTAACAAAAATATACTCTTTTCTTTCACTTAATCTGTACCAATAAACCTTACTCGCTTGCTATATGTTATTATGTTACATTAAGTACCATTATATAGGCTAGTCTGGTAGGATTTCCAGGCAACCAAACCATTGGTCTGAGCAATCACAAGCACATTAGCTGAGCGAGCTAGCTTTTAAACGTAAGATTTGTCCGGCGGACAAGTCGCGATAAGTACAAGCTCTCTAGCCTGCTCGAAAAGAAGACGTAGTCATGTGGTGCCAACATAAATACGTGTGCAGACAGAATGCATCTTAAAGCTTATGCACACAGATGACTAATACGCACTGTACTGTATGTATGTGTATGACAGGTCTAAGTGAGAAACGATCAGCCGTCCAGCATTGTGCAACGATGAGCAACAACACAATAACGGCTCGCAACCTGGACAGAGCTACACTGTGAAGAAGAAATCTCCACTGTAGTTGCATCATGGTACGGGTAATAAAAACCCACCGATCTCGCTGCAACAAAACAACACCACGTGGTTCATGACTATGTGCAACACCTTTATGTAGGACACACACTCATGGACATGAATCAAACTTCCCTCAAATCTACCATCCAGATTGTCTAAAAACACAGAAGAGAGAAAATACATGTGCGTTTTAAGTATCAACAAAGAGACTAGAGAGATACACACGCCTCTCTGTAATGGCCTCCAGCAGCCATAAAGCCCATTAGTATTGATTGTCATGGACACCATGATGAGTCGGAGCGCATGATGCAATATGAATGCTAGGGGAATATTTCTGGACGGCTTAAAGCACAGTGAGTCAACATACTAGCAGATTTTAAGGATTTGGAGGGTTAGATGTAGGCTTGTGCGATAATGATTTTATCCCTATATTAATCCGTACTCTCCTTAAACCTGAAATGGTGGAAATGTTTCTTTTCCTGACTTTTTTTTAGGCTCTGGACAATTAAGTTAAGCAGGGGGAAAAAATCTCTCACACAAGCCCTGATAGCTGCTATGCTTTTATGTACTTTGTTTATAGTTTTATGTAGAAACTATAAAACGTACGCATTCCCGTTTGCTGCAGTTTGATGGAACATTCACATGTAATATTACAAGTAAGATACATTACTTACATTATTTAAGTTCATTTCCAAGTATGTATTACATCATTATAAGTCATCACAACGTCGTTGATAACTTGATTTAAGTTATTATTTTTATTAACCGTTGTGATTTCAGTATTGAGAAAGCTATGCCATGCACTTCAAGCCACAAGTAGCACAACTATTCAAATCAATTAGCTTTTAACTACTTTTTATATCCCACTGTGCTGATAAACACAGCAATGTTAGCTCTTAATGTACACAGGTCAGGGGTCACTGGAGGACTAGGGGTTAGGTCTCGGTGCTCTCACCGCTGCAGCCCTGGGTTCGATTCCCAGACAGGGAACCGACCCCAGGCACTAGGGTTGCACAAGACAGTGCACTTCCAATGGCGGTCCCAAGCCCGGATAAAACTTTGGAGTGTTGCGTCAGGAAGGGCATCCGGCGTAAAAACCGTGCCAAATCAAATATGCGGACCAATGATCCACTGTGGCGACCCCTAACAGGTGCAGCCAAAAGAACAATAACGTTGTGTGTCGTCACCATCCTGCTTTGGGTTCGAAGGTGCTGAGAGTCAATCACAAAAAGCGTCGATTCCCTCATTCCAGCCATTGAAATCGAAGAGTCAACACCAAAGCTTTGGAGTCAATTCCACACACCACAAAAATGGCAAGCAAAAGGAGTTTATCGTCTGAAGGTTTCAGTTACTGAGACAGGGATGCAGGCTTTATTTTGAATTTGATTGGTTGGAATTGAACAAATCAGGGCTTGCAGTTAAGAACTTCTACCTCTGTTGTAGACAACTGGTCCATGACTGGGGGGCAGTCGAGGCCTAATGGTCTGAGAGTCGGACTTGTAATCCGAAGGTGATTATTTCTGATTTTCTTAGAATTGAGAATATTGTCACAATCCAACTAATCAATTAATTGAAAAAAAAAAATAGATGAATCAATTAAGGCTTAATTGGAGTCCTAATATCCAGTTATCAATTCCTTATCCTAATATAAGGTATATACACCCAAATTCTCCAGTGATGAATCCATTATTATACAACATTAGTTCCAGTCCACTAATTTGACTGGTCAAGTGGCGTTCCAAGAGTGCTTATGTGTCCTATAACCACGCTGGGATGTTTCAATGTGTGTATCACTCCACTTGTTCGCCACATAAAATTACACTTCCTGGTTTGAAACCTAGTTACTACAGCAGTGTTAGTGACATCAGCAGTGGACATGGCAACCGATATTTTTCATTAGCGTAACTTTTGACTTAAATTATAAAAGCTCGTCAGATGGAAGATGAAAAGGGACAAAAATTTTACCAGAAGCACCTTTAACAGGAATGCAGTGAGCTAGCAAGCGAGCATTCAGTATACATTCAGTATAACCGCATTCCCGCTCCTGCGATATTGCTTAAGTGACCCTCATCTGTATTTGCATCATCTAGCTGCTTATAAATTTGTTAAATAATTCTAAAAAGGTATTAGACAAATAGATCAATCACTAAACGATCGTACTTGAACTATGACAATGGGAAGACAGATTGTCCAATCTAAAGCATAGATCTAGGCAAATGGAGTACTAATGTTTCAGAAAATCCATTACTGAGAATCAATAGCAAAAGATGATCACATGAGTGAGCCTGTGTTGTGTAACCCGCTGCAACAAGTCTCATATCGATTCTTTTTCAATTATAATAGTAGTATCCAACAGACAATTCATATTTCCAGTGTGACTGTGACCACTGGGAGCAGATTTCGTGGAGCGTGACAGAAGCCAGGACAGACATGTCTCCTCAGGATTGTGGGTAATTAGTAGGACTTATTTAATGAACTCGTACATTAATTCCCTATAATTACAACAATATGACAGAAGATCAAATATACTCACTTATGCACAATGTTGACCAAGAAAAAAAACATCAAAAGAAAAAAAAATATCCAGGAAAATACATCAAAAATTAATTACAAATGACAGAGATCAAGATCAAGCAGGTAGAACGTTACCACCGAGTCACCAATTCCGAAATCTGCCGACGAAAACCCGGGTACGAGTCCTGGGTAAACCCTCTCTGCTCACGGCTGACCCTGCGCTCTGAACGCAACTTCCTAACAAGTTGGGATATGCGGAGAAAATAATTTCACTGTACTGGACTTGTATAAGTGGCAATAAAGGTGATTTTCTTTCTTTCCCTCTGAAAATGTCATTCAGTGTAACAGATTATTTTTTTTAAAAAATTAAATGCTAAAAGCTAAATTTTATATATGTTATATAAATATATATATGCTAAACTATATATGTACAAAAGCATACTGTAAGGACTACTAAAAACCCTTAATTAAAAGGTTTACTAAATATTTTATTATTATTAAATTATAAAAATTAATAATATATTACAATAATGAATATAATATTAAATTAATTAATATTAAATTAATTAATATTAAATTACCAATGCACAATTAAATACTCCAATATGACAATATTAAGTAATATGACACAACAAACATTTGTTTTCTGTTTATTTGAATATTTGAATCAATGAAAGTATATTTTTTAATATTTTTTTTTATTTTATATTCATACTAAATGCTACTTTTGGACTACAGAACAGAGCTAACCTTTTATATATTTGACTCATTTGTGATTATACATAATTGCAGTCTTCTCTGATGTTTCATAAAGATGATTATAGGAATAAAATTACACATTGAAATTTATAATAAGAAATATGAAATAAGAAAACTCCAAACTGTCATTAAAAAAAAAAGCATATCTGTGACATACTTGCAATAATTGGACTTATTTTGACACATTAAAAGCCCTCGACTCATAACTCAGTACTTATAAAATCAGTTTCTGCAGTGGGTGAGTCAATGAATCTTTTGTAACACTGTTGATGTGCACGGTGATGATAAGAGTGACACATGGATTCATCACTGGAGAAGGTCAGACAGAGGAATTAGAGTGATGACCTCAGGCAAGCACAGGGATTAGGCTCCTAATCAGGTCAATCACTAGGTGCTGAAGCCATGTCAAATCCCAGCCCTCTTCACTCTCCACTCTCTTCACTGTATCTCTCTCTCTCTCTCTCTCTGTCAGGAACAAAGTTTATTATTATTAAAATGATCTCATCTCGGTTCTGTCTGTCTCTCAGCGCGCAGCGGCCATTAGCCCAACGTCACAATCCCTCATATTTACTGAACAACTAAAACTGCCTCAAACTTTACCAAAGATTTAGCTTACATTTGGACAGAACAAGTGAAGTGACTATAAAGACAAACTGCTACGATCTGATTGGAAATCACTAGAAGGTAAAAGCAGAAGAGGAAGTAGTCAGTGGGTCCAAAATGTTATCCATGTTCCACAAATAACTTTCAAAAAAGCAGATTAAAAACACCAAAACATTAAGGGACTGTCTAAAAAGTGCATTTTTTTTTATAAGTTTTTCCTGTGGACTTGGCTAAATACATTTATAGTTAAGAAAAACAATCCCCCTTTAAAAGTCAGTTTAGCTTTATTTTCTAGCCAAATCTATGGCAAATGAATCTTATAAAGTAGTCCACATCATATATACATTTTACACGATCCCTTAATGAGCTTCAAATATGCGCTGGTATTCTGCGCTGTCTTCAGTGAGATTTAATTTAGGATATTCTGGTATACATTTGTTTGGAAATGTCTCGTCTTGTCTGGAGTGAGAAATTCAAGCAGCCAATAAAGAACCGATGCTAGAACCAACCAATTCTAGTGACTTTTTAGCATGAATTTGCAACGTTCCCCTGAAAAGAGCTAGCAACACTGATGCCATCTTTACCAAGCGTAACATACATCGGACATTAACACCGAGGTAAAGCTGTACATTATTGTGTACAGAACTGCATATCTACATTCTACAATTTAGTACCCAAGAAGTAACGCAAGAGATCAGACACTTATGAATGAGAGCCACTGGAAGCAGATTATTCTGTTCTCATTATGAATGAGTAATCAGTTCTGCTCCCGGAGCGTGACAGTGACCAAGACAGACGTGTTTCCTCGGCTTAGGCCTGTGGTGAGTAACGTGGTACACCTTTTCCATCGCTGTCTTCTCATTTACCAAATCCTCCATCACACCCAGTACAAAGCCTCCCTTTTACTCCTCCAAGTGCAGTAATTGCATTTCATTCCAGGAAATCCACATGGCCTGTAATACACTGAAGTTAATGGAGGAAAGGAGGCACGACTGACATTTTGCTGTTCTAGTGAAAACCTGAATAAAAAAAAAAAACACTCCATTTTCTGTTTTGTTTTTCCTCCATCTCCTGGCCTGAGTATTAAAAGGAGAGACGGAGAGTAGAAGGCAAAAAAAGTGATTTAGTTAGTGATTTAATAACACAGGTGCTGACTAAATAGGCAAGTCGCCCACATATGTGCAGAGCCAAAATACTGACTCTCGTTCCGAATCAGGTAGAAAACCCGTCACTTCTCTCTCCATGATAGACGGACACGAAAGATCAAACATCACCCATCTGAAAGCAATCCGTCTTCCAACTACAAAACCTTTCATTTCCATCCACCTGAGAGAGCAACAAGAAACTAGCTGACATCTAGTCAATCACAGTGATGCTCAAAATGGTTGGTGTTCTTCTGGCACTGGAATCAAATCATACCACAAATCTGCTTTTGGGAGGAAGTGGACAACAACCAAACTGACAAACCTGCAAATTATAGCAAGAAATGCTAGCATGAGAAATGTATTCATCAGCCAGACAAGTTAAAAACAGAAACAGTCCATGCATACAACAGAGCAGATAAGGGTTAAAGGTTTCATTCCAGGACCTAGCAGTGGTAACCAGCAGTCCTGGCATTTAAACACACATCCTTTTACTCACCAGGGTGGTCTTACAAGACAAAAAAAACAAAACAATTAAAGACCTATTCAGGAAGTCAAAGTAAACAACCCCTTGAAACAGTCAGACAATGTTATTAGCTCAGCTAGAGCAAAGCTAACAATTAAGGGCTGAGAGTTCTCAATGAGAATCTGTGGAAAGCAATAATGAAGGCATGATGTGGCCCACTCTCTTTTCTACCAATATATATAAATTTAACATCAGGAAAACTATGCAGAAAAAAAGATGGATGAAAAAAAAGATGGCCACTATTCTACTGTACTGCATAAAGCTGTATTATACTTTCTAAGCGAAGGTCATGCCAGACAAATCCAGCTTCGTACTGTTGAGACTAACAGCACATAATTACAGTGCCACTCGTTTCACTGATCGATGTTATAAAGCTCGAACTCGCAGAATAACACCTCACCTTATAACAATTTCCCTTCATACCACAGCATTGTTGAATTCTCAAATCTGATTGGTCAGAAGGTGCTGGTTCATTTTCGTATAACAGCTGACTACACTGGACACTCTATTATCGCAGACTATAGAGTAAGTAGATTAAAAATGTGTTGCTACTTAGAAAAAAGAAACGTATCTCACTGATATGGTGAGGATTTCTCTAAGTAGCAACACAAATGTTTTCCACCACAGGAAAGTCTTCAGGACAGAGATCATGATGCTTTGTGGTTTCTTAGTAACAAGACAAGCTGCACTGTTTTGCTAGAAAACAAAAGACAGGGTAGTGAGGGTATGATTCTTTATGGCTGTTATGATGCGTGATATGTCATTTTAATAATGATTTAAAAAATTGGAATTGTTGGCAGATTGCTTTGGTATAAGAGGAAAAATAAAATCCGCCTAACATATTTCTTCTAATGTAGCTCTACACTGTTACACATTATTAGGCTAAAGGTTTCTGCTTAACACTCATTAACAACATAGTTGCCTGCTTTGCCAATCATATCTCTCCGTAATCACGATTACAGACATCTTACTAATAGGCCTAACTCTTCGTCATAACCAAAAAAAAAATATATATATATAGGATACTGACATTACATAACATAACCATACAGTTATAAACAGAATAACCAAAATGTATTTCACTGAAATTGTATGTGTTTGACTGCAAACTGAGTGTGTACATCATAAGGTCATCCCGATGATTTCTTGTGTTATTTAGGCTATACGAACAACATCTGTGAGGTTATCATAGAGTTAGCGTCAACTTTATTTCAAGAGTATGTAGTATTGTATGTACAGAAACTCTCATATTCGTAAGCTTGGCCACTAGTTTCAATCACGAAGATCACAAAGTTTTGCCACTCATCCGAAGGGCTTATCGGTTCTACTGAACGGTGGGAAAGTCCCCGCTATTTCCACCCTGTGTGATTCACACCTGTGAGATCATGCGATTCACATGACACCAGGATCCAGGGGTGGTGTGAATGTGTACAGCGTTGTTCTCAAACTAACCAGTCAGAGATCGGAGACGTTCATATGATCTGATGGCTATAAATCCACTATAAAAAGTACATGAGATACATAATGGCATCTGTGACTACGAGGAAAAACTGAGTGTGTTCTTGAATTAATATTCAAATGCTCTCCAAAGAGCACAGCCTTCATTTTAATATGGTTTAATATGGTGAACAATGGTTTGCTCTTTAAGCCTCCATCAGTCATACCCATGTTGTTCCAATACTAACACACACTTAAGGCTACACTGACATTACATCATTTTTTTTTACTCAATTGATTTTGGCTCAGATATGATTTTCCTGCTTGATGGTCCGCATTCCTGCTGGTAAGCGATCCGTGTTTATCTTTAACGTGAACAGATCTCTGCCTGTAAAACCACCCACACGTGCACATGTTTGAGTAATAACATGCAGGATTCACAGGAACCATGGAAAAACAACAACAACAACAAAATGTAATCTGCAAATTAAGGTATCGTTGCAGAAGAAAAGTGAACAAACGAGCAGTACAGCTCTTGACTGCAATGATTATTTGCACAAGCCATCAGCTGTTCATGATTAGGGCACACAGCTTGTGCTGTTCCACGAAATCCTGCTTTCTTTCCTCAAATTAGGCAACTGACCCCTGGATGACAACACTGAGATGCACATACAGTAAACCTCTGATGTAATTGGGGAAAAAACCTGACCATTTTTATCACCTTCAGAAGGCCGTATGGATGTATTGGGTGTATCTGATCTAGAAGGACATATAAAATTGCTCATTTGAAAAAATTAGATTTTTGTGCTCACATAGGTCTTACATTTAAGCAAAATCTTATTAATTATGAAAAAAAAAAAAAAAAAGCTTATCCCAATATTGATCAGGATCCGATCGTTAGTTGGATCTGGTTTCTGAATACAAGGCATTAAGTCTCTTAAAAAAAAAAAAATAAATAAAAAATAAAAAACTATAACAAACCTACTGTGCCCATACTTAAAGCTAGCTTGGTCCCATTTGAAATCATCTGGAACTAAAACCTCTAAAATATCTAAATCTTCCCAAAACACTCCCTTGTGGCTTTTATAATTCTTCATCCATGTCCGACTCTTCACCAAGAGACACTGATAACACACTGACAAGTGATAAGATCTCCTCATTTCCTTTTACCAGTTCACTGCATATTGTAACAAACTAAACAACGCAGTAACTCTCACTCCGCATTTCTTGGCTTAACCAACACAAGTTTCTGACCGAACCTCTGTCTTTGAAAATGGGAATACGCATCATCAAAGCGTTTTTTTATTTTCTTTCAAACCGATATCTTATTCACCGCCACGTTACTGAGCTGACTGGCTTTTCACCCTGCAGTCTAGCATAAACCTTTACTCATCTAACCCAGTGCCAGAGGCATGTGACAGAATGTCATCAGTCACACAAAACATAGTCAGCATACCGCTTCAAGGACGAGGAACATGATATATCCAAGGGATCGGAGAAATATCCAGGGATACTTACTGGTAGAGTTGCCTTGCATCTGAATAATGCATTTGGATTCTTTGCTGGTCTCCCTCGAGTTGAAGGGACGCACCCTGACCGCCACTTTGACCGAGGCCCCAGACATGGTTGGACACTTCAACCCTGTCTTTTGTCACGATGCAATGCTGAAGTAAGTCCTGTACGGGGAAAAAAACAAGACGTTTTTAATTAACTGTGAAATAAAAATGCTAACAGTTACACTGATTTCTCTGTATAACAGTGAAAACCTATAGAATTCCACCTCAACTTATCAGTGTTAAATGGGGGATGTTATAGGATGACCCACAAGTCAAAGGCCAAGGTGTAAGAAAAAGATTGAGTTATCTGAAAGCACTGTTTCGAGACAGACAACCTGGCATTATTAAGTTCAGAGTAATATCTGATAGCAGGCCCAATGGTTTAACAGCTAAACTATTGCCAAAAAAAGTAACTGATTCTAGTATGCTAACAACAAAACAACAGCAGTAGTAGAAGTAATACTAATGCTAATACTAATACTAATACCACTTCTAATAATAACATGTGAGGTTGCTGTTGTTAAATAATAATTGGTTGCTGCTGTTAAATAATAATAAATGATAACACACATAAAGACAGTCAGTTTTATTAAAACTAATCTTAGTGAAGTTGTCAGGAGTTTAATAAAAAATCAAATAGTTGCAGTAAGTGACAGACTGTATCTCAAACAGCTCTCTTGTCCCTCTTCAAGCGCACTACGCAGTGCGTATATAATAATGGAGTCCTCTCGCCATATCTAGTGCACTACATGTTCATTAGGGGGCCATTTGTAATTGGGCCCTAAAACCACACGGCTGATGTGCGCCGTTAGATGGTTTCCCTCACAGCCGCCTCAAACATGGCCGCCGCTAAACTGCAGCAGGGATGGGTCGCCTTCTCTGGCTCAGCTCACTATTTACCACAGCATTTCCCTTCATTATATGTTATATGTTAACTTTCGGATGAATGGTTTTGTTCAGACGCATTAAGGTAGCCTATAAACTAAAACGTGTGGTGGAAAAAATAATGGACACGACGTCCCTTTAGTCAGTGCAGCGTCTAAAATAACACTGTCGCGTTGTCCGGTATTTCCACCCAGGCGTCTCAAGCAGGATCATTTAAGATATTTCACTTCAGAGGAGATAAACATGGATATCACAGGAGGCAAAATATGCATTGTTTTTCCACCATTAATGTCCTTGTAGGCTTATTTCTCAGGCATACGCCCATGAAATCCGGCCGCTGGGCCTCAGACAACAAAAAGTAGCCTCATCTACAGTAGTGTACGTTAAGGACGTTAAGAAGTGTTACACAGAGTGTATCCCTAAAGCTCATAAAACACTATCATGCACAAGGTAATGCTTAAAATAAAGTGTTTAAACACAAAATAAGACCTGTATTAGATATTGACTTGTTTTTTTTGTTTTTTTTTACAGGCACTGCATTAGTCTAGCAAAAGATATAATGTCAGGTATTACAGCTATGTTCAGTAGATGTAGCTTCAGGTTTATGATGATGTAAAGTGCATTGTTTATGTTGATGATGATGATAAAGTCAGGTGTAATGGAGTGGCCGCATTATCTTCATGCTCGCTGAGAAGCAGTGACTTTGCGCATACACTGCTCTCTCCCTGCTCATCCCTCAACCCCAGCCACATTTACAGACATTTACTCCACACATTCCTTATATATATATATATATATATATATATATGTACATACACACATACACACACTTTTATACCGTAGAATTAGGGTCTCTAACTATCACAGTCTGTAGATATGAAATGACCTGTATGTTATATTAATCTGTCTATCTGTGTAAGCGAACTAAAATTGTCAACACTGGCGTTTTAGCAAGTCAACAGCTTTAAACAGACAGAGATGTAGACATATTGTAGATTGATCTCCCTCTCTCTCTGTCTTTTTAAATGTCATGCATCTTACCTTGATACTCCACTCCAAATGTGAAATCTCTCCAGAAAAACAATTCAGATGAGAAAACTGTATTGACGTCTACCAGCGTCAGGCAGCGATGATCAGAGTAAACCGACAGATAAACACTTCAGGACTCTGTACACGTCCATTATCGCAGTGCTCCTTCCTCTGCTCGGCTGCGCTAAATCTAACGGTATTTAGTTTTCTAGGATGGATGGAGAGATGGAGGGATGGATGCTAGTGCCGGGGGAAAAAAAATCTCTCCCCTAGCTAATTTGAGATTATGCTCGAATGCCTTGATTTACTGAAACGATGACGTCAACCGCCCCGTCCCTATGTTGAATGACAGCTGCTGCAACGAATAGCATTGGAGTACCCGTTGAGGAATCCGCGAATCAGCCAATGAGCATTGAGAGTGGGTGGGGCGTCTGTGACGCAATGCTGCAGGATGCCTTGCTAGTCCTGCATGGGAAGTGCGCTGCCTAGAGGCGGAAGGACGCCGTCTGGAAGATAACGCGAATTTATAAGAGGGGGAAAAAGCTAGAATTCTCATTTGCAGACGCGTTTAAAGCTTCAGTCGTCAGCTTCAGTCGTCAGTGATTTGATTTAGGGGAGAGTGGGGTCAGTTACACACTTGCTCACAGTTTTGTAACGCTTATATTATGAGTAAAAATATTCTACAGCTCCGTTTTTGCCATGATTTGTCTGACATTTGTCTGCTATCTATTCATAATAAACAAACAACACATGCATGTTAATATCAGAGGATATACACTCAGTGTCCACTTTAATAGGAACACCTGTACACCTGCTCATTTATGCAGTTATCCAATCAGCCAGTCATGTGGCAGCAGCACAATACATAAAATCATGCAGATACAGGTCAAGAGCTTCAGTTAATGTTCACATCAAACATCAGACTAGGGGAAAAGTGTGATCTCATTGAGTTTAAATGTGACATGGTTGTTGGTGTCAGATGGGCTGGTTTGAGTATTTCAGAAACTGCTGATCTCCTGGGATTTTCAGACACAACAGTCTCTAGAGTTTANAACAGCTTGTTGAGGGACTAGAGGAGAATGACCAGACTGGCCTGAGCTGACAGGAAGTCTATAGTAACTCAAATAAGTACTCTTTACAACCATGTTGAGCAGAAAAGCATCTCAGAGCACATGGTTGAGCTACAACAGCAGAAGATCGCATTAGATTCCACTCCTGTCAGCCAAGAACAGGATTCTGAGGCTATCATGGGCACAGACTCACCCAAACTGGTCAGCTGAAGACTGGGAAAAGACCAGGCGATTTTTTTTTTTCTAATCTTCAACCGACAGTTGTACAGGTGTTCCTATTAAAGTGGACAGTGAGTGTATATTGAATCAAAGGAACAAATATCTCAGTTCATTCTTAAACCTGTAGTTTGAATATATTTTTGCAAATTATTTTATCAGGCAGTAAAGAACTCTTATGTATAGTTGTACAATGTTTGCACCAGATGAAACACTTTTTTTTTTGCCAGTTCTTACCCACAAGCTAGATCTCCCTTATCACACACCACCTACCAGCCAGGGCGGGTCAAAACAAACACATGCTTCCTGCAGGACATGTGAAACCAGCCATCATATCTTCTCAAACTGCTGCACATGCTGCGTGACAGGGCAGATTAACACACTCGGAGAAAAGTGCTATCTGTCCTCTTCCGCATACATGCGATTACAGTTGCCCACAATTGGTGAATAGTGCTCTGTTTGACAGGGAAGAGAGTAACACTATTCCTCCCACCCAGAGAGCTCAGCCAGTTACACTCTTGGACTCCCAAACACGAATGGCTGTGACATCATCGGGACTTGAATTCGCCGTCTCCTGACGATAGGGCGAATGCTTTTTTGTTTCGCCTCTCCGTAACCCGTTATTTAGGTGGGTTCATAAATGTTGGGCACCACATGAAGCACAAATACATCAATCACATGAATAACAGTTAATATGCTCAGGTCTTTGAGCTTCATTCTTCTGCCATGAAGTTTTCCAGTAATCAAGTTTTCAAGTAAGAGCAACACTTTTGGTAGTCTATTTTCATACTGTCAACCATCATGAAATCTGAGAAGCACTGTAAACAATCAATCATTGTCAGCTATCAATCATGCTAACTGATAGTCAACTAGACATTGATCAAAACTAGCCTATTTTGGTTTCCTTTGCATATGCAAATTTATACACAATTCAAAATGAACTCCAGATGAGGAAAATGACTGTCGTACATCAAAATCTGACTTAATGATACATTCTACAGCGCTGTAAATTAAATTGTTGTTCCCCTGCAGGCATACAGGGACTGAGCATGTGCAGAATGAGGGTCATCACTGTAGCTTGTTGCCCATTAGAGCGATGGATAGTTGTACAACTGACCCCACTCTCCCCTTAAACGTAATAAAGGCATAGTGTTACTTAAAATCATTTTACTCTGCTTTAGTAGCCTACATTCCACTATCAGTTAGTGAGCAGTACAATCAATCCAGAAAATCACCTTTTCATTTATTTTTATGCATCATGGTCCTCCCAAATCATCTGTATACAAAAGCAATAACAGCAATAACAACAGCAAGTGTGCATTACCATTTATTACAGTTTGAAGTCCTGGGTCCAAAAATGTTTGTAGCAAAGGAAGCGGATTCCTGTGCAGTTAAACCTTCTGTGAAAATGACTCATTTAATTCACGATGAAGCTCAACAACCAGGGTTAATATGAAGAGCAGAAAATTATGAATCAATTCATTGTATAAAACTGTGTAAGTTTAAAAAAAAAAAAGAAGAAGAAAAAAAAGAAAAGACATTGCATGTACTGGCATTGTTTTCATCACGATCATGCTGTAAACTGTTTCACATTCTGTTTTCATCTGAGGTTTTAGCTCTAACACTATGGAAATACTAAATGAAGTGCTTGGGTGGCCGCTTGTGCATTATTCATAATTCTCAATAGAAAATGTTTGTAATACAGCTTCTGTAACCAACCGATACTCCACTGGCATTCTTCCATCATGTCAATATCGACCTTTTTATTTTCCGAAACCAACCTAGTATGTTCTTTTCAAGCTATTTTTTTTTTATTTTCCATCAGGATCCATTAACGGCCAGGGCTCAGTATGTCAGTTTTATGACCAATACATAATAGCAATGTGTTTTAGCCCAAGCCCATTGGCTGCACGGTTGTAGAAAAGCAATGTAATTCAAAACGGAGTGACTCAGCACAATATTTCCTGGCTTCTCCCTTGCTGTCAAAATCACCAAGAACTCATTCTTACCACCAAAATACAATCACTAAAAATAAAAGAAAAAATATGTAGACCAATTTAAATTTGCAAAAATTATTATTATTATTATTTTTTTTTTTTTGTAGAACAATTTCCTTGGAGTTAGGCTCTGAAACTTAGTTTCTCTATGTCTTGGTGTACATCCACTCAATTAAATATAGGTATATATGTAATATATACAAAGTCATAAGCGAAACCTTTTAAAAGTCTAATCTTTATTATTATGCTTCAATTTAGAACCATGAGCCTTTAAGATGGAAAAAAAAGGGAGAAAAAAAAAAGGATAACAAAAAACTTTGCCTTTTCCTCTTCAATCTGTTTAAACTTGATTTCTGGCGCAGCAAAAACAGCTGACGGCGAGTGTAGCTCACTGAGAAAAGCGTCCTCCTTGCTTTTCCCTCATCCAAGCTTGGATACGTTCCTTCAGCTCTGGAACTGCAGCAGACAACAAGAGTAAGACTAACATTAGAAACTCAAACAACAAGTAGTTTCTTTAAATGATGTGAACACCAATAACCAGATAAGATTCTTTGAGTAAAACACTGCTGATTAGTTGTACCAGTTTGCAATTATGATAACTATGATAATGAATTTCACAGCCTGACCGGCCTGTATATCACACTGCATATTCACAGATAGAGTATAGAGATGGTGCGAGTTGTCAATAAGTAGTATAAGCACTTAGCTAGATGTGACGTAAATATGCTTATACCGCAGCACTACTGAGTTCTTTAACCTGATTGGTCAGATGGTGTTGATTAATTTTCTATAGTATATTATTTCTGACAGTATATTACTGTATACTACAAAATCTATAGTAACAGCTAACACAAGGACTTACATGATTGATGCTCTACATAAATGAATTAAAAAACGTGTCATTGCTGATATAGTGAAATCTGTGAGGTGACATTTATTTAGTATTTTTGGAAGGAGTCTCCAGTGTCTCCAGAGCTTTGCAACACGCTTTCCTTCACGGGGAAGTCCGGGAGAGAGAGCAAGCTAATTTGCTTCTCGGATGTTCCACAACATTAAAATAACTATAAAACGATAAAAAGTATGATGAATCATTCTTAGATAAATCAAATTTTGTAACTGTTGTCAAACTGCTGTGGTGTAAGAGGAATAAAACACTTCAGCGTATGCTCAGTGTTCAGACAGGTGGATTATTTTCCTATAAACTGCATGCACCTTCGTTTTTTTTATTGCTAACATAATACACACTTGTAGAGAAGAAGTGTGTATGGATGTTGGCAGATCTGGATAAGGGTTCAAAACAGTTCTATAGCCGGTGAATAGTGTGTGTTTTGTACCTGACTCCAGCATGCTTTCAGTGAGAGGCTGCCTGTTGAAGGGGTCAGTTGGGGAGTTTAGAAGGTGTCGCAGGATGATGGATCGGTCCATAATGTTCCCAGAAGGCAGTTGAACAGGATCAGTCATAAGAGTGTCCATCAGAGGATCTGACACATGACAGGAAAATGCAGGCTTATTTGCTGTTCTGCAGCAGCTGCCACGCCAGTTACAATACAACTACCCAAAGAAATTAATATGAAATCTATTGCGAAATAAGAAATGTATTATAAGGCATGTGGAGTAAACTTAAGTATAAAGCAGTTAGCTGATGCCCACTCCTATACCTATACAATTCTGACGTACGTCAGCCCCCTTTAGTTTCCTTCATACATGGGACGTAAGACGGTCCTCTTTATGTTCAGGGCTGAGATTTCAACCTTACCTTTAAACTCATCTGGAGCATCACTGTAGTCCATCTCAGACTGAGAGTTGCGTGCCACTATCTCCTCGACCTTCTCTGACAGCAGCTTGAACTTCTCAATGGCGATGGTGGATTTGATGCCTGCCTTCCTCATTTTAGAAATCACTTCCTCGAAGAGTTCCCTGCTATATGATCTCTGATCATACCAGAAACCACGAGAATGATGAAAAACAGATTTTACTTCATGTCATCTTTATCATATATCTCCAAGTAGTTTTCTAACTGTGTATACGAGACACTGGGATGTTGGCAAACCTGGTCATCAGCGTACCGAAATCGTTTCGCTCGTGTCAGGTCGACGTCCATCTATAGTCATTCGACCAGGTTGTCGAAAAACCCGAGTTTCCCATATTTCTCTGGGTTTTCTACCTTCAGATCCCGACACTTGGGCCCACACAGCTGCTGGAGATTATAGTTCAGCATGGCAGCCAGTCGTGGACCCAGTTCCTGTGCAATTCACCAGAATATCCCTCAGTAATCAGGAAAAAATATTTAGCACTTTGCACACTATATATTTAGCTTGTTCATACAGTACTCAGTTATCAGGGTAAATAGGATTCTTTCCTCATTCTCTCTAAACAAACCCCATCCAATGACTACGAGCAGCTCATGAAAGTGTGCTCTGATATTTATGGACGTCCCTAGTCTCACGTTCTCCAAGTAAACGTCTCGTCGTCCACACATGATATCCTTCACTGTTTACCCGTTTACCAAAGCTACATACTCAGTGGAACTTCAGCCACCCCACCACCCCTTCTCTGTTAACCTCTTGAAACCCAAAAACATCTTCTCTTTCGTTGTTTTTGATAATGTCATTAATTGCCTGATCTATATGACTAAAGTTAATTTCCTGTATTGCTCTATGATAAGCCACCTAATTGTCCCAGACTGTCTGATATCGATCTTGCAGCTCGTAAAGGTGCATTAAAACCACAGAAACAAGACTCACAGGGCGGAGGAAAGGTTTCTGGACTTGTTTGGTCAGAATGTGGAACATGTCCACAGTCTCCGTGGCTAAAGCCAGGTAGGAGCGAGACACTCTCTCGTCCTGAGTCAGCTGGGACTGGCGACTCTGCTGCTGCTCCTGAGGCAAATAGGACACAATCCATCAATGTGGGTCAATGTGAAATCACTTTCCATTCACATATCAACTGTGCACTAACCCTGGGCAGCTGCTCCCACTGCTCCTTGTTCTTCATCTCCTCCTGGATCTCGTGAATGCGCTTCAGAGACTCCAAGCTCTCATCCAGTAGGAATGTCGTGTCATTGATTAACATGTTAATGTAGCGCACAAACTGCTTCCCAGAGCTAGTGCCAGATTGTGAGGGAGACAAAAAAAAAATCAACATCAAATTATTTTATACCACAGCAGTGTTGAATTCTCTAATAAGAATCTCTTGGTCAGAAAATATTGATTACTTTTCTATAACAGCAACACTGACAGCAGTGCCAGCTGTAATTCACACCACATTTTATTAATGCGCTCGTTCGAATACATTATCATTTCTATAGTGACAGCTTATTCACGGGGACTTGTATGGCAGATGCTCCACATAAACTAAGACTAACAATAAACAGATGATAAACGCATCGACAAATTGTTTCTTTTTGACTTCACAGCTATACCATTTCGAAAGACTTTGTCTACAAATAAATTGTAAATACCTTGGAGTCTCTAGCGTAAGAGCTTTGAGTCAGTCAGTCTTCCACCACAGGAAGTGGTGTGTTTAGGACAACAGAGTTTGCGCTTTCAGGACCAATTGTGTGTGTGTGTGTGTGTGTGTGTGTGTGGGTTTTTTTTTTATTCATTTCACAACAGAGAAACCAACATTTTGGGAATGACTGTTTATAGCTGTTATATTAGAATTGGAAACAGAAATGAATTTGTCTTGTTGACATTCCACTTGTAATTTGACGACACCGTATTCTTGTTATTTTGTGACAACCTTTCACGACACAAAACTTTTATTAAAGGTAAAGAGATTATTTTCCATGGACTGCATGTCCTGTCTTTTTTTATGCCTTACTTAATATACCAGTTGCAACAAATCATCCATCTGATGACTCACTGTTCATTTTCTATAACTGTATCATTCAAATTATGAAATAAACTCACTTGAATTCCTCAAGGAAGGTGCCATGATGGCCGATGTTTTGCCAAAGGCTCTTAAAAATGGTACTGATATGGTAGCGGATGGTGAATTTGTCATAGAACTCGCTAGTGGCTCCTGTATGTTCCACGTCTATAGAAAAAGAAAGGGAAAAAAATACAAACTGTTAAAGCAATGCACAACATTCAACAGAAAGGATTTTTTTCTAAGATTTTTTTAATTCATATTTCCGAAATGAGCTGTGTAACTGGCCACTGGATTTTGCAAGATGTTGGTAAAATGTCATGGATGTCAAAACTATTAGCACAAAAAAATCCATTAAAATTATATAAAATAGCTGATATAAACTAGTCTTCAGTTCCTGTGTTCACTACAGAGCTAATTAAACCCAGCCAACTAACCTGTGTAGAACTTCATGAGGGCAGGGACAAGCTGATTGACCGACAGCGGGTGGTTCTCGATCATCTCAAAGAAGCGCTGGGTGCGAGGCTGAACTGCTGGGTTAGTAACAAACAACACCTCCACCAGCTTGGCAATCAGGTAGGGGTTTCTGATGTAGTTCTGACTGCAGATGAACACCACCAGGAAGGTCACGATGTCCTGAGTGCATGGCTCATACAGAACCTGAGGAGAATACCTAGCAAAGAGAGCAAAATGAAATGGCGCAGTTAACACCGTCAGTGGGAAAGCTGATTAACTTGGGCTCAGAAAGACAATGGAGACAGTTCTGTCTTTGATTCACCAAATAATCTTCTATAAAATATGATGAACTTACTGCACAATAAAAAGCAAAAACTCTGCAACATCCTCAATGTAAAATTCGGGCAGTGCAGCAAAGCTTTTGGGGATCTCAGGATTCAGGGGCAAGGTGACGCTGTAACATGATTGGACAGATAAAGGCAGGTAAGATGAACATCCCAAGTAAAGTGCAAGCTCTAGCAGTAAACATGGAAGAGACTAACTTTGGGTAGACGGGGTCTACGATGCGCATGATCAGCTGAATAACTGTGCTGTAGAACTGGAGACATCACGCGTCATCTAAGAGTAGGTCGTCCGGCCGTAGTCGTGTTCGGAACCTTGCATGGTCAAAGATGTTCTTGTCGTTTCAACACTTATGACAGTTAGTCAAAGCCTTTACATCAAGAGATAGTGCTGATATTAAAATGTCTGCAAGAGTTTAACATTGAACTAGGAATCAAAATGTTGTCACCAAGTGCTTTAACTTGTTGGAAGAGAATTCAGAGCTTAGGGAAAGTTTTGCTGTACTTTTTCTTAGTACCACCCAATTACGTTCCTAATTATCCAAGAACACTCGGCTCAAATAAAACTTACTTGTAGTGGACAATATACTTGTATTGAGTGCAGTACTTTAACAAAACATTTCACACTGAAGCAGGAGTCTGAATATATGGTCAATATGTATCCATCTTTCTTTCTTTATCACTCCAGGGTATGTGTTCCATTCCTCTTATTATTCCTCTGCTAGTAAATGCTGCCTAGCTAGACCGCTATAATGTGGTACAAAACTTGGTCGGTAAGTGAATTTTACAGCTTTGTTTCTGAAAAATTCCATTAAAAACTTCAAGAACAGCCTGAAGACACTTTTGAGAGAAACTGAACATGCAAAAACGCCCTCAGGTCTTTCACCTAATGGTGTCGATATATGTATATGTATCTCTATCCTGGTGCTTTCTCTTTTGTTATGTGATTACCTTTTTAATAAAATTAATAATAAGTTTATAAAACTAATAACAAAATAATAAAACTAATTTACAGTTCACACCTTACAGTTAATCCACTACCGTAATTAGTAACTGTCCAGTAAATGAAATCCCCTGATAGTGTTGCTTCTGCTGTTCTTCCTACAACTATCCTGTACTTGCTTATGGTTAGTTGGTGGATATTTAGTTCGGTATCTTTAGTTCAGTCGTATTTCTGTCAGCTCCTCAAACAGCTAGATGCTTGGACTGTATACTGCCTCGCTTGTAAGACGCACTGGATAAAAGCATCTGCCGTGAATAAACGAAGCGTACAAATAACGTAATGTTTGTTGGATGTCAAGTTTCGATTCCTGTAAAAATCATAATGTATCTACTCACTAACAAAAGTATTACATTTCTTTCTCTTTTGGATTTGAAGGCAGAGAAAGCGGAGAAAACCTATCAAAGTTTCAGTGAAGCAAACCTTCAGCTGGGTTTTGCATCTCTTCAGCATCTCCCTGTGACGAGTGGCCAAGGGAGCGTCTTTCCACTGGCTCTCACTGTTTTTCAGCTCCTCTACAGTTCTGCAGCGCACACACACACACACACACACACTGTAAAACCAGGAAACATCATACCGCAACTGCTGAGTGTTATGCGATGCCGACAGTAGGGGGAACTATCAACTCAGAAGAGAATACTGTCAGGAAAAAAGAGCTCGGTTGAGCGGTCTCGTCTGGGGTTTGTCTTTTAAATGTCGGGGACTGGAACAACTGTCGTTAATGCAGTACACACATCACCTAAGCTCTTTCACAAACCTTTTCCGGTTTGACTGTCTAGTCTCGTTTCGTAAGTACAAGTACAAGTTAGGTGACCCTATAATTAAGAGAACAGCTTTAAAACTACGCAACCTTAAAACCTAATAACATATAACAATACTGAATATAATGCAACAAGTTAAAAACCCTATTATTCTTATTGCTACTGAGTATTCCTGTACCTGTTCAGATCTCTGATGGCTCTTAGTCTGCGGATATAACGGCGGCATCCAGGCAAGATGGACAGGTGGTGTGCATGTAGTGTCAGGAAGAAACATTCCGTAGGGAATTTGGGCTCCGAAAACTTGGAAGGGTCTTCATCTAAGAAAGGACAGAAACAAATAATGATAGGAAACATCAGCAAGTCTGACCCGACTAGTGTACAATGTATTTTGTAGGAAAACAAGGCACTCGAGTTAAATATATAGTCAGCAATTTGGTGGAAGTTAGCTGAAGCGAGCTGTTTTGAGAATCTGAAGATTTACGGCTCCTTCCTTCAGTGTTAAGCTCCTACAAACAATGCACTGAAAGTTGGTGAAAAAGGGGGAGGTTTCTGAATCGACAGGCAACATGACGGATAAAGCAAGTCACGATGACTGCTCTTCCAGATGCATGATAGTGGTCCATATCACAGCTCAGAGTTTTTTCCTCTGGTGTTCGTTTTTAACATTTGCATTAGGAACAAAGCTAAATAAAAGAGAAGGCACGTGCAATCTAACATGTTAGACATGCACTCACGCAGCTCTGCAAGCCAACTCTTCAGTTCCTCCAGGCTGGATTTAAGCCGCGTCTCCTCCAGGCTCACGTTCAGCCGACACTTGTGGTGGAAAATGTAGAGGGGATCCACCGTCTCTAGCTTAATCTTCAATGAGTCGACGACGTCGTGGGTGTCCTTCAAGTAGTACTTCGGCAGACACCTGTGGTCAAATAGCAGACAGACATCTCAAGCCCAGGGGAGAAAACAAAAATGAATTCCATATTTGTAACAGACTGTCTAAAAATACAGCATACTATATACACACAGTATACGTGACAAAAGAAATTTCACGAAATCCAGACAAGGCACCTAGTGAACATATTTATCCAAATAATCAGTAAATCATTTATCATCAGCGAAGGTGAGAAAATGTGACTGGTTAAAGAGAAAATGCATAATGAAAGACAGCATGATGTGAAATTTGTGTAAAAACTCCCAAATAAATATTTAACAGCAAAGTAATTCTCTCTAGTACCAAGTACCCTTGAGTGAATTGTGCTTCCAACCAAATGACAAGAAATACAGAACATAATGGATTAAAATATATATTAAAAACGTAGCTATTCTATCAGTATGCACTAAAAACAGGAGCTTGTATCATGTTTTGGATGCACTGGTTCATGAAGGCGTGCAGCTTTAATTTCACAATATGAAATTACTCAAATGCTTGTAAAGGCAATGATTATATTACTATAAAAAAATCCCCTTTTTTTGCAGATTAATTTTGAGATTATTAGTCTCAGATTAATAAGACTAAGATTATTTTGTTAATAATAGTGCACACGCTGTTCCCTTCATTCTGCAAGAGCGGTTCAGTTGCGTCTGGGCTCTGCTATAATGGGATATGAGTCATACCTGCATCTGAGCCTTCTTCACATTACGATTCACCAGAGCTGCCATGTAGCTGAGAGCAGCTTCCCTCGTTTCACCATTCAGCAAGATGTTGTGGAGGATTTTAAACAGGTCGCCCTGAGGACCACAAAACCATAATCACACACTCAAAACACAGCAATATGTGACAGTATAATTAAATTAACTGGATTAGGAGCTCTTCCTCTGGGGGACTGCTGCAAAAAAAAAAACTATCCGCTCAGAAGCCTTTCCTATGTCAGTAATCCATTCTGTACTCTGACATGGCAAAAGCAAAATATCCTTACTGGCTAATAAGAGTACCATGTGCCATCCAATGCTCCAGTGAGTGATAGGGATATCTAATTAAAAGAAAATTGAACACTTGAGCCAGCGCACTTACCCTGGCAGACTCCAGGTAGTGTTGTAGGGACTGACTGACCACACGCGTGTTCTCCATAGTAATAGCAGGGCCTGAGAAATATTTGTCTCCCACTTTCGTCTAAAACAAACCGCACATCATGTGGGAGAAATTTAACAAGGTGAAATATTAACCTCACTTGCACTGTGCTGTCCGTATAACATGCTGATGCCTCACTAGAACTGACTCACATCATCCTCTGCGAAGACAGAAAGGCTGAAGAAGGCGCCAAGGAATGAGAGTCTCTGAATCTCTCTGCCTGCCCCAGGGCTTAAAGGATCAGGACACCACAGCGGCAGGGAGGTGATCTGTACAAACGCACACATGCAGAGTCAAGACGTTTTGTACAACTAGTCACATTCGGTCATACAAAAAAACAGGTAGGTATCAACAGAAACCAACTCACCAAACTGCACACAGGGTGCGTCTTTCCAAACTTAATTTCACAAAGCTCTGATAAAGCCTGTAAAAAGTGATGCAAGCAGATCCAAATGTTATTATTTATTTTAAAAAAGGTGTTAAGAATGTGAAATAGTGACTGGATGTGGTTGTTCTATCTCATGCCCTTTCATAAGAAACAGTATTGTATATTATTTTTCACTGGGTTGTATCTATAAGAAAACCAACCACAGTTTGTAGAAAGGTTAAGTATCTGCAATTCACTTCACTGCAGGAGATTTGGGGCATAAAAGCATCGGATATAAGAAAGAACATGTAAAAACCATTTAGACATATATCAAAAGTTTAAATTCATGACTCCTGACAGACTGCCACAGGGCACTCTTACCATCAGAGGATATTTAAAGTTGTCGCTGTCAAAGGAACATTCTTTCACAGCTAATGCAAGCCCTTGGAGAATTGGGACAAAGATCTACAAGAGGAAGGACAGTGATTAGAGTCTAGTACTGCTTAAATAATAATAAAAAAAAGTGCATCATTCTAATCATTTTTATTTAGTTGAAAGACCCCTGCTGCTTCAAATGCACCACCGAATTCTGTCAGTAACACCACAACATGCTGCATACAACAAATACTGTTGTAAAGTAATGCTTTCAAACAATGAGGACTACTGGGAATTGAAGATGATGTTAAGATGATTTAAAAAAAACATCTCCATGATTTCAAAACCAGATTTGATGCCATTTGACTGCCACATCAATTAAGTCCTCCTCCTCCTCCTCAGCTTCAAATGTGAAGTGAATCAGCATGAAGCGTGTGCAGCACCTCCCACCTGTTTAAACACTTCCTCCTCCTGGTGAGTCATGCGCACCAGTTCCTGGATAAAGCCGTATGGAAGGTTCCGGCACAGCATGTAGGGCACCAGCAGGGAGGGCTGCAGTGGGGCCCTGGGCAGGATTGGGGCAAAGGAAACTTACAATTATGTTCAGTTCCAATAAACACATGGGCTTTCCTCAAGATGAGAGATAAAAGCAGAGTTTCTAAAGGTATCCTCAAGCTACATTTAATACTTCTCGGTGAAACCTCACTGAAAACGTAGCCTGGATGACATGTCAAACATAAAAGCACTCTTCAGAAGAACTGAGGTATAAGAAAAACAGTCTTTTAGTGTCTGTGATGGATTGGTGTCCTATCCAAGGTGTATTTCTGCCTCATAACCCTATCAAGGATAAAGCGTTTACTCAAGATGAGAGAAAAAGGTAAGTGAAGTGAAGTGAAGTGACTTTGTAGCCAAGTATGGTGACCCATACTAGGAACTTGTGCTCTAATCCATCCAAGTGAACACACACACCCGGAGCAGTGGACAGCCATTTTAGCTGCGGCGCCCGGAGAGCAGTTGGGGGATCGGTGCCTTGCTCAAGGGTCTCACCTCAGTCGTGGT
>CM074960.1:6655534-6666193 GCA_037577455.1 Pangasius macronema
AGTGTACTTTACTGGTTTCCCCCAGTCACCAGATCTGAATCCAGGGATGTGGCAGAATAAGAGATTTGCAGCAACTATGTCTACATTCCTCTGAAATCCGTGCCATGAAGAACAAAGGCGGTTCTTAGAGCGAAGCGACGTCCTTCCCGTTATAAAAATGACGTTCCTAATAAAGTGGCCGGTGAGTGGATATAGTGTATGCGATGTTAAAATCATTCTGACAGATAGGTGTTTGCTGTCATACAGATAGATCTGTTTCGCCCGTACTGTGTTTCTGTTCCTGAGACAGGGTTTGTCACCCCAGTCAGGGTAATGCAACCTGCCCACTTTTTAAAAATAAATAAATAAATAAACAAATAAATAAAAAATTAAGAAAAACACTGCTGCAGCTAGGTTCTTATTTTGCAGTTTTCACACCAGAATTCATGCATCTGTGTTTCTTAACCTCAGAATCTATATTCACATGTAACCGGAAAAGAAAAGTCTTGTAAGAAAAGCTACGTATTAGTAATTTTACTGGCTAAAGTAGTAGGTGCAGTGTTTACCTTCTCAGCCAGGTTGCGTTTCTCCCTGCGGTCACTATCTTCTACTTCCATGTTCTCAATTCCTGAGTCCACATCCACCTGGGACATGCTAAGGACAGGGCCATACACAAAAATATGTTTGTGTGCATTTTAATATTAAATATCACACTTAAACAGCAAGGAAGCCCTTTTGAGTATCATATTACATACAACAGTGAGTGAACAACAATATCAGGATACAAAATTAGGAACATGAATATTTATTAGTGTTTAATTCCGCAGCCAGATGCCGAGGACCGATTTACAGACTCGTATACCGGCACATTGTATGAGATAGAAAAACAGCCTCACTTCTTTTCACAGGATGCTGTATCAATGTCCATGCTTTGGGAGCGGGACAGGGACTGAGACTGGGTCTCGAGGCTGTTGGATGGGGAGCTGGAGAGAGAGCTGACTCCCTCGCTGCTCTGGCTGCGATAAGCCACCCCTAAAATCAAAGAACAAAGTTAGACACCGATNTTTAGATATGCCTACGTCTGTAATTGGACTAAAAGGTGTAAGAGATGTCATCATCAACCACTGCTCCTACGATTATATATCATCTTATACCACAACAACGCTGAAGGCTCAAATACGATTGGTTAGAAGGTGTTGATTACTTTTCTAGAACAGCACCTCTGAATATAGTTACAAGCTGTGCATTCTGATACGTTATTGTTTTTATAGAAACGGCTAATTCACTTGCATGGCAGACGTTTCACATAAGCTAACCCTTATAATAAACACATTTTTAAAAAAGTGTTTTTTATTTAACAAATAAATTGTTGATGTAGATGTTTTCTGAAGGTGACCTTTATTTAACATTTACATTTTTGGAACGAGTCTCCTGTGTAACTGCCAGAGGTCAACTTAAGGTTTTCCAGTAGGGGAAATGGAAGGCTGAAGAGCACTGCGCTTTGTGGGTTGAGTAACAAGGCCTTCTGCATTTTTTCTGCCTTACTAAGTGAAAGTGAAAGAAGGACTGAATGTGTATAGCTGCTATAAACAAGCGATTACAGGAAGGAACCTTTCACTGACGTTCAACAACAATAAAGGCAGCTATAAACTGATAAGATGTACAGTACGACGTGTCGTTCTTTAATAAAAATGTGACCATCAGTAGTGGCTATGTAACAGTGGTACAAGAGGAATGAAAGACTTTGGGACATGTTATTATAGAAAAATAATCAACACTGGAGTGGCGCTTTGTATCAGGCCACATCACACCACTCCTTCTTTGATTATTTTCTTATAAAACATGCCTCGATGTGTTTTTACTCCTTACATATTCAAAATGCATTGACAACAGTGAGATTTGAAGCAGCAGGTTTGTAAGTTTTAGAGCCCATTTCACCTCACAGGCACTAATCCTGTGTCTGACTAACCTTATCAACATGGTAATAAAGTCAGATAAACATGGGCTAGACCAAGCCACCATTAAATCTATAATGGTCGTATAGATTGCTGTTGTGACGAAGCAAATCATTAAAATTACAACTTGTACAACATTAGTTTGGCTTGCTTGTTGCTACTTCCTGAGCTTTTGGCGCTCAGACAAAACAGAGCAAACAAAAGACAAGCTTTCTTGGAGGCATCTGTGTTTTTTCCCACATTTCCACACAAAATGACAAAAGCTCTGAGTTATGACATCTCATTTCCCTGTTAATTTGAATGCTGCATAAAACCCGAGTCCCTTCCCGTCTGCTTAACTGACTCCGTGATGTCGATTGAAAGTATATATATGCCTCATGAGTAGCCTTCAGGCATTACTGAAATTAAACCACAGTTATACAGAGTTCACTTTTAAAAACTGAACCTCTAACAACTGGGAAAGTTCGTAACACACGTTCAAAAAGGCACCTAAAGACCGCACTGTCCTGTATTATGCGTCGAAGCACAAAATGCCGATGCACTGGAACACGGCCCATTATTGTAGGTTTGAAAGAAAATGTATGCTGTTATGCATTGCAGCTGGGTTCTTTTGTTAAAAGTGCACTTTCATGTGATGCTGCTCTCAATCAGGTGTACTGAACAACAGGCACAATGGCACCACGCTCGTGCTGTCGACACAGAACAAGGCATTTCCCGATTCCCGGGAATGCAAATCATTAGACGCTTAATATCGACAGAAGCGACATAAAGGTTATGAATCAAAACAGAAGGGAATATCAAAAAAAAACAGAAAGCGAGTCAAGCTTGTCTGAATCACCTATAAAATGCTGTGATTTTTCACTGGGGTGAGATTTGATTTGAATTACAGTCTCCAAGGTGACTGAGCAGGACGATAAAAACAATTTTATTACATATAGGTCAGTGGTTTTTAACCCGACGGGTTGTAAACGATGGAGAACCGCAGATCTGGGTCATAGCCTAGATGACGGTGAGTGCACTTGTACTCACCGCATGGCGTTCCCCATTTACCCTAGACAGTAAGTAAATCAGACGCCGAGAGAGAGAGAGACATCAGTCTGGCCCATCTACAAGGCTCAGGCTGAACTCCAGCCAAGGCTGTAGCGAGACACTGCCAGTATGACGATGCACTTTTTTCACTGGGTACTCGCTACCATTATTCCTAGACTCCCGATATAGAATGTAAACTACCCTTGTGTTGATGCTAGAAACGTTCACCAGGGTCTGTTCTGAGCTCACGAGCTCCCGAGATATTATTTGACGTTGAAATGCTGAAAATGGTGAATTCTATAGGGCGAGGGGGAAAAAAAAAAAAGCACCAGCTTGTCGTTATTAAACTTTAAAATCTGACTGAACGGTTATTACATTACACATTAGATTAGATTAGATTTATTAATAATGACTAAACATGTTGAAAGATAAGCTGTATGGTGGTGGAATATAATGTAATTTGAGCCATTCCTGATGGATGCGTGCCTAAAAGCTGTACAAGCACTGACAGGTTAAAGGATTGTGTCTTGCAGTAACAGGCAGCACTGAAAGATAAACATTTGGCTTCTTTGCGCTTTATAAGAACAACAAAGAATGCTCGGCACATTTAAGGGGGATTTCTCTTTACTAGAGTTTTAGCACCAAATACGAGACTTATTATTAAAAAAAAAAAAGCAAACATCTTGGCACACTGCTATTTACTTACCCGAAGCCCCCATTGGGGAAGTGGCAGGCGTGACATTTTGGGTGTTGAGGCCCAGAGAATGAGATGGTGCTGGTGGCAGAGGCTGTAATGAGGCCCCGGAGGGCCCGGGCAGTGGACCTGGAGGGGTCTCTCTCTGTGGGGAAGTCAGCGGCGTGCTCAGAGGGGTGGTTGGCTGAGACGTCTGTCCTCCGGCTAACCGGGCCAGCCGCCTTCTCCGAATCTGCAGGACACAGAAATCATGCAATCCTTCAACTTCAGTAACAGCTATATCCTGCTCAGGCTCATGGGGGATCCTATCCTCTGAACACCTAGGGGCAAGTTAGAGTAGCCAATCCACATACTGGGATTTTGGCAAGTGGGAAGAAACCGGAGGAAGCTGAAGAAAACCCACAGGGCAAAAAAAAAACTAATACTAAAATTCTCAGCCGCTAATAAATTAAATAAATCCAAAGAATACATTAAAGTGAGAACAAAAGCTGAAATAAATCAATACGCTCATACCAGAGCCCTTGGCAAAATGGAGCGGAGAAAGAAACAACAGAATTAATCTCTCGCTCTCTTTTTTTTTTTAAAGTAAACCGTAATGTATTCTAAAGCATAATATTGCTGTTGTTCGGCAGTTAAGTGCTGCAGGAGAATCACCACACACTCCAGTGACTCATAACATCTGGGGACAGTAAAACGAGGCCCACAGCTTCCTTGATAAAGGCTGACAGTGAAATGCCAAGAAGATGAATGCATGGCAGGATAATTCAGCCTCATCCCGATTCAGACAGCCAAAAACAGAGCTGGCAATTACACCATCAGCAAACCGCTATGGGGTCAGGAGATACGGTGCGCTCAGGATCTCTAAACCTCGAAACATTCCGCAGCATTTCCCATCATTCAGACAATTTCTGTTTTTATACAAACCACAGTAAAATACTTTAGTTGGAAAATTATTGAACCAGTTCTTGACACGCCGGATCAGCATTAAATTGAATTGGACTCTTTTTTTTCGATCGGACTCTCTGATGTATTTTTAGGATGAGTGTGTGTGTTAACTTGACTGACAAGACCGAACAACGGAAACAGCTTGTCTTACAGCAAACCACCATCACACCTCTGGATGTTCACACAACTTGGCACAAAAGAATTTCAACAAGTTACCTCAGCTACTGGTTATTAGGTTAATACACAGAGCTCTGATTTCTCCAGCACTGTATTACTGCAGCTTTAGTTTTTTAGAGTTTTGTAAATGTGGCCTTTATCTGCTGAAATAGATGGATTTATATAGATCTGGGCAAAATGTTTAGGAACCAAATTAGATCTTAAGCTGGGTTTGCTCTGTATGATTTTCAGCCCCACATCACTGTCACAGTCAAAAACCTCACATCGTAACATAACTTTTAGATCAGGAGTTGAGATTGGTGGTCTTGGAACGCATAATGCGACATGCTCATTGACAGCTGAGTTCTACTGAGACGAAAGACAGCCGATGACAAAGTTTTGGCAGTGTCAAAAATATGTGACTAAAATCTCAGTGTGTGATCACTGTTATGGCGACACTGGATTAATTCATTAGTGGTGATAACAAAATCCTTATTACCTCAAGCTCCATTGGAAAAATGTTTCCGTTTATGTGAGCCCATTTTCTGCACGGTCCCGAATCGCACTGATTGACGACATTTGTAGAAATGCGGCCATTTAGGAGCGTAATATTCACAGGTCTATCATTAGAGGATCTTCATTGTATTTTATGACAAGGAGCACATTTTAGAGCACAATCTGTAACAGAAATCAGCTAACGTTTTATTAGGATCACCTCGTACATAGTCATGAGTATCAATATTAAAAGACCATAGTAATCACAGACTAATAAGTACATGATCTAAGAACACCGATCTCAACTCACGAACAATGAATTTGTTTAAAACGTGCGATTTTTGCTGCAGCACTTAAATCAGAGTGAAAATCGTACAGTGTGAACTCGGCTTAAAACCGACTTCATTGGGATAAATAAAAGTAAAGTGAAAACCTTTATTCAGTGCATCAGAATATAAGCACAGATCTGTGACAATCATTTTCGCATTAAAATGTGCAGTATGGTTGGCTCTGGGTTACTGATCAGAAGGTCGGGGGTTCGAGCCCCAGCACTGCCGAGCTGCCACTGTTGGGCCCTTGAGCAAGGCCCTTAACCCTGTCTGCTCCAGGGGCAGTGTATCACGGCTCACCCTGTAATGTATATGTGACAAATAAAGGCTTCTTCTTCTTCTTCTTGAAAAAATAACATATTCCAGGAAAGTACTGAGGGGTGTACTTTCTTTTGTGAACATGGAAAATGCTCAGCAAGCATAAAAGTGGTGTTCAGCGCATAAATGACACTTATTTGTTTGTTTGTTGATCATGACTTGGATTTTAAACCACCACACCGTGCGACTCACTGAGATCAGGACACTAGTACACTGATTAATCGGCTGTTTTAATGAAACAGCTGCTCGTCTGAATATTTACAGTCTTACTAAGATTGTCTGGATTTCTCTTTTCCCCCTGGCTTGGTTAACAATGACGGCGGACTTCACTGTAGCAGGCTAATCTGCTGTTAGCAAGCTAAACAAAACAGCCGATAGCCAGCTGCTTTAGCAAATCAAGAATTACTCAGAAGGCAGCTAGCTAGCCGGTAAAATGACATATCGAAGACAATGTAGCACAATTTGACTTCCACCTCAGTGAAAACTGCTAGTACATGTTATTTTTTTACAGGCTGTAAGTGCCAGTGATGCAACTGAGAGTGCTGGGAGAATATTGCTGATATGACACACTGCCAGTGGCGGCTTCAATCATCTTCAGCTAACTGCTCGCAAAGCAAGTCACTGCTCCGGCTCAAAGGGTGACAATGACATTACATTATATTACAAATACACACCATTACTGACATTTTATCAGCTGTTTATACTGGAAACGTACAGAAGTGAATGAACAACACACACAAAAGTCTTACCTCGTCGGCGCTGAGCTCTTCCATCGCTTTTCTTTTAATTTTTACCTAAAATAATTTTGCTAGCTAACTAGCTAGCTGCCTCACAAACCCCAAAAGTGCATAGTATAAAACAATACAACAAATAACAATACACCGTGATTGTCCGTTTGGCGCTCTTAAATTAAAACATTAATCATATACCTATGTGCTCTCCCCGCAATTGTTACGATTTTATATCCGATTTCTTTAAAGAATGAAACAAACACAAAAGTATTATTCGTCAAAACACCAAGGCGGCCATTTTGAATCTCGGGTCACGTGACAGGCTACCGACACATTGCGATCTGCGGCAGTCTTTTTTTTATTTCTTTCCGACCCGTATTCGCACAAACCCCGCCTCCTAAACCAGAATTGTTACTATTTGCCCCGCCTCCAGATTCAGGATTGGTCAATAAGTCCTACTCACGAACAGTCCATGGGGTATCAGCCAATCGCATCAGAGAAGTCGCAATTTGTCGGAATAAAGGTGGGTTTAACACAACGCCTGCGGCAATCCCAGAAGGTGATTTTCCAGTACGGGGGATTCCTAGCCATACGACTATCAGCTATTGTGTTATAACTGTCATTTTCTACCTGTGTGTTACACCAGAATAAAATATCAGATATGGATTTGACTAACAAAGACGTTCGTGAAGCATCTTTTCACCATTTACTGGTTGATTTTTAAATCAGGACACCACCCTGGCTTTAACAGATAGTCAAGGGATCTGTGAGCCGTACCTGCTTACACCCTTTGGGGTATTAGTATTATTATTATTATTATTATTATTATTATTATTATTATTATTATTTGGTAATTAACTAAAATAACTTAACAATTGGGCTTAGAACTAATAACACATTAATGAAAGTAAAGTTTAATGAAGCAGAATACATTTTATTAGTAGTAGTAATAATAGTAATAGCAGTAGTAGTAGAAGTTGCAGTAGTAGTAACAGTAATAATAGTAGCAGTAATAGTAATAAAAGCAGTAGTAACAGTAGCAGTAATAGTAAAAAAAAGCAGTAGTAATAGTAGCAGTAATAGTAATAGTAGTAGTAGTAATAGTAGCAGTAGTAGTAGTAGTTGTTGTTCTTGAAGAGGTATTTGCACCAGTACAAGTAGTAATCATATTGGACAGTGCTGATACCACTGCAAAGTTTCAAGTAAAACACACATGGTCTCTGAACTTGTTGCAAGTTTTATTGCAAATTCTTGTCAAATTCACTGAATTAAAAAATTCATATCCAACCAGTGTAACAGTGGCAGATTTTTATAATTTCTTTCCTTCAGAATGTGTGGCTTTCTTTACACAAATAATACACACGCTTTAAAAAGGGAAAATTACAAATGAAGGTGACGTTAGGATAGATAGATAAAACTGCAAATGTCCCAATATCTGAGATGAGCAATTTTGGCAACTGCCAGAAATATAAAAATATGGATGGATGACCAGTCAAATGGCATGAGAAAGAGAAAACTACAGCAATAATAAGGCAAACTATTAGGAACCCACTGTAAATGTTATATCGCCTCCTAGTGGTGGCATAGTGAATAGAAATAATGTGCATTGAACTGTAAACGTGCAGTCATTTTACTACTTTACAGCTGTTTGTTTCTCTGTTCTGGCACAATGGATATAACTTAAAATTGATATTTAGATAATGAGCTGAATCTGGTGTACTAAAGAACAGTAAACAATGTGTTTCTCCAGGACTGGGGTTTGTTTTGCGCCTTGACAACATTGCCTTCGGTCACAAAGGCTTGCAGATCCTCTGAGTTCCAGCTCTCCCGATGAACATAGATCATGTCAGCGAGGACAAGCCACCCAGTCTTGGTCCATCCAGTCTCTCCTACACTTCTTCCTCATCAAGATGCAAAGCTATGCTTTAAGCCACTCTTTTGAAAACTTGCTTGCAGGTTTGGCCCTCACAGTAAAGCTCCTGCAAGGTGAGAGAGAAAGAAATGGTAATGCATAGTTGAATTTTTTTAGACAACAATCAGCACTGATGGGGAAAAAAAACAACAACAAGAACAACAAGAACAACAACAACGTGATATTCGTACCAGGTGCAGTTTATCATCCTCAATCCAGTGAGCCCAACCTCTGTTTTTCTTCTCACCCTTCTGAATGCACACCATCCTGTTTCCCTCCCATGTCACCACAGACTGCCAAGAAACAAAGCATTCAATTACTTCTCCTGTTTGGAGCCAGATTTCTGTTTTTCAAACAAATTCAATACGATTTAGTTTTAGCATTATATTGTCATTATGTAGTGTGTGCAGAATAATAAAATACTTTTCAGCTAAACCAGGTTCGGATTCCAAGTTCAACATTCATCATATGGACAGCACAGTTACACAGTAACTACTTACATTACCTCTTCTGTTTGTGGTACACACACTAAAGTCTGAAACCTTTCTGAAGAACAAATTAAACTCATCTTTGCAGTGGTAGATGGGCCTTATTTAAAAGAATGTACTCAAAAAGTATATATGAGAAAACCCTTAATGGTTCTATGTAGATTACTACAACAGATGGTTTTGCTTTCAGATAAGGNAGAGAAGCCTTGAAATTTTGTATATCTATTAATCCATTAAGTTGAGTCATAAGAGCAATACAAATGGTTTATATAAATGTTTCACCTTGCAGTGTGTCTCATCCAGTCCCTTAGTAAACTCATCAAACTCCTCATCCACTCTGAAGGAGAACACGTAGTTCCTGAAGGTGCTGAGGGTTTTGATCACATACTTGTCAGTGACCTGCTCGATCACCTTACGCTGCTTGAGCTTCAGAGCTATCTTACGGGTGGACAAGCCAATTCCTGCAGGAGAACAAGAGTAAGCAACTTATCGAAATACATGCATACAAAAGAAGAACGCTGTCATTGTCAAATTACAGTGCATGTTAAACATTTTAGCTTTCTACATGGTAATCACCATCAATTTCTTAATATACTTTTGAGGTACTATGCTATTTAACCACGTCACATGTTCCTTGTTAATGTTGATAATATTCACATTCATGAAAATAATGGTGGTGTGAAATGAAGACTTACCCAAAGCAATCATGTATCCCTCCAAATTGATGTTGCTGAGTATTTCCCATGTCCCACAAAGGCTGGCAGGCATTGTCTTCTGCTTGTCAAGAAGAATCACGGCAGGAGAAAAACACAAATGATGTGAGAAACAGGGTGAGATTCCAGGCTTTAAAAAGAGACTCAGAGAGTCCCACAGTGGGAGGTGTCAGGAGGCAGGACCTCTGAAAACAGGCGCTCATACCTGATTTACACACACTCCCACTAACACACATATACACACAAAGGCTTTGTGTTTTAAATGTCATGTGAGAACACACCCCTTAACACAAACACCTCAATATTCTTAAAAAAAGTTAATAAGTAAAAAAGTAAGTATGCTCAGCATACAACGATAAAACTGCAGAATATAATCCACTAAAGAGGATTTCCTAAAATATTGGTGTATATAGGTTTATATAGTTTATATTGGTGTATATAGGTTTATATAGTTTTATATCACTGCCAAAGTAATTATATAGTTGTCCTATTATCAACATGACGTTAAATATTTGTTTTTAAGGTCAAAATCAAATTACTGGTACCCAAATCCAAAGTATAGCTATATGCAAGATGTGCTCCCTGAAATAAAGACAGAAAATTACAGGTTAAACCAACTTATAATATAACCATCAATCAATTATAGTGATGTTTTATTACAGCTGTATATCATTAAATCAATATTACTTGTAGGTCAACTGCAAAACATCAGCAAACAATGACAAATATGATATTTTTATTAAAGTAATTGATTCAGTTTCAAGATCGACATCAGAACACTGGCAGAAATGTATTTATTTGTAGTTATACACTTAAAATAACTGTTGTAAAAATATTGTAAAAAAAAAAAAAAGATGTAAAGTAAGTTTATTGCTTTTTCATAAATTAACAACTATATAGTTGTTATTGGAGCTA
>CM074960.1:6667960-6685097 GCA_037577455.1 Pangasius macronema
CAGTGGAGGAGGCTCCATCATGATCTGGGGTGCTTTTTCCTTCAATGGGAAAATAGAGCTTCAGGTTGTGCAGGGGCTCAAACGGCGGCTGGCTATGTGGACATGTTGCAGCAATGAGGCAAACCAAAGATTAATATTAATGTACTTGTTCTAATACATTACTGTTTCTAAAGTATCTACTCATTCACAGGGAACTGTATGATGGACACTCCACATAATTTAATCTAATAACAAACAGATAAAATTGTGTTGTTATTTAGCAAAGAAAACGTCTAATTGTTGAAATGATGAAGTTTTCTGTTATGAGACGGTTATTTAATATTTATGGGAGGAGTCTCTGATGTCAGAGCTTTGTAACAACAAAAAAAGCTTAAAGGGGAACAACGTTTTACAACATCTATAGTGTAAGTGATAACAGGGACTATTATGTCTCACAGACCTTTCAGAATTTTAAATGTAACCATAAATGGTAAAACATAGTGGGTAAAGTGCTGTAATATGAGAGGAATAAAACACTTCAGATATGCTGTTACAGTGAAATAATCAACTTGGGGTGGAAACAGTGACTTTTCGCATTGGGCCCACATTATACTATCTCAGTGTTGATTATTTTCCTTTAACAGCATGTTGTGTTTTATTCCTTACATTGGGTCAGTAGCTAAGTTAACCCTAAAAAATAGACATTATTAATGTTCTAATAATCTGCAGTGGAGCAGTTAGATCCTCGCCAGTAGAGACTACAGAATAGTGTATATATAAACAGCATGTATGAGCTGTGTTTTTTACTTTTAATTTCTTTCGATGTAGATATAGGCAGTGCTGTTACTCTCACAGTGTCATTTAATCAAAATGCTTCAATGGAAACCTCATTTCAACAGCTGTTCATTAGTGTGAATGGTGAGACGCATGTCTGACTGCGTGAATGAAGCAGCACAACAAGGAAGATCCATTTGCATATTTTATCAAATTCATTGCAGAGTTATAGAGTAAGATTTCTGGAAACAATTTCAGCCATAAGAAGAACAATCACAGGTCAAAATATTGTAAACTTTGTCTGGTTAAGAAAAAAAAATGAACCAAAAGATTTGGCCCTTATTGTTGAGCAGAGCCAAATGATTTGATTAACTGAAAAGAGCCAGAATTCCTACTTGACTTGCCTTGGCTTGAGTTGTACAAGTGTGAGTCAAATGAAAACCTTTTTTTTTTGCATTGTTTATTGCAAATAGGTGTCACAAATTGTATAATTGCTCTAATTAATCTCCATTTCATTCAGTACCAGTGTTCCAGCGCTTAATGAGTATCTAGGTTCATAAAATCACACTTTTAAGGTTTTCATTTGACTCACCCTTGTATTATTATGAGGTCTGTGATATGGAAAAGGGTTTACTGTGGATGGAAAAGAAGAGAAGTGTGGCTGACAAATATTATTTTGGGGTATTTATGCTTCACTTGAGTGTTACTGAAATTTAATACTTGTACTCTTACATAATTATATTTTCAAACAAAAATCCCCTGATGTTTTCATTTAGACCTTCAAAATATGACCGTCTGCTGCACATCAACAGAATTTGCTTCTGCGCATTTTTTTTTACACTTCAGTTTAAAACATCCAAACAAATTCTTCAGTGTAGAAGACAAAATATGAAGAATCGTGCCAATTCGTCATCTGCTGTAACCGACTTAATTTCATCACTTCCTTTTTGACTTTTTAATACTTGAATGCATTTTTTACTTTTACTCTAGTATATTTTTTGGCTGGATATGTCTACTTTCAAATGAGTAAGATTTTGACACAATCTATACTTTCACTTAAGTATAATATCTCAGTACTTTTTCCACCCATGGTAGAAAATACAATATTGGACACTATATGCTAACTGAGTAAAAATAGGACAGACCAATAAAAGTAGAGAAAATCTTGGGATCAGGAGAAGGGTATTTTTACTGGACATTGGACTTAATAACAGTAGAAGCCATACTGTAGGTTCCCAACCTTGGTCTTGGAGTACACTATAGTCTGTATGATACAACATCTGAGTGTTTTCCCTGTTTTAACACACTCACCGTTACTCAGAAAGGGCTGTTAATTAGGCGATTAGTTGAATCAGATGTGTTGGGACCAGAGAAAATGGGGCAAAACAGGGGGTACTCCATGATGAGGTTTGGGAAACTGTAGTAGAAGATAATTCAGTGGGTTGGAGACAGTTTATTCCATGTTGGTGAAGTGGCACCAAGTATGTATTCTTGCAAGCTGGACCAACTTGGACTTCTCAACAACCAAATGGCATGGAATTGCTCAATTTTGCCCATATCTCAATGATCAGATTCATCACCTATTCAGAATAAAGTCATGTTCAGTAAGTGGCAGACAAGTAAGTGGCAAGAATAAATAGCCACTTACAAATGCTTCCAGCTATTCATCTCTCCTGCAGTAACAAGCTAGATATTTTAGGCCATTATATTGTGAAAACAAGTAGTCAGGATTAGTCTAATGTTACATAGCCTGGCAGCTTAGCTAACATTAGGCTATCGATTATACTGTGTAGCCCTTGTTAGCTTTCACACTCCCAAATTGGTGGCCATCGTGTGCTATAGGGAGACCAAACTACAAGGTGAAAACTGGCCTGTGTCATGAATCAAACATGTTTCAACATAACAGAAAGATGTCTGATGCCGTGTACACATCTTTACACATAGCTATTTTATTACGAAACTGATAGTGTCATGACAGTCTTCAAGAAAATATTCTTACTAAAAATTTATAACAACAAAGACCCTCAATTCAACATGAACCGACTAATTACCAAGGCCTTCATGAGGTTTATTTGGATGATTAGAAAGAGTGCAAAGAGTGGCTTGTAAAAATCACTTGTATTTGTAAACCCGCAGTCAATTACAATGTCAAACCAATTATATTCTAAAATATAGATAGTGTATTAAGGGAGTCAAATATTTCTTCATTGCAGCTGGTGAAGTACATTGGCTCTATGTAGCAAGTGTCTGGCAGCTCACACACACACACACACACACACACACACACACACACACACACACACACACACACACACAGAGAGTGCAGTAGCTTATTCGGTTGCACTGCCATATCTCTGAAGAGGTGCAAGGATGACATCTGCATTCTTCTGCTCACTCTCAGCGCTGTAGAGACGCTGATCTTGGATGTAGCATACCACAGGCTCAGGCAGCAGGTAGCGCACGCTCTGGCCCCTGCATATGGCTCGTCTCACGTGCGTGGCCGAGATCTCATTGGTGACCCATTCCCTCACTATGTGGATGTTCTTACGGTGTTTGTGCAGCACATCGGACTGGTGGACAAACTTCTCTGCATCACAACCGCTCCTGGTGATGCACACAAGCCCGAAGCGGCCCACGATCTCTGCAATGTCCTCCTTCTTCCACAGATTGGCGGTGCTGAAGGACTCCAGCACATCTGCTCCACACAACAGCTTGACCTGAAGAGTTTCTACAAAAAGACAATCAGAAATACATGTCAACATTATAATGACGGTAGAAGTAGCTTAGCTTATGTGCTTGTTATGTGAATTCAAAACTCAAGACTGCCAGGCTGGGTTGCCAGGACCACATGACAAAACCAGCCCAATGGCTATTAAAAACAGCTCAGCTTTCATTCAAAATAACCCCAAAAACCAACCCAATGGCCATTCAAAACAAGCGTGATAGCCATTCAAAACTAGCCCAAAAAGCATCCCAATGGTCAATCAAAACCTTCCCAAAACCAGCCCAATGGTCATTCAAATCCAGGCCAAAAACCAGCTAAATGGTTATTTAAAAATGTGCAAAAACCAGTCCAATGGTCGTTCAAAAAAAATAAAATAAATAAAAATAAAGTGTCCGAATAGAGACACGTGATACAACTCATCAGCTAGTTATTTGTATTTGGTGTGTTAGAAGGAGAAAAACCAAAAGCTTTATCATACTGCTGCTTTCAATAACCTGAGTGTGAGCCTCCTGTGCCAAATTATGTAAAAGTAGTCAAGCCTAACCTTGTTACCCAACACTGTTAGACAACATGTCACCTTGTTGCTCAGTTGATGATAACAGAATGTACAAAGTTGGTCCTGGCTTTGAAAGAGTGCAGAGAGGAAGAGTGACCCCTTTCTTGACTGTACTAAACTGTCGTGAGACAGCCATTAAACTTACTCAAACTTGGCAGATGACAGGAATGCTGTCTGACCCTGTTTTGCAGTGCAGACATTCTACTTCAAACAACCTGCAGTAGTTTTGTCTTCGTTTTTGACTGCAGGGCAATGTGCAGATCACATGTGCATGCTTCTGAACGTCAGCTTTATTTCACTTTGCATTCATATTCACTGATGATGATAATGCATTTTTTTCTGGAAAAGTGTATTGGTGCTTGTAGGCAGTACCTAATCTGCTGTGATCTGATGAACGTTCCTCAGTTTCTTCCAGTCTTCTCTTCTTTGTGATCTTTACTGTGTCCACCTCGTCATAGTTCACCTCCGCTGATGACAACACAGCATGATGGTGTCTTTTAAAGGTCAGGCCAGAAAAGATGAGCACAGTAGAGTTAAATTTACTGTTCTCAACTAAAAACACAAACTGTCTGCATGTAAAGTCAGAAAACTGGCTGAGATTCCAGAAAACAGGACTGTTAAATTAGAGTGGTGTATATTATTTAAATTCTTATTCTCAGACTAAATTAAAGACAGGTATGAACGTTTCTAGGCTGATCATCAAAAAAGCAAAGGATGGAGTATTGGAGTATTACAAAAAAATAAAATATAAAAAAACATATGAAGGCATGCAACAAACAATAACACAAAGTTATACACGGATGACAATTTAAAGGAAAATGCTGTATTTTGCTGGCATTTCTTGTCTCCACTTGTCCCCTTAGAATGAGGGGTCGCTGTAGATCAATACAGTTATTCTGCCTGATCACTTTTATTCTATGATGAAACATTTCTATCCTGAGTGGAGTGGTCTCTCTCTCTCTCTCTCTCTCTCTCTCTCTCTCTCTCTCTCTCTCTCACTCACTTACATCTACAGGGCATGAGGGCTCCTTGAAGGGTTTGATGAGGATGATCTCACCAGATCTCAACCCAAGTGAACACCCATGGGAGATTTTTAAGTGATGTGTTACAAAGCGCTCTGTACCATCATCATCATCATCATCATCATCAAAACACCAACTGAGGGAATTTCTTTTGGAAGAATGGTGTTCATCTCTGCGGTACAATTCCGGAGACGGTCTGTGTATAACAATGTGCAGATTCTCTACACCTGAATTATGAATAAATGGAGTAAAAAACACTGCCACCTGATAACTCTGGCTGTTTCCACCCAATCAACCTGCTGGCTCTCCCAGTCATCCACAGTGATCCAGCTGGAGCTCTCTGTCGCTAACCTGCCCATCTCCACCCGATGACACGCCTCAATCAGACCCTTCTTCTTATAGGCATCACCAACAGGAGAGATGATGCCCTTTACTACTCTGTACCTTCCTGAAAAAATACAGGAATGAACAATTAAATTAACACACCGAAACGATCGTCACTAAACTGTTTCTGAAGAAAACATAGAAGAGTGGGTCTCAACTGCTGTGCGGTGACCCAAAAGTGGGTCATGAGCAGGCAGAGCGTGGATCATGAGTGTGTTCTTCTCCTTTTATTGTTATTTTAAAAAGGTAACAGAACCTGTGAAAGGGATCTGTGATTCTCTGGTTTCAACATGCATCTGTGACATGCTAACATGATACCAGTTAGCAGTAGCATGACATATGGTCAAAATTAAACTAGCCTCAATAAAATCAACAGTCGTACACAGTTTCTTACAGAAGCATTTCTTTAAAAATATGACATTAGCTGCATTAAATATGTTTACATGAAGGACAGAGTTCTTGTGTAGAGAGGTGTTACAAAATGAACACGAAGCCTTGCAAGCTCAAGAGTCAGGAGGAACGAACATGCATGTCAGGTATATAATAAACTGCAATATAATTAGGCTAATCAGAATTCTCATTATATTGCTGTTATTATTTTAAAACGCCTGAGCATGACCTGTTGGCCCATAGTATTGCTGTCTCTACTCAAGATTGGGAAAACAGTGCAGCATATTAACACACAAATAACAAAAAAAAGAGGTTGTGACATAAGGATAATGGACAAATCTAGATTCTGAACAAGGTTTAATTTGTTAAAACATTGGGTCAAAACGATGGAGACTTTGTGATTATAGTAACATTTTAACACTTATTTTTTGTTATACTGAAACAGCAAACCCCACAAAAACGATTGCTAGCTAGACAGTAGACCTATTAACGTAAGAGCCTAATTAGCGTGAAATAATGTAATAAAATATTCAGACAATCTATAAGAATAAAAAAAATTTAATATGCCACTGGTTAACGCTGGTTATTATATCTGCATTTTTCCCCCAAGGATAGTCAGCAGATCTTTGGGTAGTGTTCACTTTGCCATTTCTGGAGATACTTGGTAATTAAGTAATATCCTATAACCACATTAAAATCCAAAGTGGAAGAAAAAAGCTGGAGAGCAGCTTCAGGAGGATAATGTTTGTTAGTTTTTCATTGGCTCATGGTGTCCACTTGCGTCTCCCCTGAGAAGAGATCATTTAAGTTAAGGTTGCTGGTGTAACTCTGACGTACCGGTATCTTCCAGGTGATCCCGTGCCAGCTCAAACATGCGCAGGTGCATATTGGTGATGGGGTTGAAGGAGCCGCATGCCAGCAGCACCACTCTGATTTTCTCCTGTAGTGCCATCGGGGATTTCAAAGATGTTAGCACAGACGTGATTCGGGACCTGAGGAAGGGACGAAGAGTTCAATCCATATTCTGGCTAGGAATCTCAGCTCAGATAGGAATCTAAATCCAAATCTATATCTGACAAGGCTTCTGTCACAGTGTCTATTGCTAAAATAAAATTCAACCGAACAAAAAAGGTTCTTACTGACATAATTTGCAGAATCTGTGAGATCAGTGTCAAACATGTGGCAGGTAGGCCAGGACCAGTCTGAAAAAGCTTATAATCAAGCCCACAATGTTCTAAATTTAAACAAACTGTTTTGTGGACCATAATTGAAAGATTGGGGGGGGGGGGGAGGGAGAAAAAAAAAACAGTGGACTTATTCCACTAGAGGGCAAATCAATAACAATAACATTTAATTTCTTTTCCTTTTTACAAAATTTGAAGATAATTTTGAAAACCATGTTGATTTTTTTCCCCCACTTCAATATTATTATATATTGTCAACATTATCAAATATTATATTACATTATATTATAACTTCTGTGTAGAGTCACAGCATAAGATCCCAATTTAGTCTATTTCAGTTCCACGTTCTAACACTGACAAAATGGGTGAGGGAACTTTATATAGCCAAAAGTTTGCGGACACCTGACCATCACACCCATATGTGGCTCTTCCCCAAACTGGTGCCACAAATTTGGAAGCAGACAATTGTATAGAACTGCCCCATGACCCTGACCATGACCCTGACCCTGACCCTGACCATGCCCCTGCGCACAGGGGGCAGTCGTGGCCTAATGGTTAGAGAGTCAGACTTGTAACCTGAAGGTGAACCTGTAGGTCATGGGTTTGAGTCTCAGGCTGGCAGGGATTGTAGGTGGATTGTCAGTGAATGACCAGCGCTCTCTTCCACCCTCAATACCACGACTGAGGAGAAAAAAGTGTTCACTACTGTGTGTGTGCACTTGGATGGGTTAAATGCAGAGCACGAATTCCGAGTATGGGTCACCACACTTGGNACTTGGCTACACGTCACTTCACTTCAGTGTCATTATCACATGCAGGTTTGCCAAGGTTGGAGAACCTGAGTGGCCTCCTCACCCGACATCAGTACATAACCTCAATGGGCAAATCCCCACAGCCACAATGTATCTATATGGCCAAAAATATGGCCAAAATGTAGTGGAAAGCCTTCTCAGAGGAGTGGAGGATAACGGAAAACTAGCACATGCTAGTTATGAATGTTATGGTTTTGGCCATATAGTGTGTGTGATGTGTTATTGGTCACCGAACTGATTTTTTTGGTCTGACCCACTTGACACTGGACTCAGAGTAATGTAATGTGGTCTGTTACCGCCACTGTGTTTGTCAGCCCTGTGGCCTGTGCTGCATCTTTCTGTGAATGTATGAGAGAAGTGCACTAAAGAACTAGCGATATGAGCTGCGGTTTCTATGGTAACTAGGCTGCGTAGGCGCTGTCTGCATGCACACAGCTCACCTCACTGAAATCAGCTCTATTAGTCAAAATGCTACAGAAGCAGGAAGTCTCAGGCATGCAATGAGGAAGTACTACAGAATCCCACCAAAGACACTTAATCACACATGCAGCAGATTAATGTGCATTAGGCCTATTTTACAGTAATATTAGCCAAACCGGTCAAACTTCTCACATGACTGTTATCCATATGGCGCTAAACACGCACATGGTTATGAATACTCTTCATTTTCACAAGGCATGCCATCTGCACACAGGAGAGATGCCAATAATATCATTAGTGCTGATGACCTTTTCGATAAAACAGCCTTACATTCTATTGGAGAAAAATGCAACCCCAAATCAACCACTACTCTTCGTTACTTACCCAAAGAGTATGCGTCCGCTTTTTTTCAACTTCCGGTTTAACTAAGCGATTGGTTACTCCTCCACCAAGGCTGTCTCTGATTGGCTTACAGACACATTAATAATATTGTCCCAGAATTATATGAATCAAAATGATCATAAATATGTGAATAGACAGGACTTGGTCTCTAATTATGGGTAATTCGTGAATGTAGCAGACATTTAATCTAATAAATGGCACGGTGAGAGATTTTCTCAGACTGCGCATTTGTTTATAAACCTCAATTCTGCGCACGAATAACGCAGCCAAACTCGCTCTGTATTGAGAAAACTGGAAACGCAAAACTAACAAAACTAAGCGAGAAGTCAACTCGCCGTTCTTTCTGTAATGATTTTATACACATAAAGCAGTGTAATTGTTCGGTGCAGTAAATAATAACAACTGTAGCTTACTGCTGTACATTTGGTTTTGTCTAAGCTATCGGCGCACAGACTGTTGTAGTGTTACTCTATCATCTATCTCCGTCTCATCCTGCATCCACTGGCTTCCTGCTTTAATCTCATTGGACGAATAAAAAAAATGGACTGGTTGTTTAGGTAGTCATATATGTGCCTGATTTTTTTTTTTTAGCGTTATTTAATTTTATTTTCATATTTAGCTATGAAAGAGCGTGCTAAGAACATTCGCTAATTTGATAGCTACTATTTTATGCCCTTTTCTTTTAAAAGAGCATAAAGAAGACAAGTAAAATAAAATTCTGAATAAATTAAAATTTTTAAATTAAATCATTGGCTCACTGTTTCTCAACACGTTTCAATCTGAAATAGCATTTAGGGCTTTTTTTCTAAACGCTATTCAGGAGACTCTAGTATATATTTATTTAAGCATAAATATTAGCTATACCTGACATTCGCTATGATTTTCACTCAGGCAAATACGATAAATTCAAACAGGTCCTTTGGATACAGGTTGTGCAGGAGCGTGCACATTAAGTTAAAACACCGGCTATTGACAGACCCACCCTTTCTTTTCTATTCCATAAGAACTTTTGCATGTTGTGTTGGATCGTAGCTGCTGTTAGTCATTAAACAAGTGAAGCCTCCTTTTACATATACTATATAAAGTTAAATCTAGACTCCTATAACCTGCTGTACATGTTCACGCGGAGTGACTTTGGCTCTTGAGTTGAAATCCTGACCTGTTTCTGATTGGTTAATGAACTCTTTGAATATCTCAGGCTGATTGAAGAAACACATCATGGCTTCTCGAGGAAAATCAGAAACTGGGAAACTAAAGCAGAACATGGAGGAGCAGCTGGACCGACTAATGCAGCAACTACAAGATCTAGAGGAGTGCAGGTAAAGTTACACACTGCCTTCAGCTGCACTAACTTTCACTCCCATCTTGCCCTTCGCCCAGGTGATTCCTTACACACACACACACACACAAACACAACATTGCTGCAGAAAGATCATCATAATGTTTAAAGTATCATAATGTATCATAGTATCATAATGAAGTATCACTTCACTTTAAACACCATTTACGAAAACTCCACTCTGAAACACAATAAATATTGTTATATTGAAGTATGTGTGTTGTGTTTAATGATTCTGCTGCTGATTTCATAAGTGATAGATTTTTGTTTTTCCTGTGCTGATGTACCAGGGTGACACTGCCATCACTCTAGCAAGCAACAAGTCATGTGTGTCTCTTGTAGTCACTGTGAACAAACCCTTTAAGAGACCTACCTACCTATATATACATACAAATAGGTAGGTAGGATGTGTCCCAGTACCGGAGCCTGTCCCTATCCCAGGGGAGTCAGGGCACAGGGAGCCAACCAATCGCACAACTGCACACACATTCACACACTCCTAACAATTTGAAGTGCATTTAACCCATCCAAGTACACACACATACACACAGTGGGCACCCTGGAGCAGTTGGGGGTTCGGTGCCTTGCTCACGGGTCTCACCTCAGTCCTGGTATTGAGGGCGGAAGAGAGCGCTGGTCATTCACTCCCCCCACCTACAATCCCTGCCAGCCTGAGACTCGAACCCACGACCTTCAGGTTCACGTCGGGTTACGAGTCTCTAACCATTAGGCCACGCAAACTCCACACACAGGGCACACGCGGCAATCAAACCCCCAACCCTGGAGGTGTGAGGCGAACATGCTATCCATTAATTACCACTAATCAGTGTATCAGTGTTTATACCTGGTGTGTGTGGAGTTTGCATGTTCTCCCTGTGCTTCAGGGGTTTCCTGGTATACATGTTATACTGGTATACATGGTTATACTGGTATATTCCTGGTACACATGTTATATGCCAGGCTGCATACAGGTTTGCTAGCTGTAGCTACATACACTCATCATAGGCACCAACAATCTGTGCTACCTCCTTCCAAGTTTTTTTCTTCTTAATTCCTCTATACATGTTTCATGAGAGATCGTATATGACGAGATAGGATGAAGTCATGGTTATAAGTGTTTTTCCATTTTTGTCTGTCAAACAGTAAACTAATTGTGGGTAGGAACTAAAGTTGTGAGTGGGGAACTGAAGAAATGTTAAACACCACGCAGTATATAATTGATCAGAAGTAACATTCAAGCCAGTTGTTTGGATTTGTCGTTTTCCACTTTCATATCTAATTTGCAGCTCTGGGTTGCGCACGTACATAGAAAATGAATGATGTAGGAATGATATGCGACGCAGTTGTGCCGAGTTATGCAAGGGACTCGGCTCGGCTAGTTAGTGATGTAGGATGAGGAGTGTGATGGTATTGATGGTTTGGAAGCTGATCTGTTTGAGCAGAGCGTACAAGTGAGGAGGTGAGAAAGCTGGACAGAGTAAAGGACTAAAGCGCTGCTGCATTGCTCTCTTTAGGAGGAGATGAGATGAAGCGAGAGCTAATGCTGCTGCAATTTGTAATTCCCAACCTCCAATCAGTAAAAGCCAAAGAAAACGCCCCCTCAGTTTGAAATTAATTATGAAATTACTACTCGTCCACTCGGGTATAAGAAGAGTCGATGGTCGAGGAAGGGACAAATACCTCACTGCAGTTTAGAATGGAAATTTACCCCCAAATTCACAACGCTATAGATCAACCAACATGCAGACATATTCACTTGTTAGATTTATAACAGTGACTATACAGTCTATACACATCATTCATCACTGGCTAGCTTGTTACTAACAAAAGACGAATTTGAGGTGGCCATGGTTTTTTCCACTTTTCGCCAAGGTTGAAAATGACTTTATTCCTACCTGTGAATTACCATTTATGAGGTCGAATGCTGCAGAAATCCCTCAGGAGCCACTGAGCAAGCAGTCAAACAGCATTGTGGGGAAATGGGTAACCAAAGTGAAAATAGACTAAGTTGTTGAAGTCAAACTTAAAAAAAAAAAAAAAAAAGAAAAAACAAGCCAACTGACAATTTCATTACAAAATAAATCCTGAAAGCTGTTGAAGATCACACGTTAATTCTACAGATTAAATATGCAAATTATTAAGGGTGGATTTTCCCTTTAATAAAATACGAGGCTTTTTGAGAAATTTACCTCAATTCTTTTAAATGATTTATTTCAACTATTTCTTCATTCCAGAGAAGAGCTTGATGATGAGGAATATGAGGAAACCAAAAAAGAGACACTGGAGCAGCTGAGCGAGTTTAACGAGTCCCTGAAGAAGCTCATGTCGGGGAACATGACCCTCGTGGATGAATTGGGAGGGATGCAGCTGGTAAGACTTTTTAACACAGACATTAATACCGATGCACTATTTTCTCTGAATGGCCAAATATTGTGTCAGGGGTCACGGATAAGGTTACTCGGATTCGAGGATTGACCCCCGATACTCTGACACACACATACTGGAGGGCAAAAGTTTGTATACAGAATGAAAAGGACAAAGAAGTTTTATTGTAACAAGACATTTAGTGCGTTAGCTTTCACAGACAATTCTTCATTATCATAAGTAGCCAAAATATCAAATAATGAATGTTCAGATATGAAGTGATTTTTAAATATCAGTTAATATCTCTCTTTCTAATGGTGATCTAAATATTCTCTATGAATTTGTATTTGCCTCCAGCCACCTTCATTTGTAAAAGTATGGCACGTTTTCCATTTTTCATGCAGTTTGCATTGTGAATGAAAGAGACAGTCCGATAGGTTCGACGGTAGTCGGTTCGTAAGTTCTGGGGACTTCAATAAGCACTGTTTGCAAAGAAGCAGCCTGGGCAATTACGGACAAGACTGGCAGAGGTAATATAGAAATATAGAGACAAAATTAATTAATAAATATTCCATTACATACATAAACTGTTTCGACATTCTTCACATCTATATGTAAGATTTTGAAATCAAAGTGCAAAGTGCTCTATTATTATTATATAATAATAATAATAATAATAATAATAATAATAATAATATAATTGCATACTCAATAACACTAGACTCGGTCAGTGGTAAGTCATTGATTTTTTTTTAAATAAGATTGAATGCTAAAAGTCATAATCACAATAAAATGAGTCTTTCTTCAAACTATGCTCACACTCACCCATTTTAGCAGCTGCTGTCACTCATTTCCCAAGTCGAATGTGTTCACCTGACATTCCTACCAGTCACACTCATTAGCTTTTTCCTGAATATGTGTAAAGAATCGTCCGTTAGGGTTCTTCACACATCTATAGAAAGATTGTACAGCTAGCTGACAGTAAACATTAACATCACTGAGGGGGTGTGAGCGTGTAAGTACACATACACTTACACATTAACATGAAGATAAAGCAGGTACAGAATAAGACACTGAAAGACCAGGACATGGGATTAAGGGTTATGGTGTTGCTAGGTAGTGCTCGTTGTGTTGAACATTGTTGTGCTCTGTCTCCAGATGGACCGTGATGTGATGGTCGGAAAACTTCCTAGAGACGTGTACACTCAGCAAAAGCTGGTCTAGGAGTGCCGGGACTCTTTTGACCCACTCTTCCACTCTCCGGATAAAGACTGTGGTTCTACGAGAGACGAAGTAGTCTTAATGCCAGTTATGCCCCAGCGCTGTTTACTTCTCCATTCCCCAATGATTATAAGGTGTTAGAAGGTGTTCATTTTCTATAACAGCAGCTCTGATGGTAAGATAGCTAAAAGGTGTATATCACTGCTCTCGTTCCAAAACATGATCTCACGCTAATTTATCTCATTCTAATACTTCATCGTTTGTATAGTAACAGCTTGCACAGGGACTTGGTGGGTCACACAAACAAATTAAAATTTCTTTAGCATTTCTCCAGCATCAGCTCTTTGTAGTACTCAGAGGTAAAGCTGTAACTTGAAGTTTTCCGAAACTGGAGAGTCTCCAGAACAGAGGGCTTTACTGTTTATCAGTGAAATGCATTTTTTTCTTATCAGCAGGCTGGTGAAGGAATGACGGTTTATAGGTGATCTATAAGTGATAAGGGGAACTAGCTTTTTCAAGGATGTTCCACAACATTAAAGGACACTGTCAATGAAACTAGAAGTGGATAAAAAGTATATTGTGTTTTAAAATGTTCGCAGTGGGAATTTGCTGTGGTATAAGAGGAATAAAACTTCAGGAAGTGATGATGTAGGAAAACTATCAACTTCCTCATTGGTTTATTTCTTTAAAAAAAATCACTCACCGGGGTTTCTGAGGGTCCTTAAAAGTTTTATGAAGTTTTAATCTGTTCAGAAGTACACATTAAAAACTATTAAATCATCTTAGATTCAAGTATATATGATCTTATGTTTTTGCCCATTAGGCTGTTCCTATTTTGGTATAATTTGCTTTGAAAACATTTTTTATTCATTTTATTTCATTTTTATTAATTATCACTGCAAATTAGGTATTAAATTACATTAGTAGTAGCACTGAAAAGCACTTAAATGTACTTTAAGACATGTTGATGAAACGGGTGTAAAAGAATACACCATGATAATGCCTTAATAATTTTATCTGTAGGAATATACACACACACACACACACACACACACACACACACATTCTCGCAGTGTGTGTGTGTGCACGCACGTGTGTCAGCAGCTGCCGCATTACCCTGGTTAACCTTACTTTTCAAAATTAAAATTTTTTTTTTTTTTTTTTCAGCTTCCAGCAGCGGATGAAGCTTTTCTCACAGAAAATGTCAGTGCCACTCTGAGCCAGTTTGAGAAGGTTACAGCGAATATGGGTGAGTGTTGAGTGATGACTCCATTAATCACAGCGCATGACGGAGAATATAATTCTGTTGTAGACATGGCTGATTTCCTGGAAAGTAGGCATGGCCATTTGTCATGACTGCATTAATGTGTGGAAGTGGAATTATTTTCTTGCTCAATAGCCTGCAATGCACAAGAACTCACTAAAACCTGTCTCTTCAAATCTCTCTGATTAGTTTAATTGACATGATGGCAACACTTAACTCGAACCCACTGACTCTTAAGACTCTATATCTTGGAATATGTCATTTACTTTAATAATTGGCTATGACAGTTTAGGTCCTGTAATATATTGTAATTATGACAATAATCAGTAATACCTGTTGATGTGTAGGCAGGACTAGAAAGTCAGCTAAATAAAATACAGAGTTGCGTGTGCAGTTATGAGGAAACAAAACCTAATATAATGTAATAAAATATGCCACATTGTGAAATCATCACTACAGGAACAGGTATTGGTCACATGATATTACTACACAACAGGATATGAACAGTAACTCACAGCATCTGCCATGACACCTTTATGATGTAGATATGTCAAGATTTAGGGGTTAAGTGTGTGTGTGTGTGTGTGTGTGTGTGTGNGATATTTGACTACATGTACTGAGTTTTAACCTAATGCTTTTTTTTCACTTCCTGCAGGATCTGAAGATAAGATCATGGCCTTAGCCAGCTCTGGAGTTGAAAAGACCCAGACTCAGTGATGCACTTTTCCTCATGTGGTGTTCTGTAAATGATGTATGTGATTTTTTTTTTAAACACTGTTTTAATGTAATATTTAGTCCTACAGTTTTGGATCACAATTCTTAAGTGCCATTTAACAGAATTTCTTAATTATGTGATTATTTACATGCTTAAACCCAGTGACCTTCAAAATTCTCGTACATTTTTCTGTGTGATTGTACAGTTTCTGTGCAGTGAAGTGAAATTTAGGAATGTCAAGAAGCGAGCAGATCAGATAGTAATGTATAATATCTGCTTTTGGTACACTGTGGTAGTGGTACAGGTCTGGATGCTGGAGTGTTTTGAAAATTTCAGATAAAAGAAATTTCAGTGCATTTTTTGAATGTTTAACTTTTACACTTCGTAAAAGGTTCTATTTATGATACATTTATGAATTGAATGGTGTAAATGAATGTCTAAAACATGTCATGCAAACACAGCTGACCGTTTTTGACATTTGAGTATTCATATCTGCATGCTTTTGATTACAAATTGTAGGCCATATAGTCATGACGATGAGACATTAATAATAATACATTGAAAAGGATATACAAGACACACCTTCACAAACAATGATTACAATTTATTATTACGAAATATACTCTTATGTTAACTTGATAAATTTCTTCATGTATGTTTTTCAGAAGAGATAATTATATTGGTGTTAAATTGTAATCGTGAGGTGGTAGATGAGGAAGTAGCCTATGTGTAAAGCAGGAAGATTTTTCTCATGAACATGACTGATACCTGTGACTGATTAAACATCTGAGTCACACAGTCTGTGCAAACACATTTCCAGGAAAAAAATATTAGAGTATGACTGTAACAAAATCTATGTTGGGGAAATGTGGTTACATAAATATTCCGTGTGAATGTTTCTGATAATGTGAATGAGTTCAGGTTTAACAGGGTAACAGGAGCTTGTTTGCAGGTTGTCATAGCAACTGGTAATTATTATTATTATTACGTGATGTTAATAAAATTGGACTGATGAGCTCACTCTACAACCAGTAAATAATGGAAGATGGATATAAAATGATCATTATACCTGCAGTATATGTTGCTGGTGCACACGTAAGCCAGGTGTAACAGGTTTATGGTAACAGGGTGTTACCATAATCTTGTTATATTGTGAGTGTTGTCCATCAACTCAACCATTACACTTGATTATTATTAATTGATAAATTACAAACAGACCGACATTTTAGAGATCTACAAGGGTTCATTCACTGTTCATTCCCTGACGCTGTACTTCACGTTGTAGACGCTAGGGGGCACAATTGGGGTTAAAATGGAGCCCATCACGGGACTATATCCTTTTACAGAGATTAAACAAGTACAAACCATCTGTCATTCCCGCTACTGAGTTAGGGACCGTCGTAAAACTACCAGAATGTACATAAGCGTGCACTGAAGAAGTAATCAGGTAACTGTGTGTGTATGTGTGTGTGTGTGTGTGTTATTTAAATATAATACTAAAAAAGATAATACTGAGGAAGAGACAGGAGTCAGAGCTAGAGGTAGCAGAGCTGAAGATGTTGAGGTTCTCTTTGGGAGTGACGAGG
>CM074960.1:6685197-6709826 GCA_037577455.1 Pangasius macronema
GAAGATAGGGATAGGTGGAGAGTGATGATTCGCTGTGGCGACCCCTGAAGGGAAAAGCCGAAAGAAGAAGACTAAAAAAGATAATACATCTATTAAGGATCATTGACATGATATCAAATTGATATCAAGTTGATCAAATCAACACAGTAACTGTCAAAAATGTCCCTTGCAAAATATGACTTTTTGTTTTCACTGGTTTTATATTAAATTCGATATGAAAACAAAGAACTATATTAAATAAAAAAAATAAAATATTCAATGAACTTTTTAAAATAATGACGCCAAACCAACATTGAAGGAGAGAAAAATGTCCCTTGCATACTACAGTGCTTATTTGTGGAAACAATAACTAAATCTATGAAAGTCCATGATCTTTTGACTGTATGATGTAACTGTATCTTACAAATAAAAACTCAATGGCTTCACCTTGTGCCATCCAGGCTATGCACGTGTGCCATTGCCAGTGGTTTTAAAAGCATGGCAAATGACTAGTGATTTTGGGTTGAAACCACAATAATGTAACCATTCTTACTTCACACTGGTACGAAATATAAAATGGCCATAAGGTGCACAGACCTCCTCAGACAGTAGAGTTTAAAAGTAATTTGTGTGCGCCACTGCCACATGTTATCTTCACAGTATGACACATTGACACCTGCTACATGCAAAATGGCCAGTTATGTCATAGCACTCATCTAACATTTGGAAAGTAAATAAACTTTGGGTTCAGGAGCAAAACATCTCAGGACCATCAAATCCAAAAGAGGCCAACTAAAGGTCAAAGTAGATGCACTTACCAGTTTGTGTTTTTTTAGTGAAACATAAATATTACAGCTGCAATCAGGGGCAGACTTAGCACTAGGCAAAGGTAGGCAACTGTCTTGGGCCCGCAGAAGCCAAGGGCCCCCCCATAACACAAGCTGAGCATTTAGATATCAGTGTTAAAACACTGAAGGGCCCATTCCTTTATTGTGCCTAGGGCCCCCAGATCACCCCAGAATAAACTGACTATTAATTTAGTTTAGAAGCCAGTGATTAAGAGAGAGAAAGTGATTAAAATGATTCAGTTACCAAAATAATAACTCGTTGCAGCCCTCATCCAATAATCCTGACAGTATATTTGCATGATGAGGCAGCTAATGAGCTTCGATTTAGCCTGTGTGGGAAAAAGGTGTCATTAAACCACATCCTACCACCTTTTGCTCATCAATATCTGGAGACCACAGTGTCACATTCACCAGGAGAGAAACATGGGCCACTGGATGCTGTTGATAAAACCACATAAAAAGGTCTTGTCACCACGTCTTATATAATTTATTCCCACAGGGATCACTTCAAAAACTCATTGCCACATTCTCCCACAAAAAGGCCCCTTATTTTTAATAGCTTGTACATATATATGACCATCACATCCAGAAGTTGCTCTTTCCCAAACATTTGCCACAAAGTTGTATGCGCAGAGATGTAAAGGATGTCTTTGTGTGCTGCAGTGTTGTGAGTTCCCTTCACTAGGACTAAGAGGCTAGAACACGTTCCAGCTTGACAATGCACATAATGAGGTCCATGAAGACATGGTTTGCTAAGATGGGCGTGGAAGAACTCAGCCTTTGGGATGAACGTGAATGCGTTGGTTGGTGTAGTAAATAAAATCTAATTTTTTTTTTTTATTTTATTTTTTTTTACGTAATTGGTCCTTTCTTGTAATTTTAGGAAATTTTGTTATGGTTGGCTGGTTCATCTCTGGTATCGTTTTACTTGTTGATATGATGTCTCTGAGACTTTTGGGAAATGAATAATAAAAAACTCACCTGGCCTCTCACTGAGGATGAGCCCACGAGCCTTTGTGTGTCCCTGCTGTTTTTTCTTTCCACCCAACGGAGGTCTTCATCGTTACCTGAGTGTGTGTTTACTGAGACTATGTACACCAGTTCAATGTCTTCAGGAGTTACACGTGTGTGATGTACAGGATTTGAACCGTAATGATCACATTCCGCTCTGTGTGGGTTTAGTTCTAACCCCCAGCCACAAATTGAGTTATGAAGTCAATTAGCAGAAATTAGTAGAAATGTGTCTACTATTTTATAAAATTCACAGATTACTGTACGAGTGCACAATCAACAGATTGACTTTCAAACAGAAAATAGTTCTGAGCAAATGAATATATAAACACACACACATACACACACACACACACACACACACACACACACATACACACACACACACACTCTTTGAGACACAAAGAGGAAATCTCTAAGACCAAAGTATTGGTTCAATCTCTGACCATCTATGCTCAAAGCAGAAATGAAATGGCCAATTCAAAGTGGTACACCATAAAACCAGCACAGATCACTGTTCAGAGTGAGCTACACTACGCTCAGAATAAAAAAGAATTAATTTTACTGGTGATATTTAAAATAATTGGAGTTCAAATCACTACATACAGTATCTGGCATTGCCAAGGTTGGAGTGGAAGAACTGGAGTGGCCTGCAAAGAGCCTGACTTCACTGATGCTCATGTGGCTGAATGAGCACAAATCCCCACAGCCAAGCTCCAAAATCTAGTGGAAAGCCTTCTCAGGTCAGCTTTCTGTTATTGTAACAGTAAAGGGGGCCTTGATCTGGAATGGGATGATGAAAAAGCACATATGGGTGTGATGGCCAGGGGTCCACAAACTTTTGGCCATATAGTATAATTCAAATTAGCAATGAGTGAAGTTTAAGGCACAAAAACTGATAAAGCATCGAACCAGCAAAGATTTCGTTCACGGTCTGCTGATCTATGCTCAGAACAAAATTTAATTAATTTTACTGCAGAATTTCAAATTAATTAATTGATATTCAGATTCATAAGACAATTCAATCGAATTGAATTAGGAATCAAATTTAAGGTACAATAAAATGGTCATGTTCTTGATGATCCCATAAAAATGAATTGATTATACAGGAAAGGAATTACAAAGAAATAAGTTGGCATCTTCGATTTAGTCAGAGTGAGTCTGTTAGGTGGATGAGCAGCACTCAGTCATGGACAGTAGGGTGCCTGTGGTAGTGCTCCACATCCTGCCAGCACTGGCTTTTCTAACAGAGCCACTGTACAGTACTCTGACAACTTGAATCTTAATCCCAGTTTATAGTTCTTCATAGCTTTCACCTATAGCTATTTCTTTATAGGCTACTCATTGAGCAGTGTCCATGTTTTAAAGCGCTGAATGGAGCCAAGGTCACAAATGAAGGACTATATCCTCAGACAGAAGAAGGTGCAATGCTTAATAAGAAATGCTTTGTGTTTGTGAATGATTTCAGTTACAGTTTTGTGTTTCATGCTGTTTGTTGCTGATCTGGATCTAACGGCACCATCAGCAACAACCACCACCAGTTTCAGGAAAATGGCACCTTTCTGTTTTAATTTGTGTACAATTTCATTTTTGTTTACAAAAGCAGCACAGTCCAGGTCCATGTACTTCTGTATACATTCAATTTCCTATTTTTAAATCTGAAATCAAATGTTGGGAAAGGTCTCTGTTTGGTTTTCTGGTTAATGGGAGTAAATGCATCAACCATTAATGGCTTAATTTTGCTTTCAAAAAAAAATGTGATTATTGAAAATAAATGCATTATATAATTACATTTTTCTTTTTTTTTATTTTTTTTTTATAACAGGCTAAAAGTGAAATCATAATGCTATAGCATACAAAGACATTCTAAGCAGTTGTGCTCTTCCAGCTTTGCAGCAACAGTTTGGGGGAATTCTCACGTATGGGTGTGATGGTCAGGTGTCCGCATACATTTGGCCATATAGCGTGTATACAGTCTACAACAGTCTTTTTTTTGGACTGCTTTGTTTGATACAGGTGTGTTTCTGTCACAGTGTGCAAGGAGCGAATATCATAGAAGAGCAAATATCTTTATCCAGGGTTGCCAGGTTTTAAGAAAATTTGCTGCCCAATTACATCTCAAAAACCACACAAAAGACCTGAAACTTACCCAGGAAATTCAGGTGCAAAAATAAGTGTGTGGAGCTAAATGAGCATGCTTCGCCATGCTCGTGTAACATCTGGAAAGGCAAGCAAATCAGTGGAACATCTGTGAACTACAGACAATTTAAAATGTATGTATGGAGTTATGAATGAGGATTTTATAAAGATTAACATTTATATGGTGGGACTCCCCACCTGAGTTCAGACATAAAGCTCTCAGTAGCTACAGCACTCAAGGAAATAAAAACCTGCACATAAATTACCTCACTCTATTTTTACTACTCACAACACAGCACAAGATGTTTTTCACATATTCAGGTAATAATACCAAACCTGTTGTTTGGCCATAGCTTTTTTCCTAACCATGCTGAATATTTATAGCTAATCCCAAAACAACATACAGAATCTCTAAATGTAAAAACAAACAAAACAATAAACAAAAAAACGAACATAAGGAGAAAAAACAAGGAGCCTGAAACGTAATTCCATCTCATCATCCTTTATTTTGTTCATGAGCAAGCACCAACTTTGCCAAAATTTGCCACTGAATGTAGAAAAGTGAATGAGCATGAGGGCAGCATCCAACATTTCATTTCTCAACTTTCCTCACTTTCCGTTTAAAAGCAAAAAAAAAAAAAAAAAAAAAATCTAATAGTAGACAATGCCATTTGCAAGGGGTGATTCAGTAGTAGGTCTATAGCTTTCATATAACAATCTGACACTGAGATCAGTACATGAGATCAACACTCCTACTCTCACACTCCTCTTTCTTTTGTTTCTAGGCTGGATGCTTAAGTACATGGAGCAGGATGTAAATGTAAATTTATTGATGAGCAAAAAAAAAATAAATGACTAACCTGCTCAGAAGAAATCATATTGTTCTGTCCTACATGTAGATTAATGTTTCTGCTGGAAAGACTGACCCTAACAGCCTTTTCCATACAATTCCCATTCACTCAAACATGGAATGGTCTGCTTTCATCCAGTGACTAAACAAATAAACAGAGATAAGTGGTTGCATTAAATATAAAATACCATATAAAAGTAAAATATTCTGACAGATCATGACACAATTTGAGCAAGAAATCTGGGTGGGTGGGGGGGGGGGGGGATTTATTTTACCGGTTCTTGTGATTTTTTGTGCTGCCCTGTGTCTTGGTTAGGAAATCAGGCAATAAACTTCAAAATGAGCTTTCACTATTCACACATTGTTAATTTCATACCCACATACACTGCCTAAGGAATTTCATTTATGTACATCACTTTAGAGGTGGATTTCCTCAGACTTGATTTAGTACAATATTTATTCATGATACAATATGGATCTATGCTCTCTACACATCAACATGGACACAGGACACCTATGCAGGACAATTAAAACAATCATAACTGATTAAAAACTAGCTGCTGACCTCAATTACAACAAAAATCACTTTACTACAGCTGTACAATCCTAATCTTACGTGATTACAAAAAGAAGAAAATGGCCACCAGTTAGGATGGTGTGGACAAGGGGTGTGTTAGTCATGTTAATGTGCAGTGACAGGCGAAAGGCACTCCCGACTCCACTAAATAAATCGTGGACTGCGGCTCAAGGTCTGAGCTTTTTCCCCCCCGAGGGGAACCAGTTACCAAAGTGTGATGGGGAAACAACAAAACTTTCCAATTAAGGGAAGATTACTGGACACTCCAAATCACTCTGAATGATCTCTGTCCTTACCAGCCAGTCATAAAAAACAGAAACTAATCTGGACTAATCTTGACAGCAGTAGTAACAACAGAACATAAGAAAACGTTTGGATTTCAGCAGTAAACGGAAAAGTTCCATGCAAGGAATCAAGAAAACCACCATCTAAATAAAAGTAACACTTCACCCAAATCCATTCTCTCTACACGTTTAGCGTTTCTCCTTAGCGCAAATATTTAACATCGCTTTCCATAACCTTCTAGCTGAATCCACAGAGCCTGGCCTTTATACAGCTACAGGAAGGCAATAGACCACTGCTTTAAGAGAAATAAAATGGACGAATGACCTGCAGACGAGCCTGCAGAGGTCTTAAAACCGTTGCCTGAAGTATAGAGTTTACCAGAACACACCTCCGTATACAATAGTTCTTAACGGCGTACTGCTTTGTTAAGCGTACCCGTCAATGGTTATATCAAAACGTAATTCCTCAAGCGTACATGGAACTGGATATTCCAATAAAATAATATTCTGAGACTGGAATGACCGAGCAGCCAGTGAATCACACTGAGTAAATCAAGCAGAATTATACACCAAAGAATAAATATCCCAAAGAACATCTATGCAACTGACTGGAGTATCGGAGGATCCGAGTATTTTCATCCATCATGGCACTTCCCAGAAGCTCAAACCATCACCAAACTCCAGAGGCTCCGTTTGTCCAAGTTACATCAGACTGGCTTGATCAGAAGGGGTTATGACAGAGTAGACAACGTTACAGGAAAAAAGTACCACTACCACTCCAAGATGGCTTAAATGCAGAGTGTCTAAACTGTACAACATACAGTACCATTTAAATGTATAATCATCACCTGAACATGATTCTTCAGAGGGTCCAAAGTATAAACCTCTGTCCAACAGTGGACTTCACAGAAATGAAACACAACGCTTCAGGTTGCAGCATTTGCACCTGTGTAAGCCTAAATTAGCCAATTTCACGCCCGTCCACTCTTGTTAAATAAAAATAAACTTAAAAAAAAACAAAAAAAAAAAAAACAACGCCCAACTCCAAAAGACAAGACAAATTAAGCAACACTTTGCCACAGAAACCTCAGCCTCTGTCATGGGTTTCTCTCTCTAAAGCGCACAAGCACAATGGAAGAGCTTTGCCAAATTTTCCGGAACATGCTAGAGCCTCTGTAACACAAAAAAAAAAAAAGTATTCTACAGCGGGTACTGCGACGCTTTAGATACTGGACACCATGGTTTCATCATATTTACAAAATATCAAAAAGCAACGTTCTTCTACACGCATGACTTTGCAAAGTTGCATGCACTATAAAGAGGAGAAAGAAACATGGACCAAGAAGAGCAAGAAGCATTATCAAAAGCAAAGAGGCAAAACTTCTCTTTAAACGTCTGTAGCAAACTAATTCCAAAATGTGTGTGCAATGTACATAAAATCCGTCTCGGGTTTAATAACATAACATGTGAAACAAGGAAAATGGTGCGAGGCTATATCGTTACAGAGCTAATAAAAAATTTAATCTAGGCCAGGTATCCCACAAATTAAAAAAAAGAAAAAGAAAAAAAAGAAATAAATTAAAACCTTAATTAGCATTCAGCTATTATGTGATAATTATACTACACTGAACATCACCACTAAGCTGACACCAGGGAAGCCTTGGCCAGTGGAAATTAAGCTGATTCCGCAACATCCGTCACCAGACACTAGTTATATATGTATTTATAGGTGTGTGTGTGTGTGTGTGTGTGTGGATTTTGCTTCGAGGACTTTTTTGTTTTTACTCATGGCTCCGTAAGTGGGGAATCTGGCAAGGGAAATTGGGACTCCCCACTCTGGAGAGGTGAGACGGTGAGTGAGTGAGTAGTGGGTGAAGTTTTGTGTGTGTGTATGTGTGTGTGTGTGTATACGTGTACGTGTGTGTTATCAGAGTGGTGTGCGTGCTCGGCAGCGTCAGTAGGTCAGAGTGGAGTCATCCCACTCCAGCTGCTGCTGTCGGTTGGTGCCCTGCTGGTCCTCGGGCTCCGCCCCCTCCTCGTCCTCGCTGCTCTCCGACTCTGCGCTGGTGATGTCGTCTTCCTCCTCGCCGTCTTCGCTCTCCTCTTCCTCATCCTCCTCCTCTTCGCTGCTGTGCTGATCCTCGTAAGTCTTCACAGAACAGGAAGAGAAAGAAGAGATTGATAAGGAGGGTTTTTTTTTTTTACATGATGCATAATGCATGAGCACTTTTCAGCAGATTTATTTAAGAACTCTTGCTGCAGGATACATAAGAATTGTGCTGAATGCTGCAGTAACAGTCAGGAGTAACTAGTACAAATCTGCTTGGTGTATTCGATATCGTTTTTTTTTTTTTCCCCACCCTGTCATTTGAATTATATTTTTGCTTTTGTATGTGTTGCCACAAACTGTTGCTGCTGCAAGAATACTGAGCGTTTCCATAACAACAGCCTGGCATGGGAGAGAAAAACATTCAGGCTTCATGCTGTTCTGGCTAATTAGCTAGAAATGTAAAAGTAGTGACAGCTGATACTTCAGATCTCTCAGCAAGAACTGGCCATAAAAGGGGTTCATGAATATTAATAATCAGTTTTGTTTTACAACTTTAATCATTTGCTGTATTCATTCGAGCACATGTTTTTGTATGACTGTTAGCTGGCTATGATTGACATCTACACGTTTGTATGTTTAACAAGCCATTAAAGACAGTATTATCTACTCTAGACCCACAGGTTAAATCTGTTGCACTGTTCTACTGTCCCCTATACCTCCATAGGATTGACTGTGATGGTGAGGGCGGAGTCATCCCAGTCCATCTCATTCTCTTTGCCATTCTCCTGGTCTCTCATGGTGCGCTGGTGAGCGGCGCGGATCCTGAACACTCCCAGAATAATCATAAACACCAGGAAGCTTACACACACCACGATCACGATTGTGGCAGCACTGGGGACAACTGTGAGCCAAGAGAGAACAAGACAGAGCAAAGGAAGACATGTTTAGACAAATTTCACTTAACAGCTTGCCTACAGATCTGTGCCTACTGAAGCCATCCATAATGCATAATCTGTCAAACTGCACCATGAAAAGAACGCAGAGACTAACCTTTCCATGTCTGCTAAAGATTATCAATTGCCTTTAAGATACAGGAAATCTCACCACTAAAATAAAAAACAGACTTTTCAAAAATAAAACAAGGAGCTTTTTCTTTTGAGTCATGGATTAACTGTAAAAAGAGATTAGTAAAATAATCTATGACCCACATTGTGTCTAATGGAGAAGGCTGCTAGTGTTCTGAATGCCCGCATGGAAGGGAAATGTTGAACAGATGGAGGATTGGAGGACAGCAGGATGCAGGGATGATGAAGCCATACCTGAAGCTTGATGCGTGTTGGCCAGGTTGTGTCCAGTCAGGTCCACTGAGGCATGCTTGACTTGGTTGATGAACTGAGGCTGATACATGGCATTATTCGCATGCTCAACTGGGTTAGCTGTGTGAATCACATTGACCTGAGAAAACACACACAGACAGTATCATAGAGACCATTTTATCCCAAATCTGCTGGAGCTGGTGCTTATTTACAGACATAATTGGAGGACATGGACATCCTGTTGAAAACATATTGTACCGATATGATCATTTTTTTCACAGTAGTGTGAAGCTTGTGTTTGGGTAGCCTTACCTCGACCTTGAAATCATTGCTGATGTACCGGCCATTGAGCTCTGAGCAGACCAGCTTGAACTTCCTATCAAACAGAGCCTCTGTGTGCCAGTTCCTATAACGGATGAGGTGCAGGACCTGCTCGTAGTTGGCCATGGTGTTTACACCTGAACCCAGACAAGAATAAATCATCAGCTAGAAAACTAGATTTAACAGGCAGAAATTCCAACTTTAAAAAAGCTAAAGAATAATTCCTACTCCTGACCATTATTACAATCAGTTACAATTCGTCAACACTTGTATTCAATAATTTTTTAGATGGAATACACTTTTTTTTTTTTTAGAGAAACACACCAGTGATGACCATGCCCATGTTGGAAGAGCTAATTTCCAGGCCTCTCTGCTGAACCTGGGCCAAATCCACCTCCAGACTCTCGTGATTTCCATCCAGATCTTCTCCAACTACAGTCACTTCACACGTGTCCAGGTTATGCATGATCTCCTCAGAAACCACAGACTCTTGCACTGCCAAAGACAGTTTCATGTTAATACACATCCATTGTGATTTCTCTCTCATTTACAATGTTATGTCAAATTTAGTTAAAAGCAGTCTATTACATTTTTCCTATTTAATATTAATTGAGGTCTTTAGAAATACTTCGCAAGTCATGCAGTTATAAATTACCACTGAAAATGATTAAGAAATGTAAAAACATAAGCCTGCAAACATACTCTTAGACTTCTGCTGCTATTCTGCCATTATTCATCTTTAAGTCTCACAGAGAGGCATCAATTATTTCCAGAACATCACAGGCTTGTTAATTGTGTTTTTTTTCCCCCTCTTAGAGTTAATTAGAAATCTCTTGAAAACATTACTTTTTATTCTGGCTTGTCCTCTAGCACATATCCCTTAATGTATGTTCACTTCCTCTCAGCACAGATCTGGCGGACGGCACAGTTTTAAATCTGCCATTCCTCTCTCCTATAACCCCCTAAAGCCTTTCAACCACTCTCACTCTTTCAATCTCGCTGTCTGTTTTTGTGGCTTACGTAACGTACCCGTGGGCTCATCCTCTCCCTCAACCTCAGCCTCCACCTCACGTGTGATAGTGCTGACGACACGCAGTTCGGGGAACAGCGTCACACCCTCGGTGCTCTCAAACTCAGCCGCTGGCGCACGTTTCACCAGCTAAGGTGAGTCCGACTAGAAACCGAGGAGACCGACTTCCTGGTAGTGTATCGGGAGACGATCAGGCACCGAGATGCATGTTTCCTCGTTAAAGCACCTGAGCAGAACGGCACACCAAAGCAAAGGGAAATATTAACCTGACCCTGCACTACATATACACATGCTGTTCTTTACTATACCCACAAGCTGGTTAATGGCTCAAAGCATAAAAAAAAAATAAAAGGAAAATGTTAACTTATGAAAGAAATCAAGTTGTAAAATGCAGTTTAGAGTAAGAATTTATTTAAAACAACATCGCTGCGTTGAAAGAGGAAGGGCTGCTGAATACTGACTTGACGGTGGTGGTGACACGCAGGTGGCGTATTCCTGGTGTGGGGAACTGCCTGGAGTTCAGGTAGGAGATGTGCTGCATGACCTTCTCAAAGCTCTCAATATCATCTCCCTCCAGAGTTAGAGAAGACTGATTGGGGTTAAAGTCCACCTGTAAATAAGAAATGAGTCAGACTCACTGAATCACCACAGCCAAGCCTTCAAATAAATCTAATTTCACTGACATTTATTTATTTATCCATCTCAGAACTATTCACCTTAAAAAAAAACAAAAAAAAAACAGCTCTCTGGCATTTAGCTTGAGATGTTAAATGGACACGGAGTCTTATTCTCGTCAGGTCCTTTAGCTATTAGTGCTACATCAGTAACAGACATGTAAAAGGCTCACACCTTCACAGCAGAAGCCACTTCCTCCGGGAGCTGCACATCCAGACCCTCTTTACACGTGTACAGGCAGTCGATCACCTTCTTATTCTCCAGTTTCCCAGAGCGGATCATGAGGCCGGCCAAATTGCCACGGAAGTACTGGGTCATGTGAGCGCTGCCACCTGAGTAAACCAAGGAGATGGCGTGAATGAATAAATTAATGTGACTGTGGGGAAAAAAAAAGCATGTCTTTTGCTTTTAATCTCCAGGGGTGTAAGCATGCTCTGCCTCTTCATATACGCAACAAAAAAATGATCATGCAAGTTAGTATGGCCACTCTGCTCTGCTGGGTCACCAGAGAGAGATGAACAGATGAATACAGGCCTGTAGCCTCATGCAGCTCTGCCCTCTCATGTTGAGCATAATTACTGTGAATCATAGAGATAAAGTAATGAAATATGAACAGAAATGAACATGAAAATGGGTGAAATAGAACATAGGTTTAAAAATGAACTATTCTGGACATGCATAGATAGTGTGTGCCAGAGGAAGCAGCTTTTCCTAAGCTGGATCACGTTTGGACGTTATCTTTCCGTCGTCATATACTCTGCTGCTCATGATCTCGCATCCATTATAGCTGCATTTGAAGGAGCTTGTGAGCTGAGGCAGGAGCTGTGCTCTGTAATCTGACACACTGAAATATTCCAACACAGCTCTGTAACATTAGAGTCGCTCAGCAAGATATCAGAGTTGAGACCTTCAGAAGTGCTGCTGGCACAGACGACACACACCGTAACACACGGCACGCGACGCTGCGCGACACTGTCGGTATGAGAGATGCGAAACACTACATGCAAGCTGTGTCTGCTGTACATACTCCTGATCTGCAGGAAAATGAAAATGCTTGGCTGGTAGATAAAGAGAAAGAAAGAAAATGAATAGTAGATAAGAGCAGGCAGGATGTGTGCCACAACATCTGGTCAGGATCGCCTCATGCTGGAAATGTTATGCAAATAGAAGCTGTGTGCGCATCCAATTCTCACACAGCTCAAGTCAAGCTATTTTCAGCTGTGCGAGGATTGCATGTATGAGGTGTTAATTCATGAACAAACTCTCATATTCGTGCGATTAGGGAAAGATTTAAGCAACCTGTCAAAGGCTCTGAGCCTGCCTCTGTGTCATTGTCATGTCCTGAGAGGTCTGTGGAGGTAAGACAAGAAGAGTGGGCAAAGACGAGGCCTTGCTTTAGTTAGGAAAGGATCAACAAGGTCATGCATTTCGACTACATCTGATACATCTGACTGATAATACTGTATTCTCGTTTTTATTTTATTTCAGAAATTGCACCTGCTTGGCAAGCAAGAAACATATTGGCGAGCTAGTTCATGGACGCAACTTGCATCCACCAACTATCTCAAACCTACTTTGTGGATATAGGTCATATTTATTTGCATCAGCACAACAATGAAAATGGAAGGGTTTCACCTCTAAAAGAAAGGCTTCTCTTTATTCTGACAGTAGAAACACGTCATAAAGCCAGTGACTGTACCTTGCCAGCAGGCGCCAATAGTGAGTTGAGTTTCGATCTTGGAGGCGTGGAGAGGGTAATCCTCTGTGACCAGGAAAGGCTCGAAGGAAGCTCCGTCCACGAACAGAGACACGGCAGGGAACTCGATGTTCAGCACATAGTGGTGCCATTCTTTATCACAGACCTGAAAGCAAACAGCAGATCAGCTACACCATAGAAAACACAAATGTTTAAAAAAGCTGAAAAAAGGTCACATACACACACACACAGAGTCAGGTGCATAAGTATTTGGACAGTGACTTTTTTTGGAATTTTGCCTCTGTACACCACCACAATGGATTTGAAATGAAGCAATCAAGATGTGATTCGAGTGTAGCTTTCAGCTTTAATTCAAGGGGTTTAACAAAAATATTGCATTAACCAATTATGAATTAGAGCCATTTTTTTAGCACAAGTTCACAAATCTTTTCATTTCTTCAAGATGCTCTGATGCTTTGGAGTTGAGGATCCATCTTAAGATTCTCAAAATTGCTCTCTTTCCTGGGATCAGAATCATTCTTAGGTAAAATATTCACTTCTGGAAAGGTTTCTCCTTACATTTAAAAACTGCAAGCTATACTTCATGCAAATTCTGCCTACAAATAATGTCCTGACTTTCTGAACGCTCCACAGCTCATAAATCTTAGAATACTTTGTGTAAAATTTAGTAACCTACTAAATTTCACATTCTGCTATTTTCTTAACGTTTGCCGAGTTTAAGGATTTAGACGACGGTAAATTTCTCAAAAAAAAAGGAGTATATACGTTTAACTACCTCCCGCACATCGACATACTGACCCTTCTATATATAAATTAGTACAGATTTACACACTGAACAAAGAATCCCATTCATTTACTATATATGTGCATTAACAGACATGCATGTAGCAAACATTACGAGTTACTGAAAGCATCTTTGCTGACTTACGTGGTCGAGTTTCCAGTGGAATTCAGCTGGTTTGTAGTTCTCTGCCTCGCTCGGGTCCTGACGCAGGAGCAGCACCAGACGGCAGTTGTGCACATACAGGGAGTAGTGGTGTCTGTTCATCTCTGTGGAAGACAGCAGCACAGGCAACATGCTCACCTTCTTAGCAATTGTATACATTTGTGAGTACACATGTACAAATCACACTTTTTGGGTTTTATCTTGACTCAATCACGATATTAACACCATCCTTATAACCAACTCCTGTGCCCTTTGGTACTGAATGAATAATTTTGGATTATTTGTGAACTTCCGCCCAGTGCCAGCAGGATGGAAAGGCATTCACCACTCCAGTCAAATGTCCTGCTTTCTCTCAGGTCGCTGCACAGCTGCTTCCCGTATACAATGAAATCTACCTGACATAATCCCTGTTGCATAAGCCCCATGTCAGCTGATAACATTGTCTAGCTTTTCCCAGACATGGGACAAGGCTTTAATGGCCACCAGACAGTGGAACCCTGTAAACCTTTTGCTGCCAAATTGTGGGTTAGTGCTGTTTGTGACTTTGTGTGTCACGCAATGAACTTGCGTAAATTACAGGGGTGAAACAGACAGCTTAATTCTCAAAACATCATCGAAGACAACACAATACACAATAGACAAACACCAGTCTCATCATAATTGTACATTGTTACCCAAACGCCATTGTCACCTGTCTTATCAGAGTTGCAGAGGATCGTTTCTTTCTCCCGGCCACCGGGTCCATGCCTCATCCACACTGAGATGGTGAAGGGCTCCTTCAGGTTTGTGCTCACCACACCATCAGGAACCTTCACAGCCTGCGTGCCATTGAACTCAAAGACCTGGTCGCTGTCGTGGCCGTTGTCAGTGGGCAGGCCTGCGGTCCAGTTGGTGGCACTGCTGGGAGAGGGCAGCAGCTCCACAGTGCCGGAACTGGCACCTGAACATAGCCAGAACATAGAGGTTACCCACAGAGCACAACATCTCACTGAAATCAACTGCACAGCACAGTTCATGCATAATAACATAATGCCTTGCACCTAGACATAAAAAGGAGTTCTTTTTTTTGTTTGTTCGATTGACAAAGTGTTAGTAGAGTAACACAAATTGGGAACACAACAGACAGGGGTCAAAAACAACGCGCCGCTATGTTTACCAGCCGAGAAAAAGAGTGGTGTGTTTCTGCACTGTGAAGAGGGAAAACCCAGACATTCACAAAGTTTCTGATCAATGACGGATTCTTTCTTCGCCAAAAATAGATCTGGGGTTTAAAATTCAATTAAGCCACAGAGGTTAGTGAACGTGGGTCATTCTTGACCCTTAGGATAAAGGGAGTAGACGTAATGTTAAGACCACACAAGGGTTAAAGTAGGGCCGAGACTACTGATCATTTTGATCATAGATTAATCAATTAAAGCTGGTTAGTTATTTGTATTATTTAAAAAAATATAATAAACACCAAAAATATTTATTTAAAAATATAAAATCGTAAAAATGATTTTATTAATTATTTTATTTTGTGAGGTGAATCATTTTTGGTTGGTGGAATCGACTCCAAAGCTCTTCGTTTTCAGTGATTTCAGTGTGTGGAATCAGCGAATCGACCCTTTTTGGGATTCAGCTGTGAATTGAAAGTAAGGTTGCGACTTGATGACGCACAATATGCTAAAAATGTATATATCGTGTACTCTAAGAAACGTAAACAACGCTGTGTTTATTAGCGCCACTGTGTCAAAAACATTGTTTAACTCGATGTTTGGTAAACTAAATTTATCGAAGGGTATGAAATCTCCAAAAGACAGCACTGTACGAGGCGTAAAGGAAGGTTTGTGTTTTACTGAAGTGATGTAGAGCGACACTGCCTGCTTCATAACATAGTGCAACTCGCTGATGATGAAATTTGTTTTGTTATTGAATTTTATTGATTAGTTCTTGCAACGCTAGATTAAAAAAAACAGTGTATACAGTTTTGTATTTTTGGTTGTGGGCATGTCGAGTTGTTTCTAGAAATATAATCTCACATATATTATAATCACACATATATAACTCTTCACGTGTGTTTTACATATGCTCATGTTTCTAAAAATGGAATATGTTGACAAATAATCTTTTTCCACTGGGTTGCCTTAAATAACATCCGCTGTATTCATTTTCCAGTGACTCAATAAAATTTTCATCCGACGTGATTTAATGTATGTTGCATGATCGTCTTGAGATATCCCATAGCCTGATTTCAACACAATGTTATTTAATGCCTATTTAAATAAAGTTCTGGTTCAAAAAGCTCATTTTATCTCTGTGTCGCACAGTTTGTTTCCCCTGCTGGAAAGTAGTGCGCAGAAGTGCGCATACACAGAAGCGGAGAGCGTGAGTTAGACCGCAGCCTTCAGGATCTCGAAATTATTGACTGGAAAGCGTCAGAGTTGAATAAAACCGCTAGCAGTGATGTGAAAGCATGAGCGTATCTTAGGTGTATTACCATGTCTATTTTCATTATACCAGGGATTTGTGTCTTTTGCCACACTGAGTGTGCCATAATTGTTTAAGCGACACTGAGTGGTGTGTCTGCCACGTCCCTAATCTCAGAGTACGTGTCTCGGTCGCAGCCCTTGCCGATGTGGTTGGTCTCCAGCTCGATGCTGGCCTGGATGGAGGTGATCGGCTCCTCGCAGGTCTCCAGACGAACGCTAGGGAACAGGGCCAGACTTCCTGTGCCAGGCTCGTACTCAATTCTCTTATTAAAGCCTTAGGAATGAAGACGCGTGCAAGATATGTTACGTTTCTTGGAATATAAAGCCTTGCTTATTCTTATCAACAATGACAGATTGGTTAATTATGGGTAGTGAGAGAGCTATGTGACAGCGTGTTCTCTACAATACAGAGCCCACCCCATGTGTCATGCAGCAAACACGCCACGTTAATTAAGCAGACTGTCGCTGCTAAAGCGGCACAAAGCTACAAGCGCTAATTAATTCTTAAGGTTTGCCAATCAGTCTAGGGCTAGCAGTTTAAACGAAGGCTCGGTATATTCCACGTACAAAACACACAGGACTTTAATACCTTGCCAGCTGGGTTTGCAGGTTGGTTTGACATTGATTTTGACTAGGACGTCCTCTGAGGCACGGTTCTTCCCACAGTCGAAGGCGGTCACTGTCAACTTGTACGCACGCTCCTTACTGTAGTTCAGCTTTTCAGTGTTCTTGATGTTGCCTGTGTCAAAAAAAAAAAAAAAACGTTTTTAACATTGAAAACTTTTAGCAATGTGCCCTGAAAAACATCTATGAGCTGTTGACACAAATTAGTCCAGGTTCACCTTCAGCAAATGAAATAATAATGCATTTCAGCTCAGGGCAATTCTGTGCTCTAAAAATAAGCTGTGTGTGTTTTTTTTTTTTTGGCCAGACACATCCCGCACTTCCCCTCATCTTACCGTCCTTGTCAATGGTGAAGGGCACATCAGGGGTGACGATCTCATAGCTGCAAATCTGACTGAACTGGAAGGAGCAGTCAGCATCCACTGCCTCCACCTTCAGGATGCTGTCGTACGCTTTGCCCTCGATGACCGTAGCCTTATACGACTTCTCCTTGAACACGGGTGAGTACTCATTCATGTCGTTCACTTGGATATGGACAGTCGCCCTGCAGGAGAACAAAGAGTCAGTGCCAAATGGACGGCTGCCAGAAAGCAGGAAGCAGGGCCACCAACGACGTAGGTTTTATTGATAGATGATTGATAACTGATTGGGTCTGAGCAAGAGGGCAATGCTGAGTCACCAGTGTATTATTACACAGGGTCATACACAGTTAATCACCTGTCTAGAACAAATCTGAAAACAAAAAACAGACAGACAGAGATGAGTACTGAGGTACTCATGCATCAGTATAGGTGTAGCAGCTATGGCACCCTCACATGGTCAAATTTTGATATTTTCTACTATACTTAGCTCTAAAAACTGAAATTGGTGTCTTATTGCACAAATCGTATATTTTTGGACGTTATTGGATATTTCTGGAAATTTAGCAGCAGTGTCATGCGACAGATTTTTGCAGACCATCCCACATAATATCAGAATGTGAACTGATGTGACGTTGGCTAAACACCACGTCACTTACTTGTGAGATTTCTTCATGTTGGCTCCATCTGGTCCCTCTCCGCAGTCATAGGCCTGGATGGTGAATGTGTGCTCCTTCTGAAGCTCACAGTCCAGCTTGTCCTTGGCCCGGATCACTCCTTCGCCTGTGGACTTGTCCAACATCACCGCCTCAAACGGAACATTCTGGCCGTGAATACGGAAGCCGCAAATCTCCCCTGGACACGGCGAGAAAAGGGCAAAGCACAATGGCTCAGTCCAGACCTCCACTGAGACAAACACCGACTACTGTATACGATGTAAAAAACAAAATAATAAACCCATGGCAAAAAAACAAACAGCACACCACACTAAAATAAGAACAGCCAAAGTTGTTTTTTTGGCAGCCAAAGGGGTTGGTACTTTGGGGTCTGTGGAAAAAGCCAGAAGCGCTGTAGAATGGGTGAGTATTTAGGAGGGGAGGGAGGGTTGGGGGAGTTAAAAGGGTGAGGCTGAGTGTCTCGTCCAAGCCACTTGGTCACATTGCATCCAGTCATGCAGAAAGAAACCCAGAATGTGGACAGGCATTCCACAGGAACACTTGTTATAAAAGAAAAAAGGACAGAAAGAAAATCAAACAAAACAGTGAATCGTTACGTATTGGCCATTTTATCCCTACTGCATTCATACGTATAACAATAACCCCGCTTGCTGGTTTTAGTAAGAACAAACAGAAAAGAAAAGAAAGTTAAACAGTTATAATAACAGTTGATATCCTGATCACGAAGTATATTATAAAGGTCCGGCTCCGTTTCAGAAATACCAGTTCAAGACCTTAAACCAAAAGAAAAGCACACAAATAAAGAACAAAAATACAAACAAACAACAACCAAAAAAACCCCAGATTTCAACAAAAACCCTCTTACAGATAATTCAGTAATTATCTCCTTTAATAATCATTAATAATCGTAATGTGAAAGAAGTCTTCCTGTGCAATGTTGTCTCTCTCACAGCTTTTAAAAACTCAAAGGTAAAAACACAATCAACGTGAAAAGAAGAGGTGAAACTAAAACCACTGGATGAGAGCAGGGTTTAGAAATATTGACTTGCGTGACATCCACGTCAAACAGCAGCCACTAGCATTGGAAATAAATTTGGGAGTAAATGTGTATATGCATATACTATTTTGAGAGGTATATTTATATTAAACAAGACATGCCATGTACTTCTAGGGCTGGGTATCATTTAAAATGGTTCAATTCTGATACCAGTTCGATGCATTGGATTTAATACCGATACCAAAATGAGACTTTTTTTCGACGTCTTTGTTCTAATTATATATACACACACACATACACACAGCTAGCTAGCCGAAAGCTTCACCAGGTGATTCGAAAGCGATTAAATTGGTTACGGCTTTGGGACATTCCTCCCTCTTCTTATCTGACATGCATGACTCTTCTGCTATTTTCCCTGCAACATGAAAACGAACATGATATCATAATGAAACGTGGAGAATAAATCACCATGAATACATACGGTTCATTATGGCAGTGAATGACAGCCAGCTAAATAGCTAATAATGCTACTTTAGGTGCTAACTGCTGAATCCCAATGTTATCGCACGCTGGCGAACCTAATAGGAGCTAACTTTCGCTCGCAAAAGTCAGTAAAGCTGATATTTCCTCACCGGAAACTCTTTGATTGGTGTCTTTTGAGTACAGATATTCGGTACCCAGCCCTAGCTACGTCACACAAAATGCGTTAGTACTTCAGAAACGCCAATGCTATAGTTTCCAGAAATGAATCAGACGTATTCTGTCGAATCGGAGTGTATATGCATGTACTTCTTTGATTAATTTTAACGCCATCATGAGCAGCTGGGATCAGTAAACTACAGTGGATGTCTCATGCATTGATATTTCTACATTCGGTTAACCCCAAAGAAACTTTTCATCCAGTTACTATATTTATTTTACCAAATAATTTGAGGGTGAGGAAAAAAAAAAAGAAAAAAAAGAAACCAAACCATTAAAGAGAAGTGGCATTATAGAGCATGGCAGGATTTCTGTGTGAAGTGCAGATGCCTTTTGCGTTAGTGGGTTAATAAAACGATAGAATACAAAATGAAAACAAATAAGATAAAGGCAGTAGAAAGAGCCTCTCATCACCTTCTTTGGTGAAGGTCACTTCAAAACTTTCTACAGGAAGGAAGAGAAGATAAAGCTGAGTCAATCAGAGAAAGGAAGAGATTCCAAAGAAGATTCCAAAGAAAGAAGGGCAAGAAGGACAGAGAGCATCACATGTTTATATACACATGGCTTTTTTTTACTTTATTTCAGTGACTGAGAGCTTTCAGTTCTTGCAGGATGGATACACTGAATATCGGCATGAATATAATTCGGCCGCAGGAAATCACGGCTGTGCCGATATTCAGTATAACGGCACAACTTTGCGAGTACGATACTGCTTTTTTTACACAAGTATTATAAATAAGATACTAATATGGAGGAACTGACATTTCGTACATGATATGGTCAAATAATTAAATGTTTGCTCTGTGAAAAGAAACAGATCCCGAAGAAGCCACATGCACTGACAGCCCATCGGCTAGCTGCCTAGCTGGCTCACAATAATCTGTGAAACTGGCTCCGCTTTTCATCTTCATCTGATTAGCGTTCATATTTTAAGTCAGAGGCTTGGCATGTCCGGCGATGTCGCTAACTGTAGGAACGGTATCAGTGGGACTGGTGCTAGAATTGGAATTTCATGTGATGCGCATATAGATGCCTCTCATTCTATCAAATTAGTGCACCGTAACCAACTGTTGTATAAATTACTAATATGTACTTAGTAGATCAGAAAAGCAGAGATGAATTGTGCTAAATAACTAATAAAAACCTCTTCTTGTCTTAGAGCAGTTAACACCTTTAAGATGGAGAATATCCTGTTAATCCATGATCTTTCATTAATTCATCAAGTTTGCTCTGCCAGTCCTCTGCACCAGCCTTTAAGTTTGTTCTGCTTGGCTGCCTGTTGCCCCTGTTTGCCCCTCCACTGCCTCAGACTGGTAAAGATGTCCACGCAGTTTTCAGCACATCAATTAAAGATGAATTTTCTACACAAAGCTGCAGTTCAGAGCAAGTCACTCAGGAGCAGCTTTGCGCCTCTTCAGCTCTAATGACCAGCTCTGCTCACTCATCCGCTGGACATCCAAGACCACTCTCCACACTCCTCCTTCTCAACAGATTAAAGCACTATACGCTTTGCTTTTTGGCCCGCTCTCAGCCAGTTCAGGTAAAAGACAGATATGATGTTAAAATAAAATTAGGCTGTCTGTACCAAGGGCCAACTTATTATGGACCTTCATCTTTTTATTTGACTTTCAGCTCTGGAATGACACAGAGAAAGACTCTGATGCCCCTAAAGTTAATAAGAACTTGCTGTCGATGAGTCACAGGCAATATTGGAAACTGACAGCTTTGACCACTGACAGTAAGGCGAAAAGCCTAGACTGCACTCGTGTCTGCAGTGCAAATCAATACTTGAAGCTTGTTGATTCCACCCCAGCTCAGCACTGGGACATATACCTGGCCAGTATGTATGTACAGACAAAAAGAAAAGTCAATCTGTCATTCATTAAAGGGCATTTTTCGGGCATGGTTTGGGTCCATTTGACCCCTTAGAGGGAAGGTCACGGCAAATCAGTGCAAAATTAAATATTCTGACCAATCACCTTTATAGTATGGTGAAACATTTGCATTGTGATGGGAGTGGTCTCTTCCAAGATGACTCCACCCCCATTGACAGGGCATGAAATCATAAGCTATGATCACTGCAGTCACCGGGTCTCAACCCAACTGAACACCTATGCAAGATTGTGGAGTGACGTGTTAGACAGTGCTCTCCACCACCATCATTAAAACACCAAACGAGGGAATATCGTTTGGAGGACAGTGATCATCTCTCCAGTACAATTCCAGAGACGTGTAGAATCGGTGCCGATGTTATGTTGGAATGAATCATAAGGGGATATGTGCACTGAAGATTATTAATCAAAATGTATACAAAACCAAACCTGAAGCTTAACTGGATAACTGGTCGGTTTAGATTGAATTAAATTGGTGTTGAATTGGTAGAGTCACTGAAAGCCATTGGCTGTTATTTGTGTGACATTCACGCATTATAATGACTGAAGTGTGTATTATCTGCTCCTGTACTATGAGGTGCATTTAAACACACACTCAAAGGAACCCTGCACAAGTCTAGTTTTTTTTCCTAAACGAACACTTCAGCGAGTGATGCCGCAACCAGACGTCATGCATTTTCCTTCCGATTTTAGATTACTATCTGAAAAAAAACATCAAACTTACAGCATAACACTACACTCGAGAGAACGCACACTTTCGATGAGCAGTTCATGCGGCACGGTACTTAAAGAAGACCGCAGCAGATAGAGTGTTAGAAGCCTGAGGTAACTCGGAGGCCTGGCACTAGTGCTTGGAGAGAAAACAGAGCATTCTGTGCTTAAAGGGCTTTGAAATGAGGCCAAAGTAAATCTCGCAGTGATTAGAAGAGGCGTAGGCTAAAGCTAGCACTGTACATCCTCTTTCACTGTCCCTCACAATACACAAGGCGAAATACCTCAGAAGAAAAAGGAGCTGATCGCTAAAATAGAAAAGGCTACTGGACAATGACAAAAAAACGTGACTAAATACCATGTATTTGTGTCATGAGAAGAGGTAAGGCAGTGATTAACCATCAGAGAAGACAGCAAAATGAAGTCTTTTAGTGCAGCAGCCTCTAATGTTCTGAGGAAAATAACCTCTTTAACCTGTGAGTGCAAAGCTACTGAACGCATCTGCAAAACTAATAACAGGCACATTGATGATTAGGATTTTAAATTGCACGTCTGATGCAATATAACGAAATTAAGAAGCAGTTTCACCTTGGAGGCATTTTACAAGGTTGCACAGACACTCAGAGAAAACTCTCCAAGTAAAGGTCTAACCACACAATCAAAGCCTTATACATGTATCCAGAGGCAAAGTGCTCCAAGTGATCTCCTCAAACATTCAAGCTTCAACCTATTCTCCCCTGGACTGACTGAATCTCGCTCCATTAGCACATTACACGACAAAGCTTCCAGTTATAAAGGTGTCCAGTGTCATTTGTTTTAAAGTGAACCCTTGAGCTCCTACACCCAGGGAGAATGTGTGGAATGTGTACATGTGTAGAACACACTCACTGCTTTTAGACATTTCTGCAACACTATCAACCCTGCTGCAAGAGCAGAGGTGTTATGACTAGACGGAGAAGGCTCAGACATGACAACCATGCGAGAAGTCTCCTGTTACCTGCATAACGCAACGGGGCGTCTTTATCTAGCGCTATCAGTGGAGGGTCCAGCAGAACTTTGTCATCGTTTTCCGTCACGATGCCGTGATATGTCGTCTCGATCCATGGCTTATGTTTGTTGACTGTAAAGAAAGAAAGAAAGAAAGAAAAAGTAGTAAGAGATAGCCACAGGTAGGTGGAGATTTACTGATTACTGAACTACCTACTGTTACTTATTCATTTTATGTAAGGTATTTAATGTGGACGCACTCAACAGAGCAATTTCAACTTATGAAAAAAAAAAAACATCTTTAATGAAGCAAGACGTTGAAAGTGTTGCAATTTTTTTTTCATATTTTTACTTGGAATCTATATGAAATTTATTTGCTATACATCTATGGGCTGGGAAATATCTAAAAGTAATATAAACGGATATATACATGTAAAAGAAAAATAAAATAAGTAAATAAACAAAAACAAACAGATCATTTAAAAAAATTATTTTTTAAGTAATTACTCCCCACGCCTTCATTCCAAGCATTTTTTTAAACTATATTTTTGATATATTTTCTAAGAATAAATTAAGATTAAATTTTTTTCATCTCATTTTCATATTATTTAGACTTTTCTTTTATCTTATTTTCATTGATTTCACTTATTTTCATTAACCTATTTCTCATTGAATAGACCTGCATCTGATGTGGTGAAAATTCGCCTGTAAACTGAGAAATCACCACCGAACACCTGAACGTGCTCAAGCAAATATTTTATTCCATCAGAAACTGCTCACGAGCCCGGGAGCCACTCTTACCTTACCCACCGTACCTTACCTCACAGTGCTACTTCGGACTGCACGTGGATATATATGAATTATTCATAATATAGAGAACAAACAGTAAAATACATGATTGGTTACAAACAAACTTGATTAACACAGATCCTCCTTCTTGTTTGTCATATGAAATGGGTTATTCTTCATCATCATAGTCTTCCTTCCATAGCCCATAACAGTGATTCTTCTCTCTTACCAGAAAGAGGGAGTTAAAGACTGCAAGCACTGCTAACAAAGACTCCTCTATTGAACACATCTATGCTATGTGATAGGTGTATAAAACAAGTCTCTTGGCAGATTCTCACACACGCACACACGCACGCACGCACGCACGCACGCACGCACGTCCTTGAGGATTGGTGCTTCTTTTCTTGCAAGCATAAATCAATTTGAACAGACATATAATTCACATCACAAAAAAGATATACAAGTTTAGAAATAAATCACCACACTGAATAAGCAGAAAACAGAGAAGAAGAAGCTGTTTACAGTGTTACACAGCTAGCAAGTATTTTTATTCCTTTTTTTTTTGTTAACACTGAAAGTCTTAGTTCAATTTCAACAAAATGCCTATACACACACACACACACACACACACACACACACACACACACACACACATATATATATATATATATATATATATA
>CM074960.1:6715764-6728855 GCA_037577455.1 Pangasius macronema
TGCTGATCTCCTGGGATTTTCACACACAGCAGTCTCTAGAGTTTACACAGAATGGTGCAAAAAAACAAAAAACATCCCGTGAGCGGAGGATCTGCAGGCTGAAACAGCTTGTTCAGTCTGGTCCAACATCAATGCCACAGGTCAAGTGGCAGAGATCTTCCCCATTCTGATGTTTGGTGTGAATATTAACCAAAGCTCTTGACCTGTATCTGCTTTATGCATTGTGCTGTTGTCATGTGATTGGCTGACTTGATAACTGTGCAAATGGAAAGCGTACAGGTGTAGCCTATTAAGGTGACCAGTGAGTGAGTGTGTGTGTGTGTGTGTGTGTGTGTGTGTGTGTGTGTGTGTGTGTGTGTGTATATAAGCAGGATAAGGATAGGATATGAACTCAGTGCTGACAGCATTGATGAGGATGCCTTCATCTTGAACAAGTCTAGTCCTTCGAACATGAAGGACGCTATTGAAAAAAAAAAAAAACTATTTCAGACACTTGACCTTGCTGTGACTTTGCCCCTGTTTGGATCAATTCCAAAATCTAATCAGTTCATCTGCTAGATACAGTGATAATTCCATATAAATCCTGCAACCACTCGTTTTTGAGATATGGCGCTAACGAGAATCTCAGACAGACATGCGTACGGGCTGCCGGACACACACACAGCCCGAAAAATAAGTAATATAATAATCAGTAATATAATGCCTTAGTAATAACACATAAAAATGGCTCAGCTGTTTTTTAATTCAACTTTAATTATTCCTTATAATAAATGTTGAATTAAAAAACAGCTGAGCCATTTTTATGTGTTATTACTAAGGCATTATATTACTGATTATTATATTACTTATTTTTTCGGGCTGTCTGTCTGAAGCGGCATTGACAGGATAAAAAAAAAAAATTTTTTTGTTAATCCTGTCAATGCCGCTTCATCGTCTACGTTTAAAAGCCGAAAAAGGCATTCACAATCAGTGACAGGAAAATGTACTATATCAGTGTGACACTGAAATGACAATGTTCCAGTTGCAAAGGCATAAATGCTTCCTTCTGATAACAGGCATAATCATTTCCTTTCCAAAACATCATGATCAGAGTGTTTTTCCCCCTCGGCCCCTATGATCTCCGAGAATGCCTCGTTTAATTTCCAGATTACATGTTAAATATACAAAATCACACCACTTATTCCTCATCAAATCTTCATGGAGGCCTGCAGACTGAAATGAACAGTTAATGATGGAGTACATGGATGGAGATGGAGACATGCCTGGCTGGGAGCGGTCTGTGACTGTGCCGCACAAATTGAGCACAAAGTCACAGACTGAAGCTAGAGGGCTTCTGTGTATCCAGGGCAAGGCAGTGTGAGTCCATGCGTGTGCGCCGGCGTGTGTGTGTGTGTGTGTGTGTTTGATAGCAGAAGTAAATAAACCTTGACTACCAGAGGGAAGTGGAGGCATCCGGAACAAGCCTGCACTCCAGCCACCCTGACTGCTAACCTCAGCATTCCGGGTTTCAGATAACTGCTAGCAGTGAGAGAAATGTCCGACACGCATTCTTTTCCACACGTTATCCAGTGCAGGCACACACTCAGCCCACTGCATTCTGTCAGACTGGAGCTCCTACTGTTAGCAAATGCTGCAGTGTTATACAATCAATGAGCAGCTTTAATTCAAGGCTTGTAGAAGGCCAAGACTGTGACAGCAAGAACGAGAGAGAGAGAGAGAGAGAGAGAGAGAGAGAGAGAGAGAGAGAGAGAGAATGTGTGAGTGTTAGGGAGTTAGGGATGGGGGGATCCAGCTTATGGAGCAGAATTTCATCCATGGTATGCAAATTTGTTTCCCCACCATATCAGCCCAAAGAGATTTAATCCTATAATAGGATGCTCCGGTTTCGTTCACTGACGAGGTCATGAACTAGCACAGTTTTAACTAAATGCAACAGGGTATCACACATGCTATACAAACAGCCTGAGGCATGAGAGTCCATCAGTGCTGTACAAACCAATCCCTGCCCATTAATCAAAAGTGTATAGGCTTGGCTGGGCCAGAAATAATTTTTCAATCCCACTGGACCAGCTTTACATTCGTTCCTTTAAAAAGCAGGTTGATTTGGAGGGCGCAGAGTTGCAGCCTCACAGCTCCAAGGTCACCGGTTCGATCTTGAGCTCGGGTTACTGTTACGTGGGCTTTGATGCTGCATTCACCTTACCGTGAAAGTGAGAAATTGGAGCCTGGAATTATGCATTTGAGCTACAAAGTGGGGTGGGGGGGGGCATGTATGCCTCCATGTTCGTCTTTCGTTAGCAACAAGCTAACCAGCTAACTGATGAATAATGCATATTTTACTCCTCGAAACAGCAAGCTAGTCAATGTTACAGATTTAATAAGCAAAAATGTCTATATGTTGACGGAGCTAAAGCGAATACTGCAGAACTCATTTAAAGGTAAGAAGAGCTGCTCTGTTTACTGATGATGATAAGCACAGCCATATTCATTTGACGTCACTTGCCGAACTCGGAGGTGAGAAAACCATCCAAAGTTCGGGAGTAGGGATTCTGAGTTGAGGGTGTTTTTTCCTGGTTGGAGATCAGGAGGTTGGAGTTACAACCTCTAGTCGAATACAGTACAATATGCAGCCTTCCATCTCTCAAAAACATGCCAGGATGTGGACTGACTTTGCTAAAGTGCCCCTGGGTGTGAATGTGGGAATGTGTGTGTGTGTGTGCACACGTGTTGCCCTGCGATGGACTGGAGCGCAGTTCCACCTCACACCCAGGCACCGGATCCAGGATAAAGCAGTTAGTGAATAATTGTAAATAAATTTTGTGGATAATAGTATGCTTTGTGTAATTAGGACCCAAGCAGAGTTATCAGCAGTCGCCCACAATTGGAAACGGACACAATTAATGTAACCCGAGAGACATTTTAACTGCTGCAACCAAGTACAGCAATTCAGCCTGCAACCAGTCGCCACACAGAGTTTCAATCTAACTGCCTTTGTGTGCATGTGTGTGTGTGTGTGTGTGTGTGTGTGTCGACGTGTGTTAACAGTGATGTTGACTGATGAAGTAGGAGGCAGAGGTTACAAACTCAGGCTACTGGTCTCTCTCCATGAAAAGAATCGCAGCACAGCTGCATTACAGACACAATGAATTAGGGACACTAATGAAATTAAAATATACAACACTGATTCTTTTTGTTCTGCTTTGTTCTAGCATGTTCTACTTTGAGTCATCGAAGTCTATTGTTGAAACATGTTCTAAACTTTTCAGCTAAGGATTCTGAATAGATGTGCATATAATTTATAGCACACTTTATTCTCCGTTTTATTCTTGGACTTTTAATTGTTTCTGAGCCCTAAATGTGATATGAGGCTTCATGTCTGTAGTTATTTTCCAAAAGGCACTTATAGGAATCATTATACACTAAAAATGTTTTACTCACGTGCAGTAACGCTCACTAACACACTCTGAACATCCTGACATCTCTGCCCACGCTGAATTATGGGTTATGTAAGGTTCTGAAGGTCCAGCTGAATATAATTCCTTGCTTACAAATGTCTGTCTGTAACAGGCCACTAACATGAATGGTGAAAACAGGTACCTTTTAACTTTTAAACATTAGTGATCAGTTCATGGCTGTGAATAAGACTCATCAATTTAAAGTGAGTATTTTTTTTCCACAATGGCGCTACATGTTACCAGTTCTGACTAGAGCCATGACCTCTGAACAGATGAGACATCTGCTTTGAAATTAAAGCAGAGAATAAGCATCCGATCAGCTCGTGTTTAAAATACTGGCATCTCAGTCAGTTTTTTTTCCATCATTTCTGCTACAGTTTCAAATTCTTGGTCTGATCCACTAACAGGCTTTGCTAGGTCTGCATTTAAGCCCAGGCCCACAAGCTGACACACGTGCTGTAGCATATTCATTATGTACCCCTCTGTAACCTTTATTTAGTTAACAAAGATAAAAAATTTAAAAAAAACACTGAGATAAAATCTCATTTACAAGGCCAAGAAGTGACCCCTAAAACAGAACTCTTGGGCATTTGCACTTTATAGTCTGGTATCCTATAATATCTATGTTGTTGCAAATATAATGTAAAATCTACATATTGCATATATTTCTGCAGAGTGTTTGTTCAAAAGTATTAGTACTTAATATTTCGTTTGCATCATTCATTTGACTTTACTCCTGGGCGTAAACAGAATCATACAACATGATCGATGACCTCCAAATGTCAACTTATTGTTAACCCCACTGCACATGTAAATGTCCTTGTAGAAGGACAACTTACCACAAAGTCCATCGGCTCCGCTTCCATTCTGTGCAGAAACCTTGCATTATTAAAGAAGGTGACTGTGGGTCACATTGAGAGTCAGAGTCCAGTGTCTGGCGGTTTTCAATCGCTTGGTTATGATCTGCTATTTCTGGTCAGAGCAGTGCAGGCACTGTGTTGTGACGCTCATCATACTCATAGCATGAGCTACAGCAACCACAGCCAATTAACGCCAGCGACGCTTCGCCGTTCACACGTTCCGTGCAAAGAATTGAGAGATCTCACTAAGCGCACAGTGTAATCACAGTTCTTCTTGTAATTCTGTCTACAGCAGGACAAAAAAACAAGTACCTGGTGATCTACACCTGGACCTACCGAGGAAACAGCCTAAATTTGCATCTTGATGGCAGTGTAGTTAAGACTACAAACGGTTTGACAAACAAAGACAAATCTGTAACTGTGGTTTGACGTCTTCCGTGGGTTGAAACCCTTCCTGTGAGAATAAGCAAAGCACAATAGGACATTCAAATCTAGCATTACAAAGAGCTACTTGCACACAAAGCACCCAGGGCGGCTCGATGACGGCCCATCTTCAGGAGCAGACCTTTCACGCGCCGTATAAACATGAGTCAGCCCACCATCCAGCCTTTACTACTACAGAAACGCAACATTTATTATGTATGCTGGAAAGAAAATACAAAAACACACTCTTCCTACACTGATCGTGCCTCCAGAAGGTTACATGACTATCTGATGAGCAAGTTGTGCTACACGGTTCAACACCCACATTGATTTATTTTTTTTATTTCCAAATAAGAAGTTTGTTCAAGGCCCACACGAAAACTGCTAATTAGTCGGATCATGAAACATCTCTAAAGTTTACATTTTTAAGGCAAGCACAGTGCCAGTAAGCCAACAAGCCAGGATGCAAACGGGGAACTGTCTTAGTGGACGGCCACACTTAAGTGTTTGCATTTGGATGAAGAAATGGTTGCGATTCTCAATCACAGAGCACTGACTGTTCAGAGGCAAACCTGGAAATGGGGCAACAAGCCAAAGCTCCTTCACACAGACAGAGCTGCTGGCCCCAGAACGCTAGGCAGGGGGTTCCTATGTACTCAAGGAACAGTCTGTTTGTCCACCGGAGCAATCACAACACAGACAACAAGGCATAGATGGTTTTTTTTAGGAGGGTTGGGGGCAGGGCGGTCGTGAATGGGGCTCAATCAGGGCTCTGCGAGAGCCACACAAAGAGCCAGTGAGAGTGAAGTGCGAGAGAGAAGGCCACACAGCACAGAGCTTGCTTTGAGCCCACCTGTGGCCAAAACACACACACACACACACTCACACACACACACACACACACAGCTCTTAGCTGCAGCTAATGGCTCTCTGGTTACCTGTTCCCATAGAGTCGGCACTTCTGACGCACTAGGGCCCGAACCGGCAAAGGGACGCATTTCCCTAAACAAAAACATCTCTCTCGAGACACCCGGGTCAGACAGGCTCAAAGCACACACGGTGATTTCCGAAAGTATGTATTAATTACCTTACCCTTCTATAATGTTTCATCGTTAAGGTTTCACCATTACCCTAATGAGAAATTCTCTGCATTCCCTACTTACACTTGGTGAACAAAAACACACTATAAATAAAAAAAAGGACAGTCCATTAGAGGTCACGCAGTAAGAATTCTTGCTTCTAACCCCTTCAGCAAGCTCCACAACACAAAACAATCATTCTGTTAATAAGACCAGCAAAGTCATCATATCTGTAGTGTTAACGTTGATTTCTGTTTCAAAGATCGATCGTGCTCACAAGTACACTTCATACACTTAATAACATTCAACCCTAAATGACCCATTGGTAACAGATCAGTGCATCCATTCAGCGCTCAGTAAGGGGAGTGAAATCTGACCAAAGTTGGTTTCATGGAAAATACAGACCTAGCCCCAAAGAAAATACAGACCTAGCCCCAGTGGAAGCTTAGCAAAGAAATCGCCGGCTTTGAAAACTGCTGATCGGCGTTATGACGTCTGCGCCGCTCGCCTCATCTGTGGAATTTAGCATCTAGCTCAGAATGCATGCAGAACAGCCGAGTTAATGTGCTACAAGCCGAGGGCCCACGCTGACGTGTTCGTTCCGGCATGCAGACTTGAACTGCGGGTCAAGAAGTCCTTTGTTCTGATGTTTCAATCCGGAGATAAACAGAGCGGAAAACTGGTGCACTGAGTCTGAAATATGCAGATGCAATATTCACCAGTTTACCAGGAGGAGGAGGAGGAGGAGGAGGAGACAATGGGGGGGAAAAGAAAAAAAAAAGCACCATATAGAGCTATTATTAAAGTTTAACCACCCTGATAAAGAATACTGTCAAATAAATAGCTCAATATCTCAATTCATCTCTAAGATATGAAAGTGTTTTAATTTAAACTCGACGACTTGTTGCACTACTCTTTCAGTGCTGTGACATGTTGTAAGCAGAAGAACTTCCCAGGAAAAAAAAAACAAAAAAAACGTTTAATCCTGCTCTACATCATCACTTTAATAAATCTCAAAACACCAATTTAATCTGCATTTAATTCACATCCACATTTCCCGAAGCTGCCAATTGAATTTTAAGCGTTTCACTGCACTTCGATTGCCTTAGGAAGGAGAACTGCCTGCCATATTCCCATATTTAGCTATTTCCATCCAGCATCCGGGCAGATTTCATTCCCCTGGCGTTGCTGAGCGAGGTCTAATAAGCAGCCCGTGGCTTATATTTAGATTAGGAATGATGCGGCAGAAACAGCAAGGTGTTACTGAGGGTACCTTCAGTGAAGCATAACCGCATCGTGAATACTTGATTGGCATTTGGGATGTTGATTTCAGCAGCTGGGATGCTTTGACATTACCCATCATGCCGCGTGGATGAGAAGCCGCGTCGTGTGAAGCGTCCCCATTGAGTGCGAGCTGCTGAGACAGGCAAAGAGTCTGCCTGGAGGCAAGTGCTGACTCTGAAGCTGTTTATAGCAAAGTTGGAAAAGTTCTGCACTGCTTAAGAGCTGGGTGAATATTCTAGAAAAGATACTGAGATGAAAACTATGAGTGAGGCAAAACCGGGCCAATTCCATCAGCAGCAGTTGACTAAACTGCGGGTTTTTGAGACACTGCTGATTATGGGATATTTTCTATAGACTGGCTAATACCTAAATTAATCTCCTGACTGCTCCTGAGGAAAATCCGACAATCATAATTAAAATTTAGACTACAGCGGTTTACGTAAGGGTGCGTAATAAAATATCGGCGCACTGAAATCCTACTTTCTTTACGTCACGTTTCACAAATACGTAATGACGATGATTTGATAACTTTTCTAGCCTTAAATGTTAAATGACAAATCGGTCATGACAGACTGCCTCTGTGGCGATACTCTCCATTCCGGGACGTCGTCTCCGCTTTGATGAAAAAGTAACTCTGGCAAACGTTCACATTTGCACAAAACATTCAGCACCAAAAATCTTGAAGCCCTACTGATAATATTGTTTGAAAATGGCGTGAGATGTGCACTGTGCACGGTTCAATCCAAAAGGTTCCCACTCATAATCGTGATATAAACAAAAGGGTAGAGTCTCTGTATGTGTACAATCCATGCAAACGGAGTCCTTAATGATATTTACAAACGTAATATAGCACGAGATTGATGTTTGTTTCTGCTTTTTCGTATTATTACAGAAGGAAGAAGGGCTCTGCTGCAAAACGCAGCTCCTAGGACATGAGTTTAATAATGCTGTTTAATATCCGAGTTGCCTGAATTCTTTTTTTTTTTAATACAGTCGTCAGATTGAAAAGCTAAACTAGTCCTACTCTTCCCCCTTAAAGGTGAGTGATATGACATAATAGATACAGTGATAAATTACAGCACAAACGTTTCTGAGATCCTGCAGTATCTTTTTTAATAACACGACAATCTAATAATTTTTGAAGTCTGGAATTAGCTGATCCCTAACTGCTGTTACAGTTTTCTGCTTCTTTCACCTCTTTAAAATAAAATTCTTTTAAAGAGATTATTAATACTCTCTTAATTAATACTCAATTATTAATGGAGTATGAATTTATTTTACAGACGTTAATTAAAAGTGTTGTCAAAGTCATTTTAAAGATTTACTTTTAAAATGCTGTTTTCACTGAGTTTGTTAGCAAACCTATATTTCATTATACATATCATGCATTGCAAAAATATCTTCAAATGTGACATTTTTGCATTTTTTTAAAAAATTTAATTACATCTGCCTATCATCTATATTGTCTGACCACTAGTACTAGTTCTGCAGCTGGTATACATGGGCTAGCATGGTTAAGCCTTAATTTTTGGCACCCATATCAACTTAGATGTATATACACACACACACACACACACACACACACACACACACACACACACACACACACACACATACAATATTACACACACACACTTTTGTAGAACCAAAAACAGTAGCACCAAGGCTCATAAAAGTATACAGAGAATGATCTGAAATATAGGCTGGGGCTGATTTCTTTCTAGCCCAGACTGTAGACTCACACAGCCGATTGTTAACCGTTGCATCAGGTGATTACACAGCGTGACACATCCATGACACATCATCTGCAGAAACTGAGAAGGCGCGCACGAAATACGACAGGTGTAAAAAAACAACATTTCATTCTCACTGATTGTTCAAAATGCCTTTGGAGGAGAAACTAGAAGCCAACAGACGCAAAGCTTTGTGCGGTTTGAAACAAAGAGCTGACTAATGGGAAGTGCAGCGTTTCAGTTTACCGTGCTTGCTATTCGGACCATCACAGGTTTATGCCAGGATGAGACGCCATGCTACAACCATAACGGTATCGTAACAGTACAAGTTACTGATCAGGAGAAGCCCTCTAATTAATAAACGCGACCAGCCGTCACTGAACATGATTAAGAACTTAGTCATGCAACTGATTAATTCAACAAAACGCCCATATGCATCATCCGGCAACTAATACTCTGTAGAGTAATACTGTTATAAAATCGCATTATAAGCCTAATTATGCCATTGCTTTCAGTTAAAATTTCGGTTCGTCTGCATCTTGTAGACTTTTGTTGATCTTCAATACCCCGGGTACTGCCTGTACTCTCACCAGGGTGGCAGTGGAACAATGCTCTTTTCAAAGCTCTTTGAAAAACAGTATGAAAAGGTAGACCGTCATAAAAAGCACCAGCTTCTTGCATTAACAATAAAAAAGGGCCTGAATAATACACTACACATACAGTCTTTTGTGGCTGGTAAAGATTATTTTTCATCGTGTCTACACAGAATGAACAAAAAGCCAGGGAGGGACATGGAAGTTCTTTTGTCGATGTGTTGTGCTCCTTGGACCACCGTCCGGACCGAAATCGAAGTGCACAAGGAGCTCACTATTGTGATGGGAAGGGAGCAGGTGTGCTGCAACAAATAGCTTTAGTCAAACAGTCTCTGTGAAAACCATCAGGGGCAGTATATCCTTTAACAGAGCACAGCAGATCGCAAAAACTAGGAGAGGTTTCTAACGTCTGAGCAGAGACTAAGAACACCAAAGGGCCAGATTTATGACTGATGTAAGGACTGGATAACAAAAAGTTATGACTGATCAAAATATGAAAGCAAATGGCTTGCTGTTTATAGTATCTATAGTATAGCATTGATCTTGTGCACTGAAAATTGAATGGTAAATAATTCATAATACATAAGTTCTGGTTTATAAGTAAAAAAAAAAGTTTATTTTTTAACAAACTGCAAGGCTACGAATGGATTTGCAATTATATTCCTTCCTGTTAATCCATGGATCTCTGCAACAAGACACAATTTAAGGTGAGTTTCGATGCCAAATAAACAAAATAAACATGTAAGCCATTTCATGGCATCAGGCTTTTAATGGTTAACGTCTGCTTTGATCAAATAATGAAACATTTTTCATCCCTGCATGTTTTTAAGCCGCGCTCTCAGTCAATATCGCTAAGCCTGCGAAAAGCCTACAATGTGACCTTCATCTTTCTTTTATGCAAGAAGGATAAATCTGACATTTAAAAAACATCCTGCGTGGAAAAATCCCAGGAACGTCACATCACTCTGTAAGCTTGTTCGACGCTATGCAGGGCCGTGACAGGACCACACCACAATCCAGCTTTTATCCACTTTCCTGCCTGCTGGCCTCTGGTTGTGCATTCCCAGCTGCCGCACATGGCAACTACATTACCGGACTGTTAATAACGGTGGGAAGCTGGGTAAAGAGCCGTCCGACGCAGTTGGCCAGACCAAGCTTTCACAAAAGGATGTTCCCTTACTGGTTTGGCTAATGTGACGTGACATGTACAGGCAATACGTTATCTTAATTCGACACGTAGAACCCATACGTAACCTTAATCTGACATGCGTAGCGTATATGATCAGAGATTTTTTAGGGGAGCCCAAACTGTGATTTTCAGTATTTTAAAGTGCACAGTATTTTGATTTGTAGGTTTAAAGCAGGAAAAGCATATTTTACGAGGTCGTCGTCTCACTAAATACTCCTACAGGACTTATTTGGTGAGCCCCCACGTCTACGACAGTACTCAGGAAAACAGCCTTTTGACTTTGAATGGCATTAATGGTAATATAGCCTAAAATACACACACACACACACACACACACACGCACACTCATACACACATATATAGGTCATATCTTTATTTTTTTGTACCTTTGCATCTGGAAAAATTGATTATAGTGTACCATACCTTACCTATTAAACCGTAATCATCTGTTAGTGATGTAAAGTTTTAAAGGTATAGCATACAGGGAAAAGATTCATACTAAAGAAACAAGGTGTACAGTGCCTCCGTGTTCCACCCCAGCAACAAGGAGAAGGCCAATTTTTGTACCTTTTATGTATAATCTCGTTTTTTTTTATTTGTATATTTAAAGCAGTAAAAATGTGCAGTGTAATAGCACTAGATGGACTGATGATGAAGTCCTGATTCGTGTTGGGGCTGCTGATGCCTGTGCACCTGCAACCAAGGCCTCCTGAAAATCAGACTTCCTCCATCATCATCATCATCATCACCACCACCATCATCTCCATCATCATGGCAAACTAACTTTTAGAAATGCTTTACAAAGCCTGATCACAGGATCTGCAATGCGTAGAGGCTTTTCCCTCAGAGGGTGCGCACTGTTATTTGCGTTTTATTAATGACGACTGCTCCACATCTCGAGCCGAAAAGGAGACGTTAAGGGTCAAAAGGAGAGCAAACAAACAGCCACACTGTCCCAATGAAGCACATGATACAAAAGATTGGATTTTTGCGACAAATTGTGCGTGTACACACACACACACACACACACACACACAGAGAGAGAGAGACAGAGAGAGAGAGAGAGAGAGAGAGAGAGCAGGGTGTTGGCACACTGATTAAAACGGACACTTAAATAACCTGCCTATTAAACGCGAACACGGGAAAAACAAGAGAAGGGAAGATATTTAACAGCTGAAAGAAGGCACAGTGTCGTGTATACAGTGTTACATCTCAGCAAACTACTGCAGTCTGTACATATTTAATAGCAGTGAGGTAACATCCATCTCTTCGAGTCCGCACCGCTTCACCAGCTCCAAACGCCGACAACACGGCATCCCGACAAGCACTAAACTGCCTTTTCCTTTCAATTAGGCACCGTTTACACTTCATGGAGAAAGATTTGGCCCTCGCTTATCTCTGAATAGAAATAAATATATCTAAAAATGTCAGTAATTAAATCTCATGGGGTTAAAGCTCACCTTTGGCTGCCTCCACCGCGCATAAGAGCCCGAGCAGCAGCAGCAGCAGCAGTCCGCCCGCTGAGCACACAGGCTTGGACCTGCTGTTCCTCATCCCGCAGTTTAGCTTCAACTGACCAAAAAGAAGCTGAAAAAGAGGCGCTTCCTCGCCTTCCTCCTCGTACACCTCGCCTTTGTTAAAGAAATATCCAGGAGATGTAGCTCGCTTGACGGAGAAAGCTGTAAGATGGCTGCCGCGCAGCTCTGCCTCTTCAGTCCCTGCGCGCGCGCTCGCTCGCTCGCGCTCTCTCTCTCTCTCTCTCTCTCACGCTCAGCTCTGCGCGTGAGTGACGTCACGCCTGTTATTGGCAGTGCACGAGCTGATATACGACTGACTAAAAACCAGAGTCGCAGCAAATATTTAATAATCATTCATTTCCCGTTGTTTTTCTGCGACAACACGGTGATTGTGGCATGTTTATCAACCTGAGATGTGACCGTATTGTCAGTGGCCTACTGTAACAGTCTATATTTAGTTGGGTTTAATATTTAGTTGCGCTACACCGACATTTATCCGATTTAAGGGGCGTGGCCACGTGGGTGCTACAGGGTGGGATGCCACCCCAATTGTTATGTCATTCATGTAGACCTTAATTATTTCAGTTCTAACTTATATTCAATTTAAATCAATTGCTATAAAAACATNACAAATTCCAAGTATGGGTCACCACACTTGGCCACAAAGTCACTTCACTTCACTTCACTTCACTTCACTTCACTTCATATAGTTATTGTGCTGCCAATACAGTGATGTTATTAGGACAATTCATTTGGCATCAAGAAACAAATCTGATATTTTGCAAATGCAACTTTTTTGGCTTTTTGAGTGGCATGGAGGTGCAGCATGCACTGCTGCTGCCTCACAGCTCCAGGGTCCACAGTTCAATCCTGAGCTCAGGTTAGTAAGCGTGGAGTTACCATTGTCCTCCCCATGTCCGTATGGTTTTCCTCTGGTTTCTCCCTTCTCCCAACAACT
>CM074960.1:6728955-6746979 GCA_037577455.1 Pangasius macronema
TGTTATGTCATTCATGTAGACCTTAATTATTTCAGTTCTAACTTATATTCAATTTAAATCAATTGCTATAAAAACATTATGGTTCCATTAGGCACTATATTTATAGTTATCTATCTATCTATCTATCTATCTATCTATCTATCTATCTATAATATCTATAGTTATTGTGCTGCCAATACAGTGATGTTATTTGGACAATTAATTTTGCATCAAGAAACAAATCAGATATTTTGCAAATGCAACTTTTTTGGCTTTTTGAGTGGCATGGAGGTGCAGCATGCAGTGCTGCTGCCTCACGGCTCCATGGTCCACAGTCCAGTCCTGAGCTCGGATTAGTAAGCGTGGAGTTACCATTGTCCTCCCCATGTCCGTATGGTTTTCCTCTGGTTTCTCCCTTCTCCCAACAACTTTCAGTCCAATTCAGTTCAATTCAATTCAGTTCAGTGCAGTTCAGTTTCAGTTTTTAATCAGCATTGTCACAAAGCAGCTTTACAGAAATAAATACATGCAAGATATAAATTGTAAATGTATGAATTTATCCCTGCATTTAAAACATGCTGGTAGTTGGACTGCCAACTCTAAATTGTCCCTCGGTGTAAACGTGTGTCTGCACAAATCCCCACTAACCACCCATTCTTTTAAACTGAAATCCCAACAACCTATTATTTGGCACTTGGCTTTCCATAGCCTGGCTCACACAACCTGGTGTAATTGCAGTGTTTGATGGCCAGGTTTTTATTTTTATTGTTGTTGGCCTTTTTAGACAGTAATATAATCACTGAATAAACAATGCTTTGCTGCATATATGCCAGCACAGTCTTGTACTGAGGAATAACACTGGCCTGCTTTAATGTTACCAGGAAGTAATGATAGTAACAAGATAACTAATAACCTGGAAAGTGAATGATCTCCTCCTATTAAAGGTCAAATTCATTAACTCTTTTATGAGATTTCACTTGATCATTAAAAATGGCCAGTGAAATACCTCACATTGTTTACTGGATGGTTTATGGGTTTTTTTCACAACCTTTGCACTGGTCCAACTATGCTTATCTCTATGAGACTCATACATTATAACCCATATATACTTGTGGAGATACAGTTTGATTGTTTCACTACCAAGAAGAGCATCTTAGCAATCATTATCCGATGCTTTTTGGACCAGATTGGTTCCTGTGATGTCCTCAGTGCTAATGAAACCACTAGCCCACAATCAATTCATATGAGAGACACAAGCATTTCAAATCATTTTGGAATGTCCTTCTTTTATTTCTCAGATGGTACTGTGTTTATTTATATATAAGTCGATGGAAAATATGTTTCAAGAAAAAAACTGCCTTGTCATTGAGTGAATGTAGTACCGTAGACAAATATTCATTCGTTGATACAAAATAAGCAAAGGGCAAATAGCACAGGATCTATTTACATATAGCTAATTATAGAATAAACTTTATATACATATACAGTTTAGGGTTGTTTGCTTGATTAAGGAGTTCTACTTGGAACCCTCTCTCAAAGGGAAACCCACTGTTGTAGAGTCATATTAAAAACCTTTAAGGTATGTCTCCCGAGGGATGATCGAGTAAGCCCTTAAGGGTTTTAGGTTTATCCTTTATTTCTACAACTGTATAATGAGTACTTGTAGTTGCCCTGTAAATGTAAGTGTAAGCATAATCAGAACAGTTTAAATATAACATGGGACACATTATACATAAGTAAATAGGCAAAAAATAAGTCGTAGCTCAATATTTGTGTGCATTTGTCACAGTATTAATGTGGGGTAGGGACATATCCAACTGCAATGTTTTGATGGAAGTGAACCCTGAACAGTTCATGCCTGTGCAATGGTTCCTAATGTTTTTCATTGTAGAATAATGTTCTAAAATGTTTTTGGTTGTTACATTTGGCTGGAATATGCTTTAAAATACCATAGCATTACCATGGCATTTTAAAACAAACACCTATTTAAATTAATAGGTTTCATTGTTCAATTCTGAAAACTACAACAAACAAAATTTCTGTATAGATCGATCAGCAGCAAAAGTGAGTCAAACAATATTAGTTAAAACATGGCATTATTTATCCAATAAATTCAAGGCCTATCTTAATATCTGTCCTTAACTAAATGCACAGGGCAAACTGATATACAATAAGTGGACAGCTCTGGGCCTGTCTTCAGTAAGTGGTTAGAACTCAACACAAAGGGCATTTGTTCCCCTCTGGCAATACATGAACTGGATTGGAAAGTGTGTAAGCCCTCCTCAGATTCTTACAGAATAGCGAGCTCATTGTAGCTACTCTATAGAAAAGGAAAGGACAATGTCAGACAGAACAGAAATGCTTCAGCAGAAAAGGTGTCTATTCAGCCAGGCCTGTTTGTCCTACATGAAGATTCAGACGGAAGGATCTTCTCATAGGTGCGAGGGGCGGAAGTTCACTCGCAAATAAACCCTATTTTGTTTGCAGAATAAGCTCTCCCCATCTTTAATATTTATTTTCTTTTAACCTCACCACTGAGACCTGGTTATAATGAAAAACCTAAAGGGTAACAGCTCACACACATACCAATGACTTTACCTAGCGTCTCAAAACAGCCGACTTCAAAGAGATGTTTCTGGTGGTCAGAATCACAGTCACTGTCTGTGTGAGGGAGGGAGAACTCGAAACCTCAAGTTCCTCCTGGTAGGAGTGGATTCACTCAGTAGAGTCAATGGGATTTAAGGATCAGGTGTATAATGTTATTAAAGGGAATGCAAGCCGAGCTAAAGCTTCAGTACTGTTCCTGTAATTCCACTCTGCCACCTTTCCGCTGCCATGCAGGAATGATAATTTTCTCTCTGTCTCTTTGCATGCAGTGCACAGAGTCTTCAAAATAGCTGGGTTATTTTGGTCCTTGTGCGTATGTTTGTCTATGCGGTTGACACAGAGTGAGAAAGGAGAGAAGAAGGGAAAGGGAGGGAGACAGTGTTAGAACTGCAGCATGGTATAATGTGGTATTAATATCGTTTTATTTTAAGTTACGACAAGGCAGGATGTCCTCAAGCTCTTTAAGTTGGCTGTGAGCTTTAGTGAGAACACAAGAAAACATTACTACAACCTTGTTGTATAGCTTAGTTCAAATCAATCTACATAACTGTCAGTAGTATGATGGTATGTTATGATATGATATGCTATTTATAATGTCTATTCTTTGCCTCATTTGTGGCTACGATATTTTAAACATATCTGGAAATGTGATAACATTGAACTGAAGCATGGGTCCTATGCCATGTATGTATAAATGCCACAAAGAAGAAGAGTGTATCCCTAAATGACTGAACTATTCGACTAATGTAAAGCATAATGATTAAGTTCACTTCAGCACTTCAAATTTGTTATGTAAAAGACAACAAATACCTGACAAAAATCCCTGAGCCTTACAACAAGCATTTCAATGTACAATTGTGCCTGACATTTTGTGCACATGACAAATAAACTTGAAAAACATCCATTCATTACTTTCACTTGCTTTCAGTAACTGCTTTACCCTGGTCAGGGTTGTGATGGATCCAAAGCCAATCCTAAGAACACTGCATGTGAGGCAGCAGTATATTCTGGATGGGACGTCGGTTCTCACAGGGCAACATGCACATACATTCATACATAGGGGCAATTTATCTTTGCCAACTCACCTACTGGCATGTTTCTGGGAGGTGGGAGGAAACCAGAGAACCCCCACACTGACATGGGGAGAACATGCAAAGAAACTCCACACTGATAGTAGCCCCAGCTCAGGTTTGGGACCTTGGAAGTGTGAAGAAGCAAAGCTACCTGCTGCACCACCATGCCACCCATGCAGGCTGAAATTATTTTTTTATATGTTTGCAAGATTTTCAGGCTTCAAATTTTGACTAAGGCGTCATCGTGGCCTAATGGTTTGAGAGTCAGACTTGTAACCCGATGGTGAACCTGAAGGTTATGGGTTTGAGTCTCAGGTCTGGCAGGGATTGTAGGTGGGGGGAGTGAATGACTAGCGCTCTCCTTTACCATCCATACCACGACTGAGGTGAGAGCCTTGAGCAAGGTGAGACCCTTGAGCAAGGCTTCCCGGGTGCTGCAGCAAAAAAAGGCTGCTCACTGCTCCGGGTGTGTGTTCACTACTGTGTGTGTGTGCACTTGGATGGGTTAAATGCAGAGCACAAATTGTGGTATTGAATAATTTTGTAAATTTTGTGTGCAGTGTTTTTCAGATGTTATCCAAAACAGCAGGTCTTCCAATGTCCTAACTTTTTTTAATTCTCTTATTGCAATTATCATGTTCAGTGCAAAGCAGTGTATTACTGCCCAAGGTCACTTTTTAAACCTATTATGCATTCAATCTCCACTCTAGCCAGCACATTGAGTGTGATTTGAAAATCTCTACATGTTTTTTTTTTTTGCATTTATTGTTTTTTCTTTCTTTGCTTCAGCCTCAATGTGAGTGAGGTCTGCTTGAATTTATTGTATCTGTGTAATACAGAGCATATCTCAACTGCCTCTATAATAGTTCCCGTTCTCATGCATGAATGAATAATGTTTAACGCTTATCTTATCTTTGGAAAGGTTTGCTGCCGTTGGAGGCTGGTAGCTGGATTTGTAAGCCTGTCATAAGGCAAAACAGGCAGAGAAATGAGGCTATCAGAAACAATTATCATGCTGCTCTCACGTGTGGTGTTGTTATTCTGCTGTGGAACACATCTTCATGCTGCTTGGCAGGAGAGTCCAGAGAGACAGGCAGGTTTGACGTAGCTGACGATTGAAAACACATTTCCTGTAGATCACACCAGGTCTTCAGGTGGAAGACTTATATGAGGCACTATACTAAATGTGATATTTGTGCTCTTATGGATGGATCTTTATTGGTTAACAAGCACAATTTTATTTATGAGAATTTATCTGGTGCATAATGAACCTCTTCTAATTATCAAACAACACTACAATTATGTTAGCAATAATTTACACATTATAACGTAACCAGATCCGGCTTATTCTTTTCAACTGAAAAACAGACTGGGAACTTCTCCATATGGACTGCATGTGTGTTCGACTAGAGCCGTGCACTGATGGAGAGGCTTTTGATGCTTAGATTTTAAAACCATTGATCCCTGACCTCCATAAAAGCCCACTTCTGTCACTTCAGTTGACGCCTCTGCATTGGAGCTTCCTTTCACGTCTTTTTTTCTCCACCACAGCACACAGCAGTCAGGGGCAAGCCCTCTGTTATCATGTATACACAACTTCACACAAATCCAAACAGGCCCCTGCCAGCAATCCCCAGAGAGGTCTCTCTCTCTCTCACCCCCATATGGCCCCAATAGAGGTTGGGCCACTTAGGGTTAGAGACCTTCAGTGCTCTGTATAGGCAGCTCTGTTGCAGGGGTCATTGCTATTTTGGCATGTGACCAAAACAAAATGCGCACAATGAGAGCATGGTGCACAGCCTCAATCTGTTTGGCGCAAAATAATGGGGAAAAGAATTCGCTAGCGTATGTTCGTAAATTGATCGTATTGGTAAGTAAATAAATAATTGTTGATATATAAGCATGGAACAAAGTTTTTTTGATATCAGAACCTGATTTGTTGCAGTATTTAGTTATTTAGATAAGAAATACTTTTAAACCATGTCACCGTTTTTTCGCAACAACTATTTAAAATTTATATGTAGCTACCTATAAATAGCTATTCGGCTGTATACTGTCATGTCTTTTTTTAATCATCACACATGACAGAGTGTGAAATAGCTTACAGTAAATGAAATATTTCCTCTAATATTACTTTATTAGACCGTGGTAACTCCATTTTTCTGCCAGATTTTTGTAAATGAAGAGATTTAGCCTTAGCTAACAGTAGTTTGCAAGTGATTGCTAGCATAACTAACTAGTTTAGTCTAAGTTTCTCATCTAAAATAGCTAGCAAAAGGAGCAAGACAGTGTCTGTATGGATTGGTAAGCAAATACTATGTCCCAAATCACTGCTTTTTTTTTTTAATTCATACACTCTTGAGGCCTTATAGTTATAGTGGATTTAGAGGAGGATTGCAGGGTTAAGGAAGCCATTTGAGTCTGTTGTGGCGTCATGGTAGCCTTGAAAAACTGTAAAAACTATTTATATTTAAAACAGCTTTACTTTGAACTTTTATTCTCTGAGATGAAACACTCACTGTTTCCTTTCATAAATGTGGAGAGGGAGAGGGCAATGTTTAGTTTTTCCTTATTATTTTAATGTTGTTCTGCTATTAAGTGTTATTAGTTAGCATAGGAATGTATTGTTGTGCAACCATCAAGCCTCGGTTTGTACTTTAAGCCAAAAAAAAAGCAATTTTATTGTTTTTACAATGCTTCCTGGTCACACTACTTCCTCACAATATTTTGTATAAAACCAGTGGGGTACTGACGAGTCTCTCAAAAGTGAAATGCAACCACTGAGGCAGAAGAAAAGCTGCTAACCAAGCACAAGAATCTGAAACCTTATTATCTAATATCCAGTCATGTGATGAGTGGGTGAAGTTAACGACAGAAAAGAGAGTTGGATGTCTTCCAGCCGCCTACTCCCGTGTAAACCTGACAGGGATTTGCACTACGGCTTTTGCAGAGTCTCTCCTAACCCAGGTACTCTCATTAAAACCAACTCTGCCTCTGGACACATCAACTTTGTCCATTCTGTGCTGGCGGAAGGATCTTCCTCCTCCACTTGGAACTGGAAATACGGATTTAAGAAAGACAGCTGTGATTTGTGTCAGAGCCTCCCACAGAAACGGGCTGTTGTGGACACACGTCGGTCTACAATTATGCTCGAGGGGTGAAATCAGTGTGTGCTGCCGAGAGTAGAAGGTTCTGCCACCGGGAAAAGAAAGCGGACAAGATGCTGAGCCAGTATAAAGAGTGAAGAAAGTTAATAAGAAAACTTCAGTGTATGAGTTATAATAATGGCATCCTATTGTATTTATTCTGGTATATTTATTCTGGTAAAGATTCGAGCTACACTGTACACTGTATTTTCTGGAAGCATCTGTCTAAAAGCAGAACTCTTCACCGAACTCCCAAACAGCAGTTCAGCCACTTCACATGACCTTTGTCTTATTGATCCTGTCTTCCAGCAGCAGCCCTTCTCTTCTCTTCCCCTTCTAGCACTTTCATATTAAATTCCTGGCTTTGCGGTACCTGCGGCGTCAGCGCTGAGAACTGAGCTGGTAATTTATATGAGACTGTCAGTACAGAGCAAGGTGAATGAATATTTCCCAGCCTCTTTGAATGCACAGAAATATTAGCTTACACAGAACTGGAAAAGGGATGGTCTCATACAGCATCATCCATGTTTACTCTCCACCCAACATTAAGTCTGTCTTCTCATCTCTAATTCCTGTAGAGGATTGACTATAGTGAATAGACCTTAGGGCATTACACAGAAATTCATTAAGCCTTTCATGCTTTTTAATCATGATATAATGCCATTGTGCTGGCAAAGTCCCTTTCATTCAGTTGTTGTTCTGATGTCATTTCCACACCCACTGGAAACTGTGAACACATCCGTCACCCAGGCTGGAGTAACACACGCCATTCTTTAAATAGTCTGCTTGTCCAAAGATGTCATCCTTGTCTCTACGCACTTCCATATTTCCATTTCAGTGGAATCTCAGGAGGAGATGCTGGTGTCACTTCTCCGCTTAGCACTGGGGTATTTTAAGGGTGTCTAAGGATAAGATAGAACAGCTGCTCTCTAAATTTAAGTTTAGGGTTTAAGGATATGGACACTGTAAAAAACTGCCCAAGAGACAGAGGAGTTATGTAGCATAGTCTAATATGAAATCTAAGGATTTTTTTTTCCTGAGAAAAAGAATGAGTTTCAGTTTCTTTTAAATTTGTATCAGCTCTTATTTTGTAACTGCATTTCATGTATGATTAGATTTTCTGTATTCCAAAGGTAATTGACAATTGACAACAATAACATCATACACATCAAGAACAGTAGGGATAAAAATTTGGAATTTAGGAGGTGGGATAACCCTATCCATTTCATATGGAAAAGATACCATTTCATCTACGTGTTAGTATTTGGAGGTCTCAGCATTGATATCAGGGAATTGGCTTTAACACAATATTTTGGCTCCTACAGAAAAAAAACTATTGACAGCAGAACATGAGTTTGAATCCCAATGATGCTGCAGCCATTTGTGACCAGGAGTCCAAGATAGAGTAATTTATCTTTCTCTCTGTGTGGAAGGGATAGCATACTCCCTCTTCCCCTGGCAGTCAAAGGAACACTAGTCAACTGCGGGCATCTGTGAGTTTCTGTATGTAGAAGACAGTAGTAGTACTTTCCTCCAAGTGTGGTACACTGCCCTGTGACATAGCAGGAGAAGCAGTTTGAAAAGATGCAGTGTCTTGGATGAAGCATGTGCTAGACTTCACATTCCCCAGTTGGTAGCTGTCATGTATTAGAAGATAGCTCGCCACTGGATGGGAATATGTAAATGACCAAATTGAGAGAAACATTAGGTAAACCTACAAAAATAACCTCAGTACCCTATTATCTGTTTCTGTTATGGGAGGCATGGTGACCAGCAGGTAGCATTGGCACCTCACAGATCCAGGGTCCCTCCTTTGAGCCTGAGCTCGGGCTAATGTCTGTATGTTGTTTCATATGCTCTCCCCATGTCATTGTGGGTTTCCTTTGGCTTGTTCTGTTTCTTTCTGTCTTCCAAAAACATGCTAGGTGGTGGATTGGCAACTCTAAAAGTGTCCGTATGTTCAAGTGTGAGTGTACATCATGCCTTGACATGGACTGGCATCTGTGTTCCTGCCTGGCATCCATTGTGTCCAGAATAGGCTCTGGATCCATCATGACCTTGATCAGGATAAAACAGTTATGGAAGTTGAATGATTGAATGAGTGACTGAATGACTGAAAGAAAGAAAGTTTCTTTCCTAAGAGCTTCATTTAACTATGTAAACTTTAGTTGCCAAACCCAATTTTGGGTTTGCTGTATTCCTTCTTTGTCAGCATTTGCAATAAGTTAATATTAAAATAATATGTTTGGCAAAGATATGCAATACAGTAAAGCTTAAACTGGCAAAATGAACACCCCAGTTAACAACTGCTAGTTTACATTTCCAAATTATAGTATTCTGAATCAATCCATCATCAAATGTAAGCCCTGAACATCAGAAAATGTCCATTATTAAGAACTTTAATAAAGTAAATCAATTGATTTAGTATGATAAAATGCCTAATTTAAATATGGTAACCTATATTACAAAAAAAATCCGATATATTATATAGGCATTATACGGAAGAGTAGCATTGCTCTTTGAAGAGCCATGGTCCTGGGTTTGTACTTGAAGTGTGGTTACTGTCTGTGTGGAATTTCACATTGCCTACTCTAAATTGCCCCTAGGTGTGAATAAGTGTGTGTGTGTGTGTGTGTGTGTGTGTGTGTGTGTGTGTGTGTGTGTGTGTGTGTGAGCAATGCTCTGCAATGGACTGGTCTCCCATCTGTATCCATGCCTTGCACCCTATGATTCCAGGATAGACTCCACGACCCAATACAACTCTGACCAGGATATACCAGTGGTTACCTAATGTGAATGAATAAGAAAAATGGAATTAGTATCAAAATTATTTGTACATTATAGACATAGAAATCAATCAGGACAAAAAAGCCTCCACACATCCACACTAATCCTAGGCTAATAGACAATAAGGGAGGAGATATCACCATTTTGAGCTGATCATTCGAAGGCTTTGTTTTTTCATGGTTTCTCTGTTATCTTCAAATAATGTCAATGATGCGAAAGGTGCTTGTGGCAGTGGAAGCTGCTAGATTTAATTCAACTGCTCTCTGCCTCTGCACAGTGGGAGATCATCAGCCAGGAGTCAAAAGACAGCAGGATACTGTGCACTATCTGGCAGGAGAGTGACGGAAGCTCTTCCATGCCATGCCACGCTGGGTTTGCTGAGTCGCTGAACGTCTGCCCTGCTTTCACAGGAAATGCAATAGTACAGGGCTACACTCAGATAGTAACATAGCTTATTTAGAGTCATTTACAATGAAAAACCATTGGCACCCTTCACAAATAAGGCATCTTTAGGCGAATATGACAATGAAGTTTACCATGTTTTTTAGTTATACATTTATTCATCTTCAGTGACCACTCTATCCTGGTCAGTATTGTGGATCCAGAGCCTATCCCAGCATCACTGAGCGCAAGGTGGGAATATAGCCTGGATGACATGTCCATCTCAGTACATCATGCAAAAAACACATTTACACACACACCTAGGCAGGTTTTTAGAGTACTTGTAGTACAACTATGCATGTAGTTCTGTGTGAAGTGTGTTATATACCTTACACAATTTACAGTGACATGTGATACAAATATAAAAAGCACCATATTATAGAAATCTCCCATGTGCAAATATGTAAGCTTTTTAGAGTAATAATCAGCCTCCTTAATTGACTAACTGAGTGACTCCTTATTATTGAAATGAGTTTCAGTGTTTCAACAGCAAGTGAATGCGGTACCATTTGGGGACTGACAGCATTAACAATAGAGTTTAGATGATGTGGCTTCAACAATCACAAAGAAGTCAGAGCCAAGGCTCTTTTTTGTCATGAGCACAGAAAATACACTGAAACTTGTACTTGCATGTCCTTCATTAAAACTACACATAAGAATGAACAATACTCACAGCACAAAGGCAAGCTATCCAGTAACAAAACCACAGAGACAGCATTACATTCATCCATACAACAGGCACAGAAGGTTCGTAAGGGGGAAACAGAATAGCATGTGCAATGTTAAAGTGTCCATGAGTGCAGTACAGTAACACTAGATGCTTGTGTTAGTGTTTAAATGTTCCTAATGAGGTCACTGGGTGGCTTGGGGGTAGAACATGTCCCTGAATCTCATGGTCCAGGTACTGATCGTTCTGCACTTTCTTCCTAATGAGAGAAGGGGTCAATGATTTACCACTAAATGCTGAAATAAGTGACTTTCTGCTATAAAAAGGTTCTGATATTCTTCTACTAATCATTTAATCATATATAAATAATGTTTCCCTATGAAGAAGGCAGTGAAATTGAATTTATAGCAAGAGGACATTTAATATGTTATGTTCCACAGTTGTTCACTAGTAAAAAAAAAAATCAAATCTTGTATATTATTACTTGTATAAAACCTCCAAAATTATATCAATCCAAAAACAACTACTTTTATGATATCAATATTATACAAATTCCCAATTTGCTGACGTGCCAATTCCAAACCAGGAGCCAGCTCTCCTCTAGCATATGACAATAACCGACTAGGGAGGGTGACACGTGAAGCCATCCACCTGAATCTGCTGCTCATGCTGCTTAACACACTTGGAGGAAAGAGCTATCTACCCTCTTCTACATACAGTACATTAACTCACAGATGTTCCACTAACCCACAATATATTAATGTCACTGTGACTGACAGGGAAGAGAGAAGAAGCCAGATTTGCTCCCTTGGTTCCCAGTCACAAATAGCTGTGGAGTTGTATTATTTAATAATTTATATATCTTGTGGAATTGGAATAAAAATGGGGGTTGGAATAAAAGGTTCAACACTTTTATCCCCTAAACAAGTTTGAAAAGAGAAACAAACCAAAAAACCCTTTAAGAATGCTTCGTTGAACCCTTTAAGAATGCTTCGTGATAAATAAATTCGAGTACAATGTACAAACTTTTCTTTAGACTCGAGTCCAAATCTGAATTTCGGGGATAACTAAAACTTTTTCATTCCTCTGGGTTGTACCATTTATGGACAGAAAGTCATGTGTTGTCCTTGTCCTTGAGGTCATTTTTTTCAAGCAATCCGCTGACACTAACACTTTTTTTTCAGTCTTCATCTACTTTCACAGCTTAGCCCTCATATACTGCTGTACCTTCAGGGAGAATTAATAAATGTGTGTGTGTGTGTGTGTGTGTGTGTGTGTGTGTGTGTGTGTGTGTTTTAAACCTACAGTCAGTTTCACTATTCACTACTATGGGAACTCTTTTCCCACTCCCTATATCCCAGTGCAGAAATTTTACCACTCTGGAGTTTTTTCCTGAGGTTCCTGAGGAGAACATGAGCTTTCAGCTTCCATCGTCCAAGAGAGATGCTGGATTTAATGTAGTGTTTAAAGTTTAATGCATGCTTCTTCTACAAAGTATACTATAAAAATTAAATTAGAGATGCCAGAGATGCTCTTGTGATACTGTAAGAACCTGTTCTGTGTATGTTCATCTCCATTTAAATAGGGACAGCTGGAAAATTTGAGGGATTTTTTTGTCTGTCTTCTTGATAGATGGATGCACACATGTTAACCTTAACAATGGCAGTTGATGTATTTATATTCAGTGACCTGCTCTTGTGTTATTATTTCAGGAGACATTGTAGGGATTAATAAAGCAACAGGGTGCATCTGCTGAATTCCTGCGTCTGAGAGCCAGGCTGATAATCGTATATGCTGGCCTGCAGCTCCACATAAACACACACACATTTACAGTGTCCGTGTCTATGGTTACAAGCCCAGCAAGAGAAAGAACTTAAATTAGATGATATTGCTCCAGACTAATGTGGAAACCAATTATTTTAAATTGGTATTCATATGACAGTAAAGTCAGAGACAAAAGAGTGCATCATTTAAATGAGACATTTAAGTGAGCCACATGCCCCAGGGGAAAATGAAAGCTTTATTCATTTAACTTCAGGTGAGAGAGAATAGCAAACTTTATGAAAAATCTTTAGTAAGATGGATTTTCCATCACATGGACATGTGAGATCTCTTTATTCCCCCACATAGAAGCACCACAGGAAGTCAGACTGCATCCTAATAGCAATTCGTCCTCTATCACCCTCCTTCACGTATGTCCAGTACACATCCGGTGAAAATAATCCAGTCCATACATGAAAAATTTGCCAAAACACATTTAGTCCATTTTTTCCCCAGCTATGTGTATATGAACTTTACTTTTTCACAAAATATTGCCTTATATAGGTTTTTAACTCTTGGTGACAACAGTGTCTGGAGAAAGTAAGAATGTCCATGAGTTCATCAATTAGACTCAACTACTGCAAAATGATTAAAACCATAAATAAAATTGTATTTTATTCTCTTAAAAACAGAAAAGCACACAGAAATGATCGACACCTTGACAATTTTTTAAATATCATTGCAAGAAAATATGGACAGCCATTTATTAGTTACACAAAGCTGTGTGTTATTACAGTGATCACAGCTGTAACATTTTACATGTTTCTGTTTCCCTTGAGAATGACATAAATGTGGCAGTACAATGCTATTAATACTGTATATTAATCATAGACCCATTAAACATTATATGATACTTGCATCTGCATTTTATTTACAACCATTTATTGTTTCTATCTTTTTTAAGTGCATGCTTCAAATAAATGAATCTAGTCATGTGACCAATTGCACTGCCAAACACACACACACACACACACACACACACACACACCGAAGAGTAATTGGTCACACTCTCTCTCTCTCTCTCTCTCTCTCTCTCTCTCTCTCTCTCTATATATATATATATATATATATATATATATATANCCTGTCAAGGGTTGAGATATATTAGGCAGCAAGTGACCAGTCGGTTCTCGAAGTTGATGTGTTGGAAACAGGAAAAAGCTGGCTATGATAGAAAGTTGTCAGAACGCACAGTGCATCGCAGCTTGCTGTGTATGGGGCTGTGTGGCCACAGACCTGTCAGGGTGCCCATGCTGACCTCTGTCCACTGCCAAAAGTGGCTACAATGGATAGGTGAGCATCAGAACTGGACCACAGAGTAATGGAAGAAGGTGGCCAGGTCCGATAAATCACATTTTCGTTTACATCGTGTGGACGGGCGGGTGCATGTGCATCGTTTACCTGGGGAAGAGATGGCATCAGCATGCACTATGGGAAAAACGCAAGCTGGTGGAGGCAGTGTGATGCTCTGGGCAATGTTCTGCTGGGAAACTTTGGGTCCTGGCATTCATCTGCTATGCTATTTTGACACGTACCACCAACCTAAACACTGTTGCAGACCAGGTACACCCCTTCATGGCAACAGTATTCCCTAATGGAAGTGACCTCTTTCAGCAGGATAATGCGCTCTGCCACACTGTAAAAATTGTTCAGGAATGGATCGAGGAACATGACAAAGAGTTCAAAGTGTTGACTTGGCCTCCAAATTCCCCAGATCTCAATCCAATCAAACATCTGTGGGGTGTGCTGGCCATCAAGTCCAATCCATTGAGGGCCCACCTCACTTCTTACAGGATCTGCTGTTAACGTCTTTGTGCCAGATACCACAGCACACCTTCAGGGATCTAGTGGATTCCTCGATGGGTCAGGGTTGTATTGGCAGCAAAAGGGGGATCAACACATATATACACACACATATATATACACTCCTGAGCAAAATCTTAAGACCAGGGAAAATATTTCAAGTATTCAAACTTCGCACTGGTGGATTGTAACCAAGTTGTAAGAACTTCTTCAAAATGCCAAAAGAAGAAACAAGAGCAAGAGACAAAAAATAGAGAGTAGGCANTTGTCCTTCAGACAGTCACACTGTCATGATCTCCTGATGGCAGAAACAAAAAGGCTTTCTGTTTTTGAACGTGGCAGTATTGCTGAGCTGCACAAGCAAGGTGCCATTGCTGCCAAGGTTGGACGCAGTAAGACAGACATTTTAAATTTCTTTAACAACGCCCACCTGACGAAGGACTTCTTCCAGCTGTTATTGCAACGTGAAGACCTGGTAGGACGCACAAGGGGACTACTAAATCCCCTTGAGAATGTTTGGGGATGGATAGCAAGGGAAGTTTACAAAAACGAACGTCAGTTCCAGACTGTGGATTCAGTCCTTTTTCTTCTTTTGACATTTTGAATCAGTTCTTACAACCTGGTTATGATCCACCAGCACGAAATGCGAATACTTGGAACGTTTCCTCCGGTCTTAAGATTTTGTTCAGGAGTGTATATATAGGACAACCTATAATTTATTTTATAGCCTAATTTTTAATATGAAAAAAAAACACATTAACAAATGTTTTAGTGCTTTGCTAACTCAAAACAAAATTTCATTGACTATACTGAAATAAAGAATAAGTACTTAAAGCTTGGAAAACTAGTGCACATTGCTAGGGGCAAAACAGTAGCAGGGCAGGGAGAACTAGGAAAACGGTTTCAATCACTTGTGTTATAGTACTACACCCTAATGATTTACATCAGGTTCAGACTTGACAATATGGCTGACTTTTCCTCAGCTGCTCTGGTTTTCAGCAAAACATCTGATCAGCACAGATTGTTTGATATTTTACTCTTCACAGTGGAGAAAATAACAGACAAAAAATACAGAATACTAATATGACAAACAGCAAAACTAAAAAGTGCACAACATATTAACATCTAATTCTAGTTTTTAACACACAATGCAGTGGAGTAAAAGTCGTGAGTATGGGCTTGTTTGGGTAGTTTGAGCTGCTAAAACAGATGACAATGAGTGAGGAAACAGTGCCTCTCCACCCACACGTGAGTCATCGATATCAGCCAAAGTCATAAGCTATATACCTGCCTGTCAAGGGATGTGCAGGAAAAGACACGTTTACCAAGAAAACAAATCACAAATCTGCACAACTCATTATATTAAAAACCTTCCTTGAATATGCTGGGCCAACACATGGAAATATTTACAGGATCCTTTTTTTACTGAGTATGTTTATTTGTTTATTTGTGGGCCAGATTAAGATGGTTTGGACATGTTCAGAGGAGGGAGAGTGAGTATATTGGTAGGAGAATGTTGGACATGGNGGAAGGCCAAAGAGGAGGTATATGGAGGTAATAAATGAGGAGATGAAGCTAGTGGGTGCAAGTGTTGAGGATGCAGGGAAGGGAAAAGCCAAAAGAAGAAGAAGCTTTATTAAGTATTATGTGCTTATATGTTGGGTAGTGTAGAACTGAGTCTTATGGCATCAATAAACATTGATGTGAAACACATTTTGTAGAAGGTGATGAAAGTGGTGAAGCAGTGGGTAGTGATTTGACTCACAGCTCCAGGGCTGGGTGCTTGACTTGAGGTTGGGTTACTGTCTGTGTTGAGCTTTGCATGTTCTCCCTGTGTCTGCATGGAGTTCCTGAGGGTTCTTCAGTTTCCTCCTAACTCCCAGAAAGCATGCTGGTAGATGCTGGTGGCTACACTAAATTGCCCCTATGTGTGAATACGTGTGGTGTCCCATTCGAAGTGTATTCCCGCCTCAAGCCCAGTGGGATTTCCTGTGATCCTGACCAGGATAAAGTTAAAAAAAGATTAATGAATAAACATTTTTGTAGAACACGAATGAAGTCTTCAGCCTCCAAAGCTCTAAATCTGAATAATTTATCCTATTAGAGATGGGATTACTTAACTTCAGCTGGACGAATTTATGGTTTTGCTTTGCCAATGCAGCTGTGTAGGTTTCATCATACAAGGCTACCATAAAATCCTACAGAGCAGCCTGTATTTCACCAGTGTTAGAACGTTGGATAATACTACAGAACAGATTTAGTAAGACTTCCTCTCAGGTCTGTTTTTTTCTAAATGTCTTATTGTTAAAATGTAAAGACTGATTACAATATGTGTTTTTAACATTTGTTACCAAAAAACGTCTACTATAAGTGTGTTTTGAGTCAGTGGGTGTTCAGACTGTTTCTTAATGCAGGAAGAATTGTCCAAATTATGGTCTATATTCTTTGCCACATAATATAATTGTGATGAAAAGAGATTATACTGAAAAATACTGGAGTATTTTAAACCCATTTTTATACCTCAAGCTGCTTCATTGCACCTTTCGACATTCATAATCAGATGCATACTGTAACACTAATATGCAATTCAAATGGAAACATGGGAGTAAAGGACAGAAAATCAGTTGAAACGCTGATGCTCTGTTTAAAATGTATTAATCAATTAAAGGGCATTACTGAATTAATGAGAATAATCGCTGCTGGAAGGTGAAAGAACTGCTGATACAATTACATGTGTGTACTTACCATTGGGCTACTCATGGTTCTGCTGAACCTGTGAACACATCCCTTTAGCAATTACTATCTATCTATCTATCTATCTATCTATCTATCTATCTATCTATCTATATCTAACATATACTGTATATTATATACACGATTACACATGGGCTGTCACAGCTTATGAAAAAAATCACAATGAAATAATCTTATGAAATAATAAAATCTATACTAATAATAAAGTGGTAAAGTCAGAATTTTAATTCTAGCAGGACATAAAGTGTAGGCTAAAATAAATTTCATCACATATCACGAACGGTTTGGGAAAATCTGGAAATGAGTTTCTTGTTGTTTTTATAGAAACTGTTTGTAATGCATGTCCTGTGCTAAGAGAGTGCATTTATAATGTGTATGTCCTCTGCTGTGATCTTGCTTACAACGGAAATGACCTAAATCCAAAGCAAAAAACAAACCTCTCAGTCACGTCTAATTTGAAGGTAAATTAAAATACTCTCAGTGAAGCCATCCTCTCTATTAAGAGGAAGAATCGTGGAACTGTTTAATCATGAGCCTGAGGGAGTGTGTCATATTGATTAGCCCTGGGTGTCACTCAGTCCACGTCTTTGTTTTGGAACTTCGGCTGCTTTTTTTTTTCTACCACATCTGACCCTGCAAAACTCACTTCTTTACTTCAGCTTCCTTTAGACACTGCAGAGGAGCAATGAGCCCCAACATGTCTACACTCGCTCAGTGTCGTCTGGCAGCTTGGGCTGTTCTTACGCTCTTCAAGAACTCAGTGTCATATAATGTGAAGTGCTCAGTGCAGCTGGCAGAAGGCATGCAGCTTCAAACTCTCTTCTGCCTCAGAGAGCTTCAGTCAGCAAGTGTCTGCTGTAGAGAAGGACGTGTACAAGACAGTGGTGAGAGCGGCCATGCTGTATGGTTTAGAGACAGTGGCACTGAGGAATAGACAGGAGTCAGA
>CM074960.1:6752901-6767541 GCA_037577455.1 Pangasius macronema
AGTTTAAATGCAGTTTTCAATAAATTGCCAATCTCTGTTTTTTTGTCTCTTGCTCCTTTTTCTTCTTTTGACATTTTAAAGCAGTTCTTACAACCTGGTTATGATCCACCAGTGAAAGAATCTGAAAATCTCCTAGCATTGTGCTTTCTGAATGTGATATAAATATTCTAATAACCTGCCCACCCTTTACCTTTATAACTGCCTCCAGCCTTTTTCATATCCTCTCAACAGCTTTTATAGCCTTTCAGTTACAATATCCGTCCCATATGTAGCCCTCTCCCCTGCACATTCCTCCTGACATCCAAACCTAGTCTTTTTTCTATTTAACTCTGCTACATGCTTACTTTTCATTGCGATTTGGTTTGTTGTCGTTTTAACAGCTGGAATTATACGTCTGGTAGATAAATTATAAAATAGAGGCATATCTTCTTTTTCCTTTGCAATCAGTTGCATGTATGTCCACTTATGTTAATGATTTGTCTTATTTAAGCAACAGTGATGACTGATGATCTTTGCTAAACCAAAGAGTTACAAGAATTCTTATCTTGGTGGCGTTCTGAAATAGTTCTGAAATGTTTCTTATAAGCACAAACTCACTTTCAGTACAGTTGTGCAGGAATGCTTTCGTAAGCTAAACCATAATAAAAATTTCCACCAGACTTGTACATTTTTCTGTAACTTCTTCGTACTCACATGCACATGCTGATCACCTGCAAGGTACCAAGCACATTCACAGCACAAATGATTTAAATTTAGTGAAACAACAAAATGACGAGTAAAAAGTGAAAGATGGCCTCCTATGTGTGACGTATTCCAGTAATGCAGCTCAGCCACTGCAGTGCAACAGCTACAACACTAACTCTTCCCTCTTTTATAGCAAGCCATTCCTTTTTTCCTATTTAAAACACTAATCACTTTCTTTCAAGTCATTATTAAGGTTCACAAATTCTTCACTAAATATGTGTGTGTGTGTGTGTGTGTGTGTGTAATTGAAATAAATAATCTATTTAAACTTGTCAAAGTAATCTGTATTTAAAATTGCAGCAGATGGTGTCAATTATACAATCAATCGAGGTTCTCATTAGTAAGTCTCCTTATGTAAATTTAGATAAAACACAGGAGCTCTCATATGATACGAACATGACTACATTTTCATTAATACCACATTTCTTGTGTAAAAGCTCCTGCAAATGATTTATGAACAAATTCGATCATGTCCACGTTTATAAATGAGGCCCAGTGTGAGTAAGCAGTTTTGATTCGATTGAGTTTTACATTTCAAATAATACAGGCCATTAAGATATAACATGAACATTTTACCTATTTTCCTAAACTCACAGAATAATTAGTGATCTCAATACTGATTATTCTTCTAACCCTAAATTCTTTCACAGTATTTTTACATTACGAAAATGAATTAAAGACAAGCTTTCTGTAGCTCTATATCTGTAGCTCAAGATCTTTCTAACTCCTCCATCAATGATTATGCTGGACTCTTCCCCCTCCTCCCTTTTCAGGGAATGTAGAGGTCAACCAGATCTCACACAGATGCCTGACATGACCTTTACAGTATTGGGATTTAAGTTGAACCACAATTCCTCTAGGCTCATTATATATGGTGTTGTGGTATATGGTGCTGGTCCAGATNACCAAGATGATATATATCACTGAATAACTCTTTGGACAGGTCCATCTATCAGCAAGCATATAAAGAATTTATGCACAGACCTTTTAGCTGTGTGGCTCATACTGCTACAACACAAGGTCATCCACAATCATTCTGCAATAATGACACATGGTTGAAACCTAAAATCCCCCCCAGTGAAATTCAACTCCCCGAATAAGGTCCTGAAACATCATTTCTACTCCTTCATCTAGAGCCTGCTCGCTAAAAGATGAAAAATCCCACTAGTGCTTTCAGTCAGGTATGAGGCCAGGCTTACAGGGCTGAGTGCTAATCAATTCAAATCCCACATCACAGATTCAGTCGAGGCCCGGAAAACAAACTCAGACTGGTAGCTGAACAGGATTTGTAGTTCCAGCTGTTCTAAGATAAACAACAATTTCATCAAATAATCAGCACAAATATGAAACACATCTTGAGCTCCTGAATGTTATTCTAGACAATGTGCATGACTGAAGGTTAAGAAGGATGTTGGATATGGGAGAAGTGCCCTCATACACTTTGAAATTTCCACCAAAGCTGTTTGCTGAAGTGGATCGGTCTTTGTCAGCAGCTCGATAAAGCGACTGCGCTCTGTGCCAAGTCTGAAAAAGCTGACCCAAAACTCTCTCTGTTCCCGTAACAAAAGTGCTGCTGCCAAAAGAGATTCAATAACCTGAATTTTGGCCAAAGCAACCAAAAATTGAATATGCTCATACTACCTCAGTGGACATGAAAACCCAAGATTGCTTTCTAATTAGGTCAGTGTTGGTCTTGTGGGTGCAAAATCTGCACAAAATACGTCCTTTGTGAATAAATGTCTACGGGTATTTGGTCCAATTTCGATACTTGTGAAGATAATGTGAAGTAGGTGGGTGTAATCTTGGGTAAAGCGTACGTAAGCTTTGGTCTGATTTATACTTCTGTACCTGTATCTGTGAGCGTGTGCAGGTGGGAGAATACGGAGGAGTAAAGCACTAGATGCTATAGCAATGTGTGTATACCATACATGAGGGTAATCTCCTCATGCATGATCCCCCAGCCATAAGACATCTATCAGCTGAGGACAGTGAAGGCTAATGTGCTTCCACAGAGACGCATAACGCCAGTCAAAAGAATCTTTCCAAACTGCTGGTTATGCTGCGTAACACGCTCAGAGAAAAGTATCATCTGCCCTCTTCCAAATACATGATCTCACAAACACGCATGATTGGCTAGAGTATCTGTGATTCACAGGGAGACAGAGTATGCCACGCCTTCTGCCCAGAGAGCACAGCCTACTTGGCTCCCAGCCACGGCTGTGGCAGTGCTGGGATTCAATTTCCTGACGAAGAACGAATGCTTTTCTGTTCTGCCACTCGGGAACCCCTTGTAAAGTGAAGTACACGTTCGTAATCTTGGGTAAAGCTTGCTTTGTTCTGATCGGCATCTTTGTGCACTGCTGCTCAGGCTGTGTCACAGGGCAGCATAACACACTTTGAGGAAAACGCTGTTTGCCCTCTTCTGCATACATGAGCTCACAGTGCTGCTGTGACAGTGGAAGACAGTAACGCCTTTCCTCCCACCCAGAGAGGATGGATGGCTGTGGCATCATTGGAATTCAAATTCCCAATCACTCAGTGATGGGGCTAGTGCTTTTCTGCTGCATCACTCAGGAACCTGCAGCTTCTTTTTTAAAAGCCTTGATGCAGGTTGTCAGAAACAAAGATCGCCAAAAAAAAAAAAAAAGACAGCCCAGGAAAGTCAAATGGATGGCCTTACTGTTTATCAGCACACGTTTCTGAGGAATTTGTGTTAATCAATTTGACACAAAGAGAAATTAATCACTGCCAGAAGCTAATTCTTATTTTGCAACACTGCACTTTCACATTCAAGTTAATTGGTTTTTCACCAATCTCCCCAGGTTCTCCCACATCACCCCACTGCTGTGATCCCTGGCTTCCTGCAGCTGCAAACATCAGATATAAAAACACTGATACTTGCTTGTTAACAAAGCCAATTACCACCAAATACCTACCTGTAGGCACAACTTCACTCAGTACCACATTCTCTAGCATGGCTCGACTTGACTCACCATTTCTCACAAGGAAGACAAGCAGCAAGACTCTCTACTGGCACCAAGAACTTCCCCTGGCTGTCTGAACAGCTGAGTCACTAGCTGGCTTCAAATGATGACTGAAGACCTACCTCTTCACCAAGCACTTAAATAAATTCAATCAACAACAAAAAAAAAAATCGTGATTGTGTATTATTCTTACAGTATTACCTCCGGGTTTAACTTGATGGTAATTCTTAGACTCTGATCTATTTGTACTAGCATGAGGAGATATTTCTGATGGAGCCCTTTGTCAAATTCTGTAAAGGTAAACGAAAATATTATCCATGTTTCGGTCCGAGCGCTCCTGGCTTTCGAGCAGTTTGGTGCACAAGAAAGCAAGGTTTCAATTTCTTGTTTTGCTCTAACAACATTTCTTTATATTTGTTTTAAAATGACCAAATGGATTCATTAGAAAACACTGTAGGTGGGTAAATGCGTAAAAACACCCCAACACTTTTGTTTGAGATTTTGGACATGTTCACGTCACCCACTCGGCAGGCGCCTGCGAGCTACGCGTTCCCATAATCCTTTGCTCAGCTTTAGGGTAGATTTGTGCATGTGCAATGATGCAGAATTAGATATCGGCCTTTTATCGTAGCCTTAAATCTATAATACTCAAGTAATATAATATACACAATCGCAGTTCTTCAGAGTTGTGCTGTTGCATTTAGTCCTTTTTGAGTTGTGAGGTAGGCTGGGGGTAAGACAGAGGGTTGTCAATCAAGAACGATTAAAATATTAGCCTATGTCCCGACAATACTTACATCACTCCCAGTAAAATACAGCTGGTCACTGAGCAGTGCTTACACACATTTCCTTCTTGTTTACTCCATTCCTCATTTTGTAGATATTTAATAAAACACTCAAATTAATTGTCATACAAGCATTTTAAATATTTTACACAAAACCAAAAAGGTCATGCATTTTGGTGATTCTTGCACATCCTGGATACGCCATAATGTGATTAAATAAATTAAATAAATGGTATGAAATAACCAAGTCAATGTCTATGTCAGGGTAAACACCGGTCGCTATTTGGCAAGCTCAGACAGACTTCATGAAAAGAAGGCTTTGATCTGAAAATCTCTCTACTGTTATGCAGCTAGACAGATTACCGCCACCTTTTAAGCCGTGCTTCTGAGAGAAAACCTGCCTTTATTTCTGTACACTTCTTCTATAAAAAAAAAAAACACTGCCTGGTTTGATGGATCTAATTATGTGCTCAGATAAAAGTAGGCCACACTGTATCAAACACACAAGCACCCACCGGACTGTGGATGTGTGCACACATGTTCGAGGGGGTGGGGGCCTGTTCCTCCGAGGTCATAACGGAATGGATATTGCTTGGCACAGGACGTTAGGATTGGCTGTCTGTGTGGCCCACATCACAGGCAATCATTAGGCCGTCTCTTTACATGACCTAAGCCTAATAAGCAGGGACGCAGGCAGAGGAAGGTCTTTTCATGTCTGCTCGCCTTGCCTTTCATCCCTCCCATTCAGATCACACTGGGATCCCTTATGAGCTATGACAGGGCTTGGTTCATCAGCCAGAATAGTCTTCGCTTACGACCTTCATTAACTCTCTTAGATTTAGCTTCAAAAGAAATGGCACCCTATAAAGGAACGAAGAGTTAGTGTGTGCCTGTTATAGCTGATGCACTGCAGTGGCTGAGCTGCATTACTGGAAGATTTAGCACGCACTGCATGGAGGAGGCACACTGTATTGTTGCTTTCGGCTCTCTGTGAGTTTTGCATTTTACGGAAATTTTGTAGGGGTCAATAAATGCCATTCATCGATATACGTACATTAGTACAAAAAAAATCTGTGTTATGAACACTTTTATAAATGTGGAGGGAATTTTTTAGCCTTCAAAAGTATTTAAACACAACTTTAATAAATGAGGCCTATTGATACAGTGAACACTCTGAAACAAATAAAGTGCATGTTTAGACATGCACTACATGGCCAAAAGTATGTGGACACTTCACCATCACAGCCATATGCGTTTGCTGAACATCCCATTCCAAACCCATGGGCAACCTTTGCAGCTGTAATAGTCTCCACACTTCTGGGAAGGCTTTCCATCAGATTTTGGAGCATGTCTGCCCATTCAGCCACAAAAGCATTAATGAGGCTCGTCACTGATGTCAGGTGAGGAGGCCTGGCACACAGTCTGCGTTCTAATTCATCCCAGGAGTGTTCATTAGGGTTGGGGTCAGGGCTCTCGAGTTCTTCCACTCCAACTGTGGCAAACCATGTCTTCATGGAGCTCACTTTGTGCTGGAACATGGTTGGGTCTCTTATTTCCAAAGAATGGCAATTTTAATGCTACAGCATACAAAAACATCCTATACAATAGTGTATTGCCAACTTTGTGGCAACAGTTTGGAGAAGAATGGGAGTGGTCAGGTGTCTACATACTTTTGGCCATTGCGTGTACTATTTCAAACACTTCAAATGCTGCATGCTTGAATAAACTGAAAGCTTGTATAAAGGTATGCAGTTTGTTGCATGTGAAACTAGAACTATAATGATAACTACTGAGCTTGGTTTTATCAATCATCAAACTATCACCTAAATTTATAAAAAAATTAAAGTTTGTCCTGCTACCTGGTACACACACTATCATTCTTCACATAGCCCAGTACTGATCCACTGGTGAAGCAACGATTTCGACATATTTTTTTATCTTTTCATTCGTAGGTCATGCCACAGCCAATGCCAGTATTGTATTCATATGTGTGAATCCCATATCAAAGCAAATCAGAGTGTCTTGGGACCTACAGCAGAAACTCAGTCTGGTTGGTTCTGTGATTATAATGCCTGCATCTCCCCCCCCCAAGTTTAAAAGCCTTAATACAGGGCGGTAAATCTGTAGGCAGTTCAGATTACTATGCAGCTGAAGAAATCAATATTTACTGCAGGCTGTAGAGAAACACACACTAGCTAAACAGAGACCGAAGCCAGCTGAAATGCTCAGAAAAAAAAAGAAAAGGAGAATTCAAGGACACACTGTCCCCTCATCCTCATGGGACCTGAAACATGTCTGAAAGCATGAAAGGATAGCTATCTCACATATGCTCTAATATAAAGACTGTTTCCAGAATATAATAAGAGCTGACCTTTGTATGCACTTTTTTCTTTTCACCACTGAGTTAAAAGATGCATTGTAATTTCCTTCTGCGAATTATCTAAAGCCTGAAGTAGTCAAAAAAAAGTCACTGCATTACCATGACAGATGTAATCAAATACATATCACAATTATGCACTTTTAGCTCGTTTATTTTGTTAGTTTACAGGGCCTGAGTCATTGCAACTCAAGGACTTGACATTTTCAACAAGCTAGGTGAAAGAAGGGGTGCATTAATTAATCTATAACGAGACACACTGCTGAACAGTTGTTTTGCATCATCTTGACAAATGTAGTTCACTGAACTTTCACACAACGGATCCTGAGGAGCTATGCTGCATCACATCCTAATCATATTCCTAACACTTCCTCATTAGCACCCGACTGAAACGGGAAAACCTGCGTTCGGGTGTGGTTCAAAAATTAGTGACTTCAGAAACAAAAAATATGGGGAGGAAAGAGTGCTAGATGGTAAAATAGTTAGTGTCAGATTGCAAAGAACTTGTAACATCAACAGCAAGGCTGTCAGTGAGGAATGAGATTTATATCAGTTAGTGTGGCTTGCTGCCGTTGATCCTGTATCATGATGGTTGAGTAACAGAGCTCATGCTTGCATAAGGACTTGAGGGGTCAAACACACACACACACACACACACACACACACACACACACACACACAGAGAGATGGGTGTGAAGGGCATGTGAATAAAGCTGCATTTGCATTGGCTTAGCTTAGCTCGTCCGTGCCCCTTCCTCTAAAACACGTCGAGTCACAGACGCAGCAGCGAGCGCAGCACGGACGTCAGGGCCCTGCAGAGCCGTCGCCTAGCAACAACCCCGGATTGGATTGCATCACCACCCGGCAGGTTGCAAACGCCTATGAACAAACAGCTGCTACCTGCTCCATCTATCTGCTCTTTCATTCTCTATCTGCCACCTCCATCAGTATAATCATCTCTCTATGTATCTATTATTAGAACTCTCTCTCACCATCACCTCGATCTGTTTTCTCTATTTGCCTCTTTCAACCTCTAGCGTACAGTAGCTAACCATTTATAAACATAGCATCTTTCTCCAGATCTCTTTCATTTTTNATTTTTAACACTTTCACTGAACCCAGTTCTTCAATATAATTCATTGTTAAAACATATATTACAAGCTATTTACACTGGATATACTGTGGACATTTTATTTCCATACAATTCCTAATATTTATTCCCACAATCTCTTCCCTAAGTTCAGGTGTAAATCACTACAACGCAGCACCGATGACTGGACAGGAATACGAGGCGCAGGGCATTGCCATGGTAGCTGATAGCATAAGAACAGAAAGTGTAGCACAGCCAGAATTAGACGGCCATTTCAGGAAGCATGCTGGAGCGAGGCGAGGAGTGATAAATCATGCTCAGGGAGTGTGCGGAGCTGACAGACAATCACGCACACGCGCACACAGACCACTGCGTTAATATTTAAACATGGTTAAATCAGCCAAAAGTGACTCATGACCGATATCGTAGCAATCAGAGTTCTACTGACGGATACAAATTACAGGGTTTTGTAGAAGCCGGAACAGCAAATCACTCCAACTTAAAAAGCTAATCATTATGTTACGAATTTACTAGGATTCAATTTCTTGTCAAGGGATGTGGGGAGTAAGGAAACGAATCGGTGCAGGAGTTGCTTTGCAAATTAAAGAAAAGGGCAAAAAGGACAAAGCTGTGGCCACGCTCCAAATCCAGCGAGAATCTAGACTCAATAATCAATCAATCATGACCACATCGTCAGGTCTATATTTACGGTTTCTTATCACTAAATAGATTTTTTCTAATAGCCTGCACACTGAACAGACATGCCTGAGGTACAGGATTTAAATTAGTAAAGCTACAGCAAACCTTGTTTGTACAGGATATTTATTTACATTCGGTATCTCCTTTCTGCTTTCTGCTTGTTTCCAGGCTACTTTCTGGGAAGCATGACTCACCAGTTTAGCTGTGAAAAGTCCCAAGGCCTTCTATTGTGTCCCAGCAGTGTTATTAAAGAAGGGGAATTTAGGATTATGCTGTCTGCAAGGATTATAAAGACTAGCAGTGACAAGTGACAGAGGAGTATTTTGACTCTGGGGTGGTAGAACGTCTAGTCTAGCACAATTATTCGAAGACACAATGCGTGCATCCTTTATTTCTCAATGGCGCATTCAGACAGCGCTGTGCTGCGAGGCGTCGTATTGATAACCACTGTCTGGTAGAACAGCATGGGTCATGCTGAAAGAGCAGCTACATTGATTTTTACACTCGATAAAGCATTGTATGGTATTACACCCTTTAGATATGTGTGTGTGGCTGCGTGGAGGGTGGAGTGTTTAAGGTCTAAAGACTGAGCGTGATACGGCTCTCACACCATGTGCCCGTAATTAACACTCCAGCTTGCCTTCAGTCCTAATGAGACCGGCTTTTCTCCTGCAGTCACGCGGCTCCATGGAACCCGCTCCACTGGGAGCCCCGCCTCCCATGCGGTCGTCATGGAAACCCCTGCTCTGCACTGCTCACGGTGTTCTTTCCATGAGCCCTAGCAGCCTCGCTAAGCTAACACACTCGTTCCAGAGCCTTTGTGCTTTTCCTTTGCAGAGTGCAGCAGAGCCCCTCGACCACAGCGCCACACCCCGCGCTTCATTTCAAGCTCTCTCTCTCTCTCTCTCTCAGCTAAATGAGACAGAAGAAAAAGAATTGCGAGTTCCCGTGGACTTCGGAAAAAACTGCCGAAAATGCATGACGATATGCACATACTCACTTAATAAGCTGAACATCAGGCTTGTCCCGAGGCTTGTTCATACATTTTTAACAACGTTCAAACGACCCCCTTTACCCATCATCCTCCTGTTCTCATCTTCAGCCCAGTTTAATTCCAAAAAAATCAAGCCTCAAATAATCAATTAAAAACGAGCTGCTTCAATTCATAACTCATTTATGCTAATTAGGCAATTAAAGGTGTTTGAAATCTACTTCATTAACCCATATATTTGTAAACAAGCCAGTCTGACAGCTTTTGGGGTGCTGTTTTCTAGCCAACCTGAGGAACTGTTTTCAGAAATAGTCCGACAGCTTATCTGATAAATGGCTGCCTAATTTCACACTTGTCACTTTCTGAAAAGACGAAATTGTTTCACACAAAAGGTGAAAGCGGGGGACTGTTGAAATCCTAATTTTCGTCTCACACACAATAAAATCTCTTTCATAATTCTTTGTTCACATGAGAGAACAATAGCTGAACAGAGCTGAAAGAGACATCCCAAGTGGCTTGTCTCTGGAGCCCTGTCCTCTTCTGTTCTGCATGCGCACACACACACACACACACACACACACACACACACACACACACACACACACACATTTACTTTACTCTGTGATCCAAAAATGAACTTCGTGTCTGTACGGCGCTCTCATTAACCACAGAGACACTGGAAATCCACAAGGTGGCAAAATGACCTTTACTTATCGCTGAGAAAAAAATATCTAAATTAACGCCTATAGAAGACATTAAAATAAGGCGAAAGTATCCAGGCACTAAAAGATCAACTGAAATACTGCCGAGCTCTCATTTCTATATGTATAGATATGCGAGAGTAACACGCATCACCACAAACTGACAGAACGTCGATGTTAATTTTCTGCCATGCCAAAAAAAAAAAAGCCAGACAACTACATTCGTATACCAAGTCTTTAAACCATGTTCTTCCTCTGCAGTCACACCAGAAATCAATGCAAAGAGACGGCCAGCGTCCTGAACAAAGACTCAGCACATCCACACTGACCTCCACAACCCCATTTTAAGCACTGCTTTTAGTTAAAGCCACACACACGAGGACTTCTTCTTGTAACCATTATTCCTGACCTTGTACTGCGCTGGTCTTTCAGCTTCATGCATTTTATAACTAATAAATGTATTAGCAAAGCTGAAAAAGTCAGTGAATACTTTACCTATGCATTAAAGAATATTGCTATATTCAATTCCAACAAAAGCAATAATTTATTGGAGCATGAAATCATCAGATGAATGCGTGCTGTTTCAGAAAGTCGTCATAAACATAAGCCAAAAAATGGACTGCTATTTGTTAAAGTAAACACAATGTAGTGCGCATTTTTCATTATTTTCACTTTCTGTACTCTATCCTCAGATATTACGTTATCAACCAATCCTCCCTGATTATTATTTCTGATGCTCAACTATTATTATTATTATTTTATGAGTGTAACAAATAATATTAATAATTTTAATAGCAATATTATTATTTAACATCAATATTCTTTCTTTCTTTCTTAAATATAAAACATGCATATTGTCAAAGCTCATATTCAACACACATTTGTATTCACCTTGCTCACCATTGTGCATTATTTATGAACAGCTTTCCAAAAAAAAGAATAAAAATCCCTGCAGCAGGTGGGGTTTCAACTGATTACTGTACACAGACTCTTGTTGCATGGCGCCCCCTGGTGCTGAATGAGAGGAATGACCATGTAGATAAAGAGGCAGGCATTTTTTATTTATTATTATTTTTACAAATTTTTCATAAGTAAACAGACTTTAGAATTGTGCTTTAACCCACTTTGTACCACACTGCTGTTGAATTCTGCAGTCTGATTGGTCAGAAGGTGTTGATTCATTTTCTTTACACCACAGCCTGAACGCATGAACGCTCGAATCCGATTGGTCGGAAGGTGTGCCTTATTTACGTATAAGAGCACAGCTTGGAAATTAGTTCCAGCTGTAACATGAGTGATGTATGTATTATTGCGGATGCTCCACATGATCTAAGACTAACAACAAATGGATTAAAAAAAAAGTGTGCTGTTTAACAAAACATATAATCGTTGATGTGATGTCTTCTGTTAGGAGACATTTACGGAAGGAGTCTCGGGTGGTGCGCGTCGTGCTTCATCACGCCCCCGGGATGAATTATTTTCATATAACAGCACGGCCTGTGGTGTGTTATTCCTTACATAACATCAGCTCTGACAGTGCTGGCTGCGAGGCAGATCACAGGCTTGTATTCATACGCTCGTTTCTACAGTAACAGCTCATTCACAGCGACTCGCACGGAGGACGGTCCAGATAAACAGAGTTTCGTGTAGAATTGTTGATATGTTAGGAGATGTTTGTTTGTCAGTTTTGTAAGGAGTCTCCAGTGTTAGTGCTTTGTAACAGACTGTAAGAGAGCTGTACGTTTTCAGACAGAGGAGAGTCTTCAGGACGGAGGGCTTTTGGTTTCTCTGTAATGTTATAAGCTGCTTTGTTGTTGTTTTTTGTGTATTAATTGCAAGAGAGAAAAAAAGAGAGACTGGTTATGGATTGACTGTTTATTAGGGCTGCACAGTATATCGAAATTATCGAAATATCGCAAATGTAAATATGGCGATATGCATACCGCAAGGGCTCGCGATAACGGAATGATTTTGATACTTCACAAACTCAAAGCTTTAGGGCGATGCAGACAGCAGAGGTGGTGGTTATGGTGGTTATGTCTTTCAGTTTTTAAATATATATATATATTTAAATATACACACTTATATATTTATATTTATATTTATATATACACACTTACAGCATTATAGTACCACATATCTCATTATTTAACAAGTTATCTCATATCACGTTTTTCTTCAATATCGTGCAGCCCTACTGTTTATAGCTACTATAGCGCAAGTGATAACAGGAACTAACTTTTGATGTTTCACAACATAAATGGATAAAAAGCATGCCGTGCCATTCTTTAATTACTATAAAACACTGTTAGTGTTGGCAAAGTGCTGTGGTATAAGAGGAAGAAAACACTTTGGGACGTGCTGCTGTAGGAGAATAATCAACTCTGGGGAGGTAACAGCATCCTGACGCTGATTATTTTCCCATAACAGCATGACCCATAACGCCATTTTTATTCCCTAAGTAACACTCATGTTACAGTACTGCAATATATACACTTTAGTACAATTGTTTTTATTTGCCTTATCTGTTATTGCAGTGTCATAGTAGTAATAATTGGACTAATATGCAGTGTTATTATAGTAATAATTGGACACGATGCTGTCTTCAGTTCAGCCATTGTTCCTTGAAAAGTACACAAATAACATCTGAAGAGACTAAACAAAATGATTACAGTATTACTGATGTAAATACCTCTTATTGCAGTCTAAGTCTGATAACAAAGCCACTCATTAAACAGCTTTCTCTACACCCTGAGGCTGTGGGACTGCCCGGGGCTAGCTGGTGTGCAGTGAATGCTTACCCTGGTCTATATTGTGCTGCGGCAGCTGGCTCATCTGACTGTGCACCACGCCTGCATAGTTCCGCAGAAACGCTTCCTCGCTCGGCGTCAGCTGCAAGAGTGAACACACACACACACACACACACACACACACACACACACACACACACACACACACACACACCCAAGTGAACAACATGCCATGTGGATATGAAGCTTTGTGCAGCAAGGAAAATGTCTTTTTGTTAACTACGGTAATGTTAAGAGACTTGGCTGTGTTTGAGTTCATACTTACATTTGATCCCATCTTCTTCAACATGAGGAGCACTCGCACCTTCTGCTGAATGTACATCTCCTCAGGAGACTTGCCAGGGGCCTCCTCCCGGTTCATCCCCCCTGGTCCTGAAGCACCACTGAAATTATAACAACACATAATTAAAAATAATAATTAAAATACAGGTGTAGATAACCATGGCAATTTGTTATCAGGAATACCTACCAGATACACAACTATAGCATGCTGTGATGCACAAATATTCAACCATTCCCGACAAGATATTATTTGGGTGGTGCAACATTCCCAGGACACCATGCCAGTGTGCCATTTCAATTTCCCAAACTCTGATCCAACCAGACCTTTCTGGTAGCTATATATCTTTTTTTCTCAGATATACTCTAAGCAAGTTTAAAAAAAAAAAAAAGAAAGAAAGAAAAAACACACAACAGGAAATCACAAGTCCCATGTGACCGATATTGAATAATTAGTGGCTCCTGAACTTCCTGACCAAAGAAACCAAAGCCCTGCTTTTTGTTTGCTACTGTCTAAAAAGAGAGGTTTGTGAATTCACAGGTCAAAGTTCACCAAGATGAAGGCAACATGAAAGTAAATGCTACCAAAAACAAATACATCTTACATCTTAATTTCCCCATTCAGCAAATCGCTTTTCTGCAGTGTGGACTTTATTAACCTTTGGTCTGACCGCTGCTTTATCTCCAAAAGCAGAGAAAACAGATCCTGAGCAGCACAAAAGAAAAGTGTTCGTCCCATTGTTGGGAGATCATGAGGTCAAATCCTGACACTGCCACAGTCACTCTTGGTTGGAGGGATGGCATACTGTATCTCCCCATGTGAGTTCACTACGCTGCCCTGTGATGCGGCATGAGCAAGGGTTCGAAAAGATGTGGTTGGCTGGCTTCACGTGTCTCAGAGGAAGCGAATGTTAGCCTTCATTCTCCCAGGTTGGTAGCTGTTGTATGACAGGGGAGAGCTGGCTGGTGGATGGGAATTGGCAGGTAATCAAATGAGGGAGAAAATGGGGGAAGTGTAGTTTTCTGGTGTCTCCAGTATGGTGGAAAAACATAAAAAATTGGAAAATGCTATGGATGATAACTATCACAACTGTGTACAGTGTATATGAGGATGGGTTCTCTGTTGAGTCTGGTTCCTCTCAAGGTTTCTTCCTATCATCATCTCAGGGAGTTTTTCCTT
>CM074960.1:6785019-6822259 GCA_037577455.1 Pangasius macronema
ATATATATATATATATATATATATATATATATATATATATATATATATATATATATATATATATATAAACAATTTAACATTTACAAATTTGTAACAATTCGATTTGGCCACCATCATTTTAATACAAAGAAAGTGATGAGGTTGATGAGAAGCATATGTGACTGACAGATCATTTGAATTTCAGTACTGCTTTAGCACACCATTCTCAGCTTTCCATTGAGGGAATCTGTAGCGCTGCTCAAATACTTCATTAGGTCATATGAAACTGTTAGAAGAGCTCATTTCTAAGGGATTAGGTCAAAATTACTGTAAAATTCAGGAACATAGCTTTGTTTCATTCAGATAGCATGCTAGCATTCTGACTTTCCTTTCATTCTTGCTAGCTAGCTAGTTAGTTAGTTAGACAGCAACATAATTAGAAGGCTAGTCAGTGAACTAATATGACTGTGCACGTTTAAAAGAAAATGCCACCAAAGAAATCACATCATCTTCATTATTATTATTATTATATTTTATTGGTATATTTTGTTACCAAAACAGCTAATCAGGGTACTAGCTTATTAGCAAGCCAATCTGCCTGTAGGTAAGCTAACAGGCTGCCTCACGTGCATTGTACTTGTTCTGAAAAATCTGCCTTGTTCCAAATGCTTTACAGGTGGTCAGTGCTGTGACTTATGTGACTTAGTATGTACTTCTGAGAGGAAATCTGTCAAGCGTGTGTTAAAAACAATACTGAAACCCAAGGAGTGTTTGTCACCTTTTTCTGGCCCACAGACCAATTTCCCCTGTCTTTTCTACTCAAACACTGACACACATTTAAAGACATTCAGGTCATAGGAGGATACATCATGTTCTTTTCTGTGAACATTAAGAAAATAAGGCAGATTTAATCTGAACATCAAAAATGAATCCAAATGAAAACACCAAATATACATAGCTGCACTTAAATATTAAGAAAAGGAGTGTGATTTTACATAAACAAAAGTAATTCCAAAGTGTTTGAGTGCAGTTAATCTCAAACGTAGGCACATTGTTTCCAACCGTTGACAAATCTCTAAACTGTCAGGACAAAGAACTTCTTTCTTGCCTTGCCCTGACGTTTACCAAAGAGGTAGATCAATTCAACTGATCTGTCTTTGTAGAGTGCACACATAGCCAATAAACTGTGGAAAATACTGGGCCAATACATGTCTGGACAACAGACCCTGAAGTGTTCGTTCATTCATTCATTCATTTATTCATCTTCAGTAACCGCTTTATCCCGATCAGGGTCACGGTGGATCCGAAACCTATCCCATGGGAACGATGCGGGAACACACCATGAATAGGACACTGGAATGGTGTATACCTAGGGGCAATTTAACAAAACCGATCGACCCAATAGCATGTTTTTGGGAGGTGGGAGGAAACTAGACAACCCAGAGAAAACCCACATGTACACAAGGAGAACATGTGCAGAACTCTTTAGATCTTAATAAATATCTCATTCCACAGGTCACAAATATCCAAGACAAAACATTTCAGGTTCAGTTCTGCTTTTCCTCAATACAAACGCTGTCTCATATCCATAATTACCAATAATCTCATGATTTTTCCTTTATACAGGTAATTAAAAAATACTGCTCAAACCTTTAAATACCAAAATACAAGTCACAAAATAAGGAATATGTACAACCAAAACATTCAAGTACAAATAGATAAAGTAAAACTTTAAGTAAGATGGAATGTAAACTCTATGAAACACCGAATGTGTTTCTTTCTCCTGGCCAGTAGTCAATCTCTTCTGTACAACTAATAGTCATAAATACACACACTCTTGCAGATCACATATTCAGAGATCAAAACATTTTTCCAGTGCCTTCCAAAGCATCAGGTCAGTGACTGAGGATAAATTAGCGCCAATTATGAGTTGTAGAATTTCTTACATTTCTCACAACTAATTCACACAGGCATACTCCATTTAGTAACTAGAGACCTCCACTGAATTGCAGTGAAGACATCAACAGTTAAACAAAGCAAAACAGACAGACAACAGAGAAATTTCCACTTTACAAGATACTAGTTCTGGAACTGGTTCAAATCCGGGCTTCAAAATGGGACTTGATTTGAACAGCATGCCAAAGCCTCTGCTTCAACACGCCAGCGTTCATCTGTTATCTTTGGCAAAAGTGTGCATCATCCAGTTCACCTTGGTCTTCCAGCTCTCTCGCAGAGCTTCATTGAACTTCACTTTAAAATTCTTCAATGCTTCCTCCTCAGATCTGCCGAGGGCCAAGGAATCCTTTGGGAACATTACAGCATTACCATTTATTTCATTTCATTTCGAATCCTTTCAGTTAGATTCATTTGATTCAACTCAGTCAATTCAATTCGGTCCAATCGTTAATGAATAAAGTGGCGAATGTTGCAAAGAAAAACTTCCTGAGTCAATATGAAACCTTTAGAGGAACCAGGAATCAATCATGATGTTAAAGTGAACCTTTTAAGGTAGTGGTAGTTCAGCGGTTAAGGCTTTAATGTTATGGATAATCAGGGTATTAATTTAAATCTCAGTACTGAGCCTTAACGCCTTAACTGCTCAGCTGTCCTCTGCCTCATTGTATAAAACCATCTGCCAAGTGTCTAAACATAAACCTATCTTCAGTACCTGAACGGCTTTATACTTGATTATAATTAAAGGCCTTTGAATAATAATAAAAAAATTTGCATTCTATTTTTTTTAACTGTAAAACAACATCCTATTGTGCTTTTTTAAACAACTATTTTTAACAATTAAACAACTTTATTGGCTCTTACCTTTAGGTACTGAATGTCCTTGGAGGAACTGAGCTCAGGGAGTCCTGCAGCTCTCATCAAGGCAAAGAGGTTTACGAATAGAGTTCCATTTCGACAGAGGATCTTATAGGCCTGTTCACAACAATCACGAAAACTGTGGAACACACACACACACACACACACACACACACACAAACAGTGGTGTTGAATTGTTTATTCCGATTAGTCAGATTAATTTCTATACCCCAGCAGCTCTGACAGTAATGCGAATCACATGTTTATATTAATGCACACCTTTTAATATGTTATCGTTTCTATAGTAACAGCTAATTAAAAGGTATGTGTATGGATGTATGAATGCTCCACATAATCTAAGACTAATAATATACAAATTAAAATCACGTTGTCACTCAACAAAGAAAAATGTATTATCATTCATATAGTGAAGCTTTCTGTAAGATGTTTAGTAACATTTATGGAAGGAGTCTCCAGTGTCAGAGCTCTGAAACAGTCAGTTCCAGTAAGTTGTAATTGATTGGGTGGTAACTACTCTTTGCATCGGGCCGCATCACATGTTATTGATCATTTCGCAATAACAAAACTGTTGTGTTTTATTCCTTATGCAAAGTATAAAAATGTACTTTAAGGTTAAGGGGTATATCAGATTCGATTTGTGCAGGATTCCAACATTTCTTCTGATTTCAAAAATAGGGGGTTGGCAAAAGTGTGTGTGTGTGTGTGTGTGTGTGTGTGTGTGTGTGTGTGTGTGTGTGTGTGTGTGTGCAGAGGTGCAACATAGTGTGTGATAACTGTAGAGTGAGTAGAGTCCATGTTTGCCATGGACTAATCTAGATCAGCGCACAGAACAATATTTAAAGTGGATTCTATCATGAGAGGTTCATTAAATTCTAAGATCATTATCCTAAGAAAGGAGAGAGAACGAGAGAACCTCACTGTAGAACATCTTTACTCTAAAGTGAAATGACAGCCATTTATTGGACTCCATCACATCCAACAGGGCCAATAGAGAGGACTGATCCCAAACCACATGAAACAGACACTGATAGTAAACAAACTGTGGAATCAGATTCATATCAAATGAAGTGAAATAACAACGTTTAAACAGCATGTTCAGGTACTAACCGTTCAAATTTCTCACTGTTGTTTGTCCGGCCCTGCTGAATGACGTGGACAAAGTCGTAAGTCAGAATAAAAGGCACACGTTCTCTGTTAATCCCAAATTTCGCCTTGAAGTTTCCCAAAAAATGTCCAAAGTCTATATGGAATAACTAAAAAAGAAAGAAGGATTTGCAGTTGGAACAAGCAGGCACTTAACACGAAGCAGTAAAAAATTAGCTTTAGGGCTAATGGGCATAGTCTATAACATGACCATGGACATTTATTAGAATATACCTTGAAGCCTGATGAGCATTAAGAGCATTACAACTATTAAAACATGTTCTTTCCCATGCGGCTCTGCTTATACAATATTACACTATAGTGCCTCCTTGTGGTGTGTAATGTTACTGCAGAAGTCCATTACGCCTCCCAATCTTTCAAAGCTGTTTACATATCTCCCTCCTACCTGACCATTCTCCCGGATCATGATGTTGTCACTGTGGCGGTCCCCAATACCCAAAACATAAGTAGCTACACAGTAGCCTGCACAGGACAGTGTGAACTCCTCGATGGCCTGATCCAGTTTATCCCTGTTGGCAAAAAGGACACCATTTCATTATGCTTACTTTTACATTCCTGGCATTTTACAGATGCACTTATCCAGAGCAATGTACAGTGCAGACTGGTCAAAGTCCAATGATATCAACAAGCTAAGACACTGCCAGGAACAGCACTCAGTGCTGATACTTGAGTAAATAAGTAATAATTTTTTTCCCCATGTTACACACACATACATATTTGCTCACACATACACAAGTGCTGAGTCACAGGAAGTTCTGTTTCTCCTTATCAGATAAACGCATTCACCTAGAGCTTTTCACATAGTGGAAGTTTACGGGAGTTCATGGTTCACTGGAGAGACATTCTTTTAAAAACACCACTACAATTGTAAAATTTAACGAGTCACGCTTCACACCTTACGGAGTTCGGGCCCTCACATAATCTGGACCACGTCTTACCCTGAATTCATTATGTCTGCAACTGCATACACATGATTGTTTAACTCTTTAACACTACAACAGATTCACCTGCAGTCTGGAACCATAATTTCAACGTGACCTCAGCTTCTGCCCTGATTACACAGTATTCAAAAACCATCATCATGACTTATGCATCAAGGCACTATTTAAATTATTTAACACGTCACATGCGACATATCATTTCCTCAGTCCATAAACAAATGCTCAATAAATAATAGATAACGCTCAACAACAACACATTTGCATGAAATACACAGAGGTATTACAGCAAGCACAAGCCGAGGGATCTTTCTTCACATAAGCCGTGTCTCTGGGGAGCAGACTGGATACTTCTATATTGGGAATACGTCTCTTGTTTCATAGGAGCAATCAATGCCCTTCCCGTTCAACATCCACTACCGACAGGAAAAAAAACAATGCAATAAGATATGTGTGCTTAAGCAAAGCTGCAAGAAGATAAGACAGTGAACTGTACATATACATGCACATGTACACATGCCTACGTACACAGAGAGGCCAGTTAAGAAATAACATAAGCCAGTGAATAGAGAATGACAAACTATCAGCTCAACCACTAAAACTGAAAGCTAAAAGAACTGAAAGCTGTGTGTCAGTGCTGAGAATTTCAGACTTAGTTTGATGAATCTTGCCAGAACAGGTCAAGGAATCCCTTCCTATTCAACTGCAATGGGAAACATCGGCCAGGTTGAGTGAATTCACTACAGCCTCACAGTTAAACTGTTAAATACATGAATATAAAAATAAATAAGGACAATAATCAAGGAGGTGATTAGAAAATCTGAGTTGTTCTATCCAGTCTACATGTGTTTGTGGACTTGTAAAAGACTGCTAACCCAAGTATTCTACAGGATGCTTAAGGTGCATGTTGGTCCTGGTCTACTACAGTGAGTCATTTGGTTCCTGTACATTTCTAGTCAAAGGTCTTTGTAATCTTGGCATTATGCCATGCTTGTTGAGGTAGAAGCAGTATTGCAGTGGTGAAGAGCCATAAGTGGTGAGCTGAGCCATCAGGATGCATAACTATAGTCACCTATGACCAGGAAATTTGAGCAGAAACCAAACAAATCAGACCGCAAATACGAGCAACTCAAACGAGTTCAGCGGGATCACTTCTTATGATAAAGTGAGGAGTTTGGCAGTCCATGAGTAGATCAGAGTTGAAAGAGTTGTTGAAAAGAACCAGTTGAGGTGGCTCAGGCATCCGATAAGCATAAAAATGCACCCTGGGAACCTACCGCTGGAGGTGTACTAGACATGACCAACCAGCTCAACCCAGGATTTGCACAGGACTGTATTTCCTGGTTGGCCTGGGAGCATCTGCACAACAGAATCTGGAAGAAGAAGCTGGGGACAGACATGCCTAGGCTTCTGTGCTTTTGCTGTTGCTACTCTGACTCTCAAGATGACTATGCGGTTGACAAAAGTGATGATGCTTTAGTCAGGGAGTCTTCAATCAGATCAGCCAAGTGGCAGTGCGGTTGAAGGGTTTCATTTCAACCAAGTGTTTGGCCACATCGGCTTATTGGAGAGAACACTTAAGATGCCTACTTTAGTCTCACAGCCAAATGAAGATATTTTTCATTATATAAAAATGTACTGATCATATTCATTATATTGATCATAAACAATGTCCGTGACTACACAGTGTTTTTAATGAGCATAAACAAATTGTTTTTGACTATGGGGTATTTTAGTGATCACAAAGAAATACTCTTTTTAACTAGATAGTATTAGTGATCATAAACAAATGCTTGTTTTCCTCTATATAGTGTCTTAATCATAAACAACGATCACAAACAATATTTTAACTATATAGTGTATTAGTGATCATACATAATTAGTTTAACTACAAAGTGTTTTTAGTGCTCATAGTGATTACAAACAAATTGGTCTTTTTAAACGACATACTGTTTTAGTGACCAAGGCGATCATAAACAAATGGTTGTTTTAATCTATATAGTGTCTTATTAATCAGCATGATCATAAACGATCTTCTTAACTACATAGTATTTCAGTAAACATAGCAAACTCCAGGGTATTTCAGTGATCACAGTGAACTCCAGGGTATTTTGGTGATCACAGTGATCATAAACAAGCTGTGGTTTAGTTGTGAGTCAAACTATGAGAGCTGCTTTCAGAAGTATCACTGATAAACAGTGCACGCTGGGTGGTTAGCAGACTTAAATGAGCACATCTCACTTATATATTCTTAGTAATGCAGTTGTAGCATCTACTGAAAATGTTTGAGTGTGATGCACTCACCCTGGGTTCTTGGATTTGAGCCAGTCGAGAAGAGCATCTTTGTTGAACGCCGCAGTGGCAGCGCTGTTGCTCTTATTTCTCTGGATGTTTGCGATGGTGTCCGAGTTCTTCACCACCTCGATAAGCCCCGTCTTATTCCCAGTGGACAAGCAGCCGTAGGGGATCATTCTGTTTCACATGGAGAACAAGAACAGAAAAAGATAAGACGATATAGTCTGTTGACAGACTAGGCTTGACAGCTTTAGAACTGTGACTACAGCACATTTATTTATATTTTATCTTCAATCTTCAGTAGATGTGAACTCGAGGCAGTGAAACCTTAACCATACAGTGAATTCTGGCACTTCAAGAGAGTGTAGATATTTCACTAACAACTACAAACCTAAGATCCAGCCCTTCTGTCTTCCACAGAACATCCATTAGCTGGATCATTTGAAGGGTTAGCATATCCTGTCTCAGATCTGAAAGCAGCACAAAGTCATTAAGGGCGCATTTCAATTAAAAACTGCAGTGGATGGTTGTTTACAAGAAAACAGGAGTTACTTCCTGCATACCGTCTCCATTCTTGAAGATAATGCCCAAAGTGTCTGACTGTACACACTTGTTCTTGTACATCAGCCAGAGAGGCTTCATCTTAGAGTCCATAAACTTACACCTGTCCGTGCTGAGGGAAAAAAACAAAAATACAAAAAAAAAAAAACACAAACACACACATACACATATCAATTATTTACTGTAGATAAAAATAGTCCATTTTCAGCATACCTTACTCACCATAATACATAATTCATGATTTCTAAGTTCATGATTTGCTTAAATAAACAATAAAACATGACAGGACATCCTGTTACAGGAAAATAATCCATGACATGATGGTGTGATGAAGCTCTTACAACCCTGATTGTATTATTATAAATTATATTCTTATAACAGCAAGCCCCAAAGTCTTATTCTTCTTAGATTAGTAAACTATAATACATATTAGATATATTTATATAGTATTATAAGCTATATTAGTTTATAGTTATGTAATGGCAACTAAAAAGACAAAACTCAGCTTGTCATGTTACCATAAAACTACAAAGACTTTCCCATGTTGGAAAATTTTAAGTTACAGCTTAACTATTAAAAAAGTGCTGACACTGGAGACTCCTTCCAAAAATGATAAATAAACAATCAACAATTTCACACATTTTTTTTTTAAATCCATTGAGCAGCCATCATACAAGGCCCAGGGTTAATTGTTACTATAGAAACAATAACATACATGCATTAATATAAACCTGTGATTTGCCTTGAAGCCAGAACTGCTGTAAAAGCTGCTGTTATTAAAAAAATAAATAAATCAGCATATTCTGAGTAGCCGGATTTGAGAATTCAACAGCACTGTGGTATAATATGAATTACATGCAGGTGCTGATGACGGCTTTTATCTGCTGCTTGTTGATTTCAAAAGCACGCTGTATGTTACATTTATATATACATGTGTTTTATGCACGATTCAAGACACTATCATCGCTATATATTAGTGTTTTCTGTTAAAAGACGGAAAATAAAATTACTCAACAGCTGCAACGCCACTCGAAACAGTATGTGCAACTAGTATTTCACAAACACTTTGCACTTGGCATGTGTATTAATCAGAATATCTCAAAATCCTGAAATTATATATGAAAAATCAGTAATGTAACAATGATTCTATAGGTAACACTGTAAGCACATCACTTTGATATTCATAATACTGAAGACTCTAATTTTGGTGCATTCTTTCATCCTAGGCATAACAAAAGTTGCATTTTTGTTAAGCAGACTTAGATGTGAGCTGTACCAGATTTCAGAGAGGATGATGCTCGGGTTGAGGGGGGACACGACGCCAGACAGCGCCTCCAGGTACGTGTCCTGTTTAATGCACAGTTTCATGTCCTCCGTAATCTGCGACCTGGACGCCGACTTCTGACAGCCTGACTTCACAAAGTCATTCAGAGCTTTCATTTTACTCAGAGCCTCATTCTGCAACGATGGGAAACAATACGATGCCTCAGTCTTTTTAACTCCGTAGTGTTTTAGTGATCAGAAGCAAAACACTTTTAGTTATATAGCAGAACTTATTACGTAAGGAAATTTAGATTCAGCTTGACAAAGAATAAAAAAAACTAACATTAATTAACAAAATAATAATTAATATCTAAATAATTCAAATAAAGGTACATCATATCAGAAAGTGAATGCATGCTAAAGTTCTAAAGGAGCAGAGCAATTGCTTAGCTATTTTGAAACACAGACACAACCGGACATTTTTCAGTCTGAATTTGAAAATGGTCAAAGTCTGTGCATATCTGGCCAGATCTTCTGGGACCAGATGAGTGCAGAATAGTAGCAGAAATAAGGTTAGCCCAGTGTTTTGTGCTAAATCTGGACACTATTAGCTTACCAGACCCTCCTGATATTATACACCCTATATATCAGAGTTTAGACGGATTTAGCTCCAAGGACATTTAGTGATTTATAAACAGGAAGTGACACATTGAAATAAGCCCTGAGGCTGACTGGAACTCTGGGTAAGGATCTAAGTAATGGTACTGAAGTAATTTGCTTATATATTTTGTCCTGGTGAATATTCTGGCAGCAGCAGTCTGATGGAGTTTTTGTGAAGAACAGTAAAGAGGCCATTACAGTAATCTAGTCTGCTGGAGATAAACGCATGCATCATTTTTCTAAGTCTTGTGCAGATGAAAACCTTGTTGTTGCTGTTGATCTAAGATCTGGGAGATGAGGGCTTTCTGCAGTCTCACTGATAAACGCCACATGCTGTATCATTTCTATCATTTCAATACAATAATTTTCTAACATCTATCTGAGAACATAGGTGTTGCATTACAGTATATGCATTTGACAATTAAAGGATGTAGGGATATACTATGGCTGATTAGGGGAAATACTGAAGAATATTGTAGCTAAGAAGCAGAAACAAGCCTTCAGATATACCCATTTTAACTACAGACAAATTAAAGGGAAAAAAACGGTGGCTCGGTTATGCTGCTGCATTCTGCTGGATATGGTTTGGGGCCACTTGTCCCCTTAGACGAAAGGTCTCCTATGGAAATTGATCCTATAATGAACCATTTCTATCCTGATGGGAGCGATCTCTTCCAGGATGACTCCGTCCCTTTCCACAGGGCACAAGGGCTCTCTGAATGGTTTGGTGAGGATGAAAATGGTGTTAATCATATGCAATGACCTTCCCAGTCACCAGAACTCAACCCACTTGGGAGATTTTTGAGTGACTTCTTAGATAGTGCTCTGCACCACCATCATCTAAAGACCAACTGAGGGAATATCTTGTGCAAGAATGGTTTTCATTGCTCCATTACAGTTCCAGAGACTTGTAGAATCTGTGTCAAGGTACACTGAAACTGTTCTGGTGGCTTGTTGTTGGCCAAACAGCTTGCTGAAAGACTTAAGGTTTTGCTTTTTTTATCTGTAAAAGGGAACCTCAGTAGCTATCACATCTGGGACAAACTTCATTATGATTAGAAGTCATAACCTCTAGCACGCAGTCAGAATAAAATGTTTCATTCATATGTTTGCACAGCTACAACTATCTATACTGAACAAATATATGGGTAATAAAAGTTTACAAATATGATGGTGAACATTAACAAAATGGTAGCTATTAGAATAGAAGTTATGTTACGTTCCTCAGGTGAGGCAACATTCCCTTTCAAAGTTGATTGCTTCTAAAAAGGAAGTATACAGTACATAATGCTTTCACCTTTGGACAAAATGACATAGAAGACAGTAGTCCATATGCTGCATTCCAGACAACAGCCTTTATCTTTATCCTCAATGCTCAACAATGCAGCCTACCTAGTCAGCTACGTACTAAATGAAACACAGGACTAAAAATATCTCTACTGACCTGCTTCATGAGACTCTTCATGTGGTAGATGCTTCCTCTGCAGTAAGCCTCCAGAATAAGGCCAAATTTCAAGCTGACAGAGGGCACGTGCAATTCAGACCTTCAAGGGAAATAAAACTGTTTAATCATAATGGAACAGCCTATGTGAGAAACATGAAGAATTCTGGAGCGTAAAAGCTTACCTGAGATGCCAAAACAGGAAGTGGCCTATCCTCTTGTTGGACAAAGCGCGCTCCAGGAGGAAGGTGGTCAAGTCACAGTCCAGGTATGGCTCATACTTCAGAACCTGTACCAGCTGCAGGAGGTACTGGAAGAGTTCGTCATCACTGTTGATGAAGACAAAGAACATAATGTCAAATTCAATGTCAAATGTCAAATGTTGGCACTGGAAGGTAACTTAATTTATCAACTACGTTGGCAGAACTTTATAGTGCTGCCATAAAAGTGTGCAATGCAGCCTATCTATTTACTGGTGTAATGACTGTGTAAAGTCTCCTGATGCATGGGTGTTGCTTTCCCCAACCTGGTCCTTCTAGATATGCAAATTGTGAATTCTATATGGTTTATTCATTCGCATCAAATCAGGCAATATTTGGTCCAAACAGACATCAACAAGAGAATCAAATGCAAAAGAATGCAAAAGAAAATGAGGACAAGTGAAAGAAAAATAAAACAGATGCTCTAATAAAAAGTGAGGGACAAGTATCGAGTGCTTTGGATATGACCAAAGTGACTAAGATTTATGACCAAGGTGACTAATTAATTATTATAATTAATTAATGACTAACTAATTTTACTGTGAATTACATCTATAAAAGTTTTCACCGCCTTTGGTTTTGAATGGGCAAAGAAATTCAACTGCAAAATGTTAAAACAAGAAACATTAATTTCTTATGACATTAATTTTTCTGTCAAACAATTAACTATTTGCCCATATCTGTATGGTGCTGTGGTATTTCTCTGGAAATATTTCACAGTACAGCACTTCTGAGAGTTGGGTAAGACAGCAGGTGAACGCAGATGGCTGAGAGATGAAAGGGTAGCTATATGGTCGCATGGCACCTACCGCAGCTTCCTGAGGCAGCAAATGGTGAACGAGCGGACGTGGGGGTCGGGGAAGCTATAGTCCAGCAACTCCAGAGCATGCAGAGCTGGCAGGTCTGGCCATTTCCGTAATAGAGCCACGATCTAAAACAAACACAAGGCCTGTCACTGAGAAACACTGCTTTACAAATATCTTCCCATTTCAATTAGCTATAAGATAACACTTCTGACTCTCATTTTGCTCATTCAAATTGGACACTGAAAGGATGTGATTTGTTTAATGAGCTCTTTTGTGAGTCTGAGAAGAGTCATGTGGCTCAAGCCGTACAGCCTGAGTCGAGTTTTGAGCCTGAATTTGTTTTTGAATCTTTAGATAATCCACTGAGTGTAGAAGCGCCATCCGCAGAACCCTGAACAATTTGAACTTGAGTCACAGGTCAGTGTATAAAAAGCCGAGTCGAGTTGTGAGTCCAGTTTAAGCCTTACTACACTACAATAAGTGTTGTAGTGTTAAGTACAATAAGTGTTCCTTGATAAGGCTCAAGGAAAATCTGACCTTTTGAGCTAACATGTCCAATATCATAAATCTGCATACATTTAAACAGTCACAAATAATGCAGACTTTTAAATATTGAATATTCAAGATATTGACCATTTCCATTCTTTGCTTTAAACTTGTCTAAATGCTAAAACTGTATATGCCTCTGACTAGAATAGCCGGTCGCACTGGTGACTGTAGTACCTGGGCTACGTCCTCGTGTTTATTCCACTTGGTGATGAGTAGCAGTTTGGAGAGGCTCTCCGGGTAATTCGCTCTCACCTCCCCACGCAGCTTCCACAGCAGCTCTTTCTCATCCTCAAAGAACTCGGTGTGGTTTTTATTGTCCACTATCTCTTTCAGTTTCAGGTGCTGAGCAAGTAGCAGGGTAAGAGCACAGCATATATGAAGTGCAAATATATACCATGCAACCTCATTCAAAAGGAAAATGAAAGACCTTCTGCTCCTTACCTCCTCTTTCGTGGCAACCGCCTTCTCACCATTTATTTCATTCAACTAGATAAAACGAGAAATGAGATAGAAATGAGCTGAAAGAACAAACTCATGTATTTAGAGATAGAACTGTCAGGCTACTTTAATCAGCTTTTTTAATCAAAAAAAAAAAAAAACGTGAGGCCCGGTTTACTTTTTCCAGGGGAGGATAGTAGAGAGGATATGGTCTGAAACTGGGGAAGTGAATGAAGAGAGCTGCAGAGCTGTCGATGTTGGGATTTATCTCCACCGTGCCCATAGGATTCAGCAGATCTCCTTTGTCATCTACAATAAAGAGACGATTATGATCATTTTTTTATTATAGTTATTATTATTAACAGAAAATGTGTCAGAAAACAGATTAAATTACATTAATTAATTAATTAATTACAGATAAAATAATAATTATATACAGGTTAGAAATGATTTGGTGTGTAAAAGAAGCAAATCAGACCTGGAGCTGAAGGCCAAGTGGACAAGAAGATCTCTCCTGTCTTCAGCTGGTCCTTATAATCAAACAACATGATGTTCACCCAGGCCAAAGGACAGTCCTGAAAGACGCACATTTACACATAAACATCCCAGTTACTTTTCTACACCAAATACTTAAAATCTAAAAAAAAAATCTAAATCATTATCTAGACTGATTTCCAAAAAGAGGGTCTGCAAAGTGCTGATGTTCATTAATAATACTGTAATGTTAGAATATTTTTATAAAAACTATAGCTAAATATTTGGCAGTACAAGCCAGTGCACTGGCTCAACAAACAATGATCTGATTCATTTTGATTTTATTAATAACACGTGTCCTAAATGTCAGCAGTGTTGCCCCAGCATGCTTTTCCAAGCACAACCATAATCTAATCTATTCATTTTATTTTGTATAATTTTGCACGTGATTGTGAATTTTTCGCCGCATATGATCTTTCTCAAGGGGCTTGATTAAAATTGAAACATTTTAGTCCCTAGTTTAAAAAAAAAAATTTGTGACAACAAATAAATAAATAATTCATTTTAAAAAATATATTAATAAACTTCATAAGAGGTAAAGTACTGACAGTTTTCAGATATAAAGTTATCTAAAATATAAAAATATATAAAACTGCCATTTGATGGTTCAAATATTATATGGTTAAAGCAGATTCTAAAACCTGGACAGAGTTTATAACGTTGTCATTCAATATTTATCGTTTATATTAGACATATGTGATAAATTACACGATGACACATATTTCTGAGATGACATATCGGTACTCTTTATATCACCAACCAGTTCCAGTGTCACTCACAGTAATACGTAGGCAGTGAAAGGGTTAAAGTATCAGGTATAATTTAAAGTATATGTTAAAGTATGATTTTGTATGAAATGGTTTATACTGTGTTTAATATTCTTTGATAAAATGAAAGGAATGTGAATTCAAAGAAACTTGCTCCTTAGAAGAATGATGTGTTAATAATTTTGGCATTTTGATGAGTCATGATTTACTCCTTTAAGTAAGCATTTTTACAACTTTCAACTCATTCATAATTTAATCTCTGAATTGATGTACATCACAAATTAATACAATTAATATTAACCATATCGCTCAGGAAGCCTCCTCCAGCTTCAAATGTAATAATTTGACTTATCAAATTGAATTATGACAAAAAGGGTTTCTGTTTTTTTACAGTAACAATACATTAAGACAGGTTTAATGAAACACAATGTATATTACAAGTACCAGGAAAATAGTAGTGCTATACTGAAGAAAAAAACGTAAAAATCTTTGGGTTCTTTGAATTTGGTACAAAAATATATTTAGTATAATATATAATGTATTACTCGCCTATTCATTTCCGTGAATAACAGTGGAGTTGGTCAACATTATAAAAAAAAGCATTGATATCTGTAGCATCTCAGAAAAGCATGTAATGGCGTAATTTATCTTGAAACTGATATTATTTTGTCATATCATCCAGTTCCACGTCCACCATTACGCAAGATCACCTTGCAAGTTAATAGTGGTGCTAATGATAAACAATGAATCACATACCATGCTAAATGAGCCTCATGTTTTATAAAAATCTGCACTGTATTAATCAAATCTACTATTTTACAAACTATTTTTTTAAAAACACAACTAGCTAGGTCAGATAAGGAAAAGAAAATGAAAATGATGGTTTTTAAGTCAAAGAAGGAATATATTCGCTGCAGCTGAAGTCACTGCAAGTACCCTAACACTGTATTTCACCTTAAACCCAGTGAAACATGGCTTTGTGGTGATTAAAATAAACACTCTGAGACATAGAGACAGACAGAGAGGCAATTCTCGTTTCCTCGCCTCAGCTTAAGCAGACTTCTCTACCCGTACTATGAAAGGGAAGTGGCCAAGAAAGCAGAAGTAGAGGTGGTTGGTACAAATCCTCATAAACAAATATATATACACACACACACAAACACACACACACACACACACACAGACAGACACCTGCAAACTTGCTGTGGCATCCCCTTCGCACCTTCTGCCTCTACTAAAATGACTGTGTATGTGTGAGTGTGTGGTTATAAGGGTTTTGTTTTGACCATCACACTCTTCTTGGCAAGTAATGCTAAAGATCACCATTAGTTACAGATATGGATCTTGCTCATTTTGTAGACTTACAGCCTTTTTGTTCTTCTTTTTGGTTGACCGCTGCTTCCTGGGCTTGTCGAGCACACCATAGAGGGCAAAGCAGAGGCGTGTCATGCGAGGAAGGTCACATAGGTTGAGGTCGAACGACAGCTTCTGGTCCCACACTGGGTCTGAGCACACGTTGACCTCGCTGCTGGTCACCACTTTACAGAGAAGCTCACTGCCATGGAAAAGGCCTGCCTGCACCACCAGCTGTGCAGGGAAAAAACCCAACAGAGACCAGAATATCACTCAGGGATCAACAGTTTACAAGTGTTTAGGAGAACGGAAAAACGGAAATACGGTTGCAGAAATGTCTGACAGGCTCAGTTAAAAATGAATGAATGAATGACCGAATGACACAAAGCCTCGTGACTAGCATGGAGCTGGCCACTTTCCCAGTTTTATCATTAACCAGAATAGAAAGCCCTCCATGATAGCAAAGAGGAAATATTTAAGTGAGTGTTTCCCCTACGGCTATCATGGAGAACCTCTGGTGGTGGCAGCAGACAGGACTGGTAATCGTATGACATGACAAATCTATCTGGAGTCATGGGGGGTGGGGTGACATCCGGAAATGAACAGGCACTCCAGGCTTAATAAAGTATACATTATCATAACCAGCCGAGGACGATCCTCATCCCATTTCATGCTCAACTAAAATAATGTTTTGTTCTTTCACACCAAGCACTTTCATGTTTCACAGTTCATTACAGTGAGACAGTTACAAATACTGTTTCACACTGCATTACAATGAATACAGAACAAATTTAGACCTTCTGCACGACAGTTTATTCTTTCACCGAGTAATGCGATCCTGTATGACTTTTCACTTCTCTGACAAAGTTTAAAAAAAACGGAGATGCAAGTGGCGAGTGTGAGCAACACGCTGTCCTTTTCTAAGAATCTAGGCCCAAGAGAGCGTTGAACGCCCGATAGTCACTCCCCACTTCCTGTTTTGATGTTTTACTCAACCGCTTCTGATGAATTATGGGAAATATGTGGTCAGGGTCACATGACCACACTTCACGATTCCAACCCCCGGCTGCATGCTACAGTTAGAAGCCTGGTAAACAACCACAATAGAATCATGCTAACAATAAACACGAATAAAACGGAGGCCTGACCTTCATGCTCTCATCGGCGTTGACCCGATTGCCGTGCAGCAGGTGGATGTGGAAGGGCTCGTGTATGGACCACAGTGATGATGTGTTTTGCTGTTGAAAGAAATCCAGGCGTTCAAAAAGCAGGCTGAGTGGAGCATGCAAATCAATGATATGATATATATACATATATATATTATTCGCCTTGTAAAGCTACCATTGGTGACTTTTCCTGAGACGAATAGAGACAAATATACTAAGTGAAAAAAGTCTTTCGATTAGACAGAAAAAAAACTTAAGGAAGGCTCAAAGAGGAACTAACACAGTATGAAACCAACGCTTATGACCAAGCCTACAGGCAGTTTTACTATTATTTTACTGATTTTCCCACCAAAAGCAGCGTGAGGAACAATCACAATGAAGCATAAGCAGATTTGAAATTTTTAAATCTTAAAATATCCAGGCAATTACCCACAATGCTCTGCTTCCGCATAATACATTCACTGAATTTTACTAATGATGACGTGCGTAGGATCTGTGAATTGGGGTTCTCAGACTTTTCGCAGGGATACATTCAATTTAAAAAATTCATTTAAAAAGTACATTTAATTAAAAAATTCACCAACCCTGGATTATGAACAGATATTAGGTTCATTACTTGTGTGTACAATAATATTTTTACTATTTATCAGAGACATAGAACCTTTTAACCAACAGAATACATTATTTATAGGCCTATTATAAATACAATAACTCAGTAATAAATATAATCACAAACCACCGGGCTCCTCTCAAAATAACCCTATATATCTCTACATTTTAGAGGAATTTCTGTTTAAATTTCTATTTAAACACACATTTGAGACATTGTCTATAATAATAGGGCTTAAACAAAGTAAAGCATTCTGTTGATTCACAAGGAACTAAGTTCCAAGAAGGTCACTGTTTTTGACAGTGATATGAGGAAGAAGGTGGAGAAAGTACTTCTCTTGTTAATGACAGTTATTTTTTTTCTGGTGCAATAACCTTCTTTTACCTTTTTCAGAGGCAGAGGCGGAGGTTTAGACTGAGAGCGGCTCTTGGAGACCTGGTTACTCAAGCCTCCCTGCTCCTCTTGGTATTTGGAGATAGTGGAATGATGCACCATGGTCAGAAAAGGAGTCAGGCTTCCGTACAAGCAGGAAAAAATGTACTGAAAAGACACAAATCACACGTAAGCCATCTGATTAAGAATTTCCCCTGCCAGAGCTCTTGGGTAGGCTGTGTGACGTAAAAGAGGACATCTGGGGGAGCATGAGAGAGGGGTCTGCTTCACTCCCATCACAGACTCAGACCAGAGCAAGGCCAGGACAAGAGTCATCAACATCAAATCTTGCAGCCTGTTCATTTAGTTAGGGTAATGCAGCTCAAATCATATTACAGTCTCTTTAGTTGACTTTTAAAAGCCTACTAAAGGTGGATGACTCATCTCTGCAGGTACAGGCAGTTTCAATATCAACAACTGCCTCGGCAGTGCCAGACAAGCCAAAACACATGTAAGCTTGAAAGCCTGTCGTAGCTGCATCAGTTTAATTAGAGTAAGCTCTTATGACAGGGCAGAAAACTCACAGACGAAGCACGATTTTCGAATGCCTGGTCCTAATGTCAGGGTCAAAAACACCCATATGACACTTTTACTAAAAGAGCAAATACAGTTTTCTAATATTCATTTCTGTAGTGAACAAAAAATATTTGTCCACATTATTTTGACCTGTGATTGACAAAGTAAACTATATTTAAAAAAAAATGCTATAACACCAAAAGGTCCCATCTACCTCTTATATACGGTCATACATTATGTACACACACACCTGCCAACAGCACATGCATGCAAACAGGTTCTGTGTTTTTATTTCCACAAAAATTGTTTATATTGATAATAAGCAGGAGTTAAATTAAGCTTGAGCAAGCCCACCTTCGATTTCTTTTTTTTTTTTACGTAAGCTGTAAGTAGAGATGAGCCCCATTACGACAACTTGATGGAAATATAAACCATAAGGATAACAATAACTTTAAAAAAATCATCTTAAATATTGTAGAATGTAAAATATCATTTATCTCTGCCATAAAGGAATCACAAGCTACTGATACTTAAACTGACAAACGATGAAGAACTGAAAATACAAGGTCTTCCTGAATTTAATTATAGATAGGAAAATTAACATGAAAATATATATATAAAAATTTGTTTGAATTACGTTTCCGTTATATCAGTGTTAAATTCCAGTTTAACAACTGCTCATGCCTCAGATAAAGATAAAATTGGAGATATTGGACATTTTAAAATGAATAGCAGATATATCACTATAATATAGAAAGAAATCATTTTTCAGTGGAAGCCTGCGAACGGTACATCTCTTAAAGGAGGGTTAAAACTCTGAATGTCCAATTTAACTCAGATAAAGATCCAACATATTAGGGATTTTAAATCAATTTTAAATGTACTGCTAGAATATCTAAAGAAATTGCTTCAAAGGGTCCGTGTGAGTGGTATTGAACATCCATAAGGGTAAAAACTCAACATGCTGTTATAAGAATTTTCACACGTACAAACCTACTGTGTTTATTCTTTACACTCGCTGCAGGAGCTGCTAACTGTGCGCAACTCTGAACTTCTCTATTTTTTCATAGCAAAACCTCCGAATGTGAAGTACCACGCTATATCCAGCGCACTCACTTTAAACCTGCACAGTGGGTATTTCCCGTAGATGAACTCCCATCTCCCGTTGACCTGTAGGGTGTAATCCTCGGGCTTCTCCTGCTTCGCTGAGCGGAACACCGTGGCTTTTTTCCTGAGCGCACTCTTCATCAGGACCACAGGCAGATCCTGTGGGTCCAACTGCAGCATGAAGCTCTCCTTAAAGAGCAACAGGAAATAAAAGTGCTGTTGGATTGACTTCATCAGCAAGGCACAGCTTAGACAGTAGTCCCAGTGGCTATATTAATACACTCATTCTGACACGTTAACGTGACTTGAATTGTTGGACACTCCACATAAGTTTGTTGTTATTTAAAATGTGTAAACGGAGATATGGGGACATTTAATGTGAGTTTTTTTTTTTTAAATAAGGAGTCTCCAGTGTCAGAGCTTTGTTTTCCACCACTGGAGCGCCTTCAGGACAGAGGACTTTGTGTTTTTCTGTTTTCTCGGTATCATGACAAGCTGCTTTCTTCTCGTATTAACTTCAAGAGAGAAAGAAAATAGAGGCTAGTGAGGGTACGGCTGTTTAGAGTTGCTACAACGTAAGTGATAACAGGAACTAACTTGCCTTACAGACGTTCCACAACATTAAATGGAACTATAAAAATTATTTCTTAATAAAATCACAAATCCGTGGTCAATAAGACAAGCGATTTGGAAAGTACTGGTTCTGTTACTTACAGGAACCCTTTCGCGAAGAGGCTTAGATGTTGTTCAGACACAAAAGAGTTAGGATTTTGATATGCTTCTAGTGATATTAGTTGGCATTTAAAACAGCAACACGTGTGCTGGACTTTTTCCTTTGACAAACACACTCACACTCTCTCAGTCTTATTGTACAGAAGGATTGCAAAGTTGAAGGTACAGGCAGTGTAGGTGGGGGATTCACACACAACATGTTGTTGAATAAATATACTACTTTACACAATTCTTCATTCAGGAAATCTGGGTCACCAGGCTTTGTATGTAAGCACACATGCTTCTGTGTGACATTACCACGGTTTCAAAATCTCTTTTAAGTGCTTTAAAATATGTCGTTCTAAAATTAGCAGTGAACATACAAAGTGACAAGCATAATACACACACTATAAGCTAGAAGAGTGTCTCACACTCTAACAAGTACATACAATGTTATGAAGCCTTGCTAATTAAACCACTGTGGGATGTAATGCGAAACAAAGCAGATGGGTCCGGGCCCAGAAACCACACTGACTCACCTCGCTGGCCTCAAACTTGATGTTGATAAAAATCTTTTTGACGCCTGTGTGCGACTTCCCACTTTGAGCCACTACAGAGATTGGCTCTAAGTCACAGGGAAAGTTGTACTCCATCCATTGGTGCCATGGCAACCGCTGCCGTTCCTGAGCTTTCTCCTCGCAGAAGGAGCGCATTTTCGTCCGGAACTCGTTCACCTCGTGGTTCTTTTGAGTGTCGAACTCGTGCAGGCCTACAAACACAAGACACAAATACAAACAGATGCTTTATGAAGCAAAAAGCACAGCTTGCTACGAGTCATTCTGCACAGATTTAAAGCCATATTTGCTGCAGAACATTCAGTGGAACAAATGAAGCTAGTCTAAAGCTAGTCTAAATTTAATACACAGTCTAAAGAGGAGTAGGCCAGGTTTCCATTTCCATATAACATACATAACTGTGTATGTGACAAATAAAAATCTTGAATCTTGAAGAAAATGCCTTCAACACGTATATGCAACAATTTAAGATGCTGCAACTGTTATTCCACAGGAACTGTACGTTTTCTTTCACACTGAACTTGTCTAACACTTCCTGTTTCAGTCCTTTTATGTTGCACTAGGGCCATGGATGCACAGTATTTTATCCTACTGCACATTGCCAGTCCAGAGTTTTTGAACAATCCATATTAATCAAGCAACTGGATCAATTTAAATACTCTAATAATAATAATAATAATAATAATGAAGCCACATTAAGGAACAAGTGTAAGCACATTTAGAACTGTCTTAGATGTAAATGGAAAGATATTGATCACTGTAATGATTGTAATTGTAACACAGATTAATGAAGCACACTATTAATGAACAACTCATATAAAAAAAGCACAAAATTACAATCTCTTCAGTATCTGATAGCATCCAGTTAATACGTCCTTAAATATGTAGTTTGAGTTCCTTTGTGCAACACTTGTCTTATATTTATGTTTTTGATTGAGGCTGGCGTACTGATTAAACCGTCATAAAACATGAGCATTCAAAAACGTTTCACTGGCATGTGGAGGTGTGTGCATGTAACTGCATGACAGTAAATAATTTTAATTGACTAGACTTAAGTATAGCTCTTTGTCTGACCACTGACTGGCTGCCCTCACTGCCCCAAAGCGCCATGCAGCAAGCTGGAAGAGAGGAATAGGTCACAGGTAAGTCAAAGAGCAGACCTTTCCCTAGTAGCAGGCTGATCTGGGTGTTGATGAGCTTTTCCACTCGGTCTCCTTCACGTGCAACCAGCCTGAAGACAGGCAGGAATGGCCGCACTTCAGACAGACGGCGCTGCTCATCCTCGAGATCCTCCCGCTCCGCCGTCCGGTTGATGCAAGTAAACACGTAGGCATCGGGATCACTCAGGATGCTGAAGAGCGGCTCGCTCTTGGCATTCTTCCACAACAGCTGACAGACATTCAGACAAGTTAGAATTTATTTATTATTTAGAAATGTTTACGCTTTAGGTGCATTGTAAGCAATTCAAATTTCTATTCAGCATCTTTAACTATAGATATTGTCACAATGCAGCTTTAAAGAAAGCAAGACAGAGGTGACGGTGGCAACTCCCCTGAGACGACATGAGGAAGAAATGTTGAGAGGAACCAGAGTCAAAAGGAACCCCTTCCTCTTCTGAGTGACACCAGATAGCGGGATTATATATCTTTACTCTTTTACAACTGTGTACTATAAAGTCAAACTGTACAGGGATGAGCACAGGACAGTGTTTATGATTACAGCAGCAGCTCTTGAGTACAAGTCTACAGCATCGATGTGAGATTATCCACTAAAGCAAGTGTGAGGGGCGATTTGAACAATGTTTCGCACAATTTCCGTAAAGTGATCGTCGCATTGTGTACCAGAGCCAGTTGGGTTGAAAGTAATTATTTAGAAATAAAATTTGGAGAATAATTCGAATAGTATGCAAGCATTTTTTTGTTTGCTTTAAATTTGTACATTTTTTTAGTCTTGATGTGCACAATTCAAGATTTTCCCTACTAGTGAATAAGGAGTTAAAAATGCAATCCTAGGCCTACTAAACACACAAAAACACATTTTACAACAACAAAACCAAACGCAACGAGTGCCTATAGTGTTTCACCTCCCGCGTAGTTTAAGATACGAGCTTTAAAGGCAGGACAGAGTGGCCTCAGACCATTTTTACCTTTTTAATTGATGAGATGGTGTCACTGCGTGGTACGGGAAAACTGAGGTAGATGCCCGTTGGCAGGAGGAACTCCATGGTGACCTGTTCCAGACCCTCCTTCTCCCACACATCCTGCAGGTCGCAGTAAACCCCCGGCGGCATGGTGCGGGTCGTTCATCTACGGGCAACTGCACTGCTCACAGCACACAAACGCACAGTACATGAAAGAAACTGTCACAAGCCAGTGAACCAAAAATACCACCAAGATAATAGATTAGGATAACACTCACTCTGTGTTTAGAGCTTATAGACAGACAGTAGACACAAATGCAATTAGAAATGTTAAATATGGATAAATATTTGTGGTTAGTTAAAAAGTGGAAGCAAGAGAAGCCTATATGTGCATATCCAGTGTTTAGGAATGAAGTCAAACTCAGTAATATTGATAGCAGGCATCAGTATAATTAAGTGATGATGCATTAACACAGTACTGTTGACTGCCCCACACACACACACACACACANTGCTGTTTGTATATAAGGTTACAGCCATCATAGCTGCTCAGAGAAAACCGAGAATTTATTATGTGGTGCATTTTTTTGGACAAAGTGCATCATGATCATCAGAATATCTCATTTCTTTCTATTATCGAATTGTGCATTAGATACGCAGCGAGGAGAGACGGTTTAGACAGATTGCTTTTTTTTCCCATACCAGTTACATTATTCCTGATTCATTGATGCGTCAGAGTCGAGGACAAAACCCGGCCTGAGTGACTTTCACTCAGCGGAAAACGTAAGCGTGTCTACTTGCCTGTACGATCCTCACCGGCTGCTTATTAATCCATGCTGAACACAATCACACGCTCTTCGCGCTCAGATTGAAAAAGAAGATCCCTTCACGACTAGCTGTCGGGCTGATCTAGATTTCCACAACCATCTAGTTTTACAGATTCGCGCTTAATCCGAGTCGGTCGCGTCGTTGATGCGTGTCAAGCGCCGGAGTTATCCTTAGTGATTTAGGAGTGGGGAAGTGACAGCCAACGCACTGCGCGAGGAGCCCAGTGCACGCGTTCCGGCAAACTTAGGGATCATATATAAAAAGCTATCCCTGAACACTGAACCATCAGTTCCTCAGATATCTTACTCTCTCTCTCCCTCTCTCTGGTGTTGTTATATTTCTAAAAGAAATAGGGTCACTTTTCGTGTTTATGTATTCGACTGAAATGAGACTGCGATAAATTATGAGGTGGATTAGACAACCTTCAAGAATGGTGTTTACATTTTACAGTAAGGTGTCGCACAATGACGACGATCCCTAAACTCTTACAGAAAGACTGAATGGTTTACGCCAACGGCTGCTTCAGACTAAGTTGTAGTGGGCACATTTACCCCCTCACCTGTCTTAATTTGCATATATACGGTCGGTAATATATTGTAACTTTAATTTTATGATGTTATCCATTTTGTTATGTTCGATCAGTAATTTGATTTGTAGGTGTAAGGTGTTTATACGCGTTAACTCTGCCTGCTCCATATTAGGCCGGATCATATTACATGTTTTGTTGTTGTTGTTGTTGTTGTTGTTGGTGGTGGTGGTGGTGGTGGTGGTGTTGGGGGTGTTGATGGTGCTCGTGGTGGTGGTGGGTGCACTGCAAAAAATGACAGCAAGTGTAAATATCTTGAATATAGTCAGAATTGTTTAGCATTTCCTATTATAAGATTACAATGAACCAAATCTAAGATTATAAAACCTATTTCTACACATTTCTACTCATTTCAAACTTTACGCTTTCTTTAAATTTCTTGTTCTGCTGGCAAATTATTTTGTTCTTTCTAGAAATAAATGCTTAAAATTAGCAAAAAAAAAATGATCTGCCAGTAGTATAATTCCAAGCTTGGAACTGAAATAGATTTAACAGAAATGGATTGAATTGAACAGAATTGAAATGAAATTGATGAGATGACATTGATTGATTTTTAAATAAATGTCTAGAAATAGATTTTAATCATCTTGTATTTGGTTTGTTGTAATCTCGTAATAAGAAATACTAGATAAATTTGACTATATTCATGATATTTTCACTTGCTACGATGCAGTGTGTGGTGCTGCTGGTGGTGGTAGTAGTAGTAGTAGTAGTAGTAGTAGTAGTAGTATTGCATTTGGATTGTTCATGACTGTCTCTTTCTGTCCCCAAGTGTAGATTATTACAGTTTAGCCATCTGAACACGTGCAGTCCTTGTGCAAAGCTTAGCTACAAACTCATCAGTTTTATGTATTTTCCATATTTCCTCTGTTTATGTGACGAATTAGGCAGAAGTGTGTTCCTGTGGGAGAATAAAGGAAGCTCTATTTCTGGTTACCTCTGCTTGCAGCTTTATAATTATGGGCCCATAGGGAGGTCAGTCTAGTTCAACTTGTCATTCAGAAAAAAACAACAAAAAAAAAAATCAAATAACATTGACCGATTTTGACTTCTGTGGTGGGCTTCCAGTAAACTGACTGCTGATGCAAGGCGTGATTTTCTGAGTTTGCAGAAGTATGCAAAGCAGGAGTTGGTAGAGACACCCCCACACACTTTCCAGCTAGAACTTGTCCTTTTTTCAACCATCCAGAGCTCCATCTTTCCAAATGTAACTCTAATCTCTAGAACAGAAAGTACAAAGCTAACCTGAGATCAGATTGATTCTACACTTGATCTGAGACGAGCTTCAAAATTAAAGTGCATCCTCACAGACTAAAAATAATCCTGCATATGCATCTGTCAACTGAAACATCTTTAATCATTGGCCAGTATTTTATCAAAATTTACTTGAAGTTTGATGATTAAATGTGCTGCATGATGTGGTGTGATATAAAGCACATTCTCAAAAATAAAGGTACCAAACTACTTTTCTTTGTCGCAGGGGTGGTTCCATCAAATGAATATCTTTTGTAGTATCTTTTAACTGGGAAGGTGAATGTGGTGTACCTTTAATTAGCTTTTAGTGTAAATGCGCATCAGTGGTCCATTAAGTGTGCAAAACTGTTATTTATGTAAAGGTATATTATATTCATATTTCACGTAAAAGCTAAACTAAAGCTACAAAAGATGAGCCCTTGGAGGTGTCAGTCCAGCGACAAGGAAAATTACAGTTTGGTAGAAGTGTAGTAGTAACCCATTACTTGCAAATACCACAATATCAACTCTCACATGCTCCATAACTTGAACCACTAGAAAAGACAACTAGAACATAAACAATTTGAACAAATTTGGCTTGCTCTGTGCAACGTTGCACGCTTAAATTACAATATTTCCTGCAACCAGAAATCATCTTTAGTTTAGTTATATACAAAAGGTTGCTTATGCAAGTTAGAGCATCCAAACCCACATAACACTGGGTCATGTTTTAACCCATGTGCATGCAAATAAATCCAGTACACTGATGCAGTACAAATAAAGACCCTGGCTTGATAAAACGAACCACTGTTGAGCGAGCAATCACTCACAGCTGGCAAAAACAGGAAGTGTGTCTGCAGAACAGAAACTCCAAGTCAAATAAAGCTCCCTCACTCCCACCCTCCCACCAACCCCCTCACCGTCAGTGACGTCCCCCACCCACTCACCCGCTGCTGGAGGGACTGACAGACATACATCCAAACCAGAAGCACAAAACTTTACTGATGAGCATGAGGACAAACATGCACTGTCCTACACACTGTCCTGCACACTGCTTATGCTAATTCACCTAAAGTCTAGAAAATATTGGGGAAGTCTAGGGGGAAAATATAAGTGCTCCACCATGCATGTGTGTTGGCTCAGACTTGCAAAGATTTAAACACTACACAATCTTTTCACTATTGTTATCAGTCAGCATGGCCATGTATCAGTCATTCTTCTCACCAGTTAAATGACTCGTATGTGAGCTACCTCTAGACTTATTGTGAAAATCCGCTATCAAAATCATGGCCTCTCCTCACCATGGCAACAATTTCAGCTCCTTGTCCGTCCTTGAGACTGAGAAACACTCCGTCTCTTTACAAATGCTCTTTACAAAGGCTTCATCAAGCCGTCTAGTATGGGCCTGCTGCGTTTTGAGGCTTTTAAAGAAAAGATGGTTCATTTTAGCACTTCAGTTGGTCCTTGAGAATGAATCATTTCTGCTCACTGCAGTGATACTCTCCTGAACCTGGACCAAATGTGTCAATGAAATAAATCAGTGGTTTGCAAACTTTTTGCAGCCAGGGGCCCTTAAACTGTAAAATAATTCTGTGGACCCCCTCAGTAGAGCTTTATTTTATGAACAAAATCCAATTATTTAGATATCAGGCTCATTATTCAAATGTGTACAACTAATATTCTGGCTTTTTCTTTTCCATTCACAGAACACTTGAGGTCCAAATAGACATAATTTACACACTCTCAGAAAAAAGAGGTATAAACTGTACCTTTCCTTGTCAATGTGGTGGTACTCTCAAGGGTAAAGTATTATTCTGAAAGCTAATGAAAGATACAAGAATGGTTCTTAATGTCCCATAATGCCATTTAAATCTACCATGTAAAAGAAACGTACTACAGATGAAAAGGAAATTATTGTCGAGTCGAGGGTACCATTCCAGCAACAAGGAAAGGTACAGTTTATTCCTTTTTCCTGAGTGTAAGCTGACTTGTTTTGAAGTTATTGAGATTCCTGTTCCAAAGTGACCAGTCAAACAGGCTAATAACTATAAGAACTCAAAAATAAATATAATAAGTGGGTTGTGATTTCCACCACTGTAACAAAGTTCTAAATAATAATAATAATAATTAATAATAATAAAAACATGGACCCCACTTTGAGAAACACTGACCTAGACAATATAATAATCAAAATACACACTAAATACAAGTGAGATCTTAAAACATGTATAAAAACAATTCATATTTAAGTTTTTTTTTAACTGCACGTGACCATGTGCTTTTGCACTTGCTCTACAAATGTATGTAGTAGGCTTCAAAAACATTTTCTAATCGTAAGTTAGTCATTCACACATTTTTGGTGCGACCTGGTACCCAGAAGTGATTTGACTGATGGTAACACATCTTTGACAAATCGTGTTGTTTGCTGTGGCCTTTCTCACGAATGACCTGGCGTGCTGACTGAGTGTTTCACGCATGCACAGCAACTCATGCAATGCATCTATTTTTATACGCAAACGTTTATACATATATAATTGTACATAAGACTAAAGCATGTAATGCGATACATCTGATGTCAGTCTGCGTCATAATTTTGACACATGAGAAGAGTACTGGGAATTAAATCTGTAAACCTAATTTCAGCCCTTGAATTACCCAGACTTTCCTAATTTAACTGCAAGTGTAACTACTTAGAAAACATCATCTTTGGGACATCTCTGACTAATCAATCTTTTTTTTTTTTTTTTTTTGGGAGGGGGGGGAATCTACTTATAAGGGAGGCTACTATGCTTTTTCTTCACTGTAGGCATAAATGTTTTTTTTTTTTAAATAAAAGTATATTAAATTAAAAACTTGTCAATGTAAACACCTGCTCTCACCATAACACAGACAAAAACCTGATATGTCCATGGCACAAGACTAGAAATTAACCTTTATGAATCAACATTTTAGCTTAAAATGTGTGGATTACATTTATTCATTCAGCACACACCTGTGTTTAAAGTGGCCAAGTGTAGAGCTGAGCACTTGTGGGGTTTTGTGCCTTGCCTCCGGTGCCAGAAGTGGCTTTGAAGACATAACCTGTCTTTGGATTACAGCTTACAATTAATTTTAAGTAATGCAATGCAAGGGGTATGGTGGTTTAGTGGTTAGCACGTTTGCCTGGGGTTTTGAATCCATCCCGCCTCTGCCATGTGCGCAGAGTTTGCATGTTCTCCCCCGTGCTTCGGGGGCTTCCTCCCCTAGTCCAAAGACGTGCATTGTAGGCTGACTGGCATTTACAAATTGTTGTGTGTGTGAGTGTGTGTGTATGATTGTGCCCTGCGATGGTTTGGCACCCCGTCCAGTGTGCCCCAAGTTTCCTGGGATAAGCTCCAGGTTCACCAGTGACACTGTGTAGGATAAGCAGTATGAAAAATGGGTGGATGGATGGATGGATGGATGGATGGATGGATGGATGCATCCCATCCAGTGCAGGTACAGAGCAGATATAGGTAATAATTTGAGAAGAAATGAGATGTGAGTAAAACTGAAATCTATCCTGAGATTTTCATGTGAGCACTTCCTCTGTTTCACCAGAAGATGGCGCCATCTTAAACATGTCTCGCTTTTTTTTATTGCATTGAGTGTAAACACAAGATTGAATTAGGCTGGTTTTGTGAGGTTAAGGTTTTAAAAGAAATAATTTTCCATCCTTGTGGAAAACTTTTTTTTTTCAGTAACAGGCTAAACACTGACAAATCACAGTTCTGTTTATTATAAAACTAACAGTAATGGACTGAAGCAATACTTCACAGCAACAGCTTATCATCTAATCAATCAACTACATTTCTACCTAAATTCCTTACAGACATTATATAAAAAACTGAACCAAAACACAAAGATGGGATGGCTAAAACCTGAAAATAAATAACAATAGAAAAATAGCTGTATTCTTAACATCTAGGATGCAATACATCTATAAAAACAAAGGAGCTGTAACCACTAACCAACAGGGAACAATAAGCCAAGTCCATACACTGAATATACGGATTCAGTTCCAACATCCATTACAGTTTCCCAACCATTGAACACTTTCTGGCCCAGCTTTCTCACTGATCGATTTCAACACAGACGAATCGATTCTTTTTAAAGCTTTGGTTGTTTTAAACCAGCGCACTGCAAACTCAGCACACTTTTAGGAAAAGTAGGATTACCAACTCGTCCTGCATCGACATTTCTGGACAATTTGAACCCAAACCTCTTTCCTTTTCTTATCTTATCTTTTCTTTCTTTTTCTTTTTTTTTTTCAGTCGAAGCAGTGCTGCAGGTCTGCCTGGCTGTACGGAAGCTGCGGTGTGTAGCTGGCGATGGGAACAGCGCTTCCGCCGGGACTCTCCGGAGAGGAAGCCCCGCACAAAGTGCGCCCGCTGTGGGGCGCGAGAGCGTGGTATGGCCGCTGGTATGGTCCGTAGGACGGTTGGATGTTTGCAGAGTGGTAGTAAGTCACGGGGGAGCTGGCGTAGCTGTTGGGAGATGAAGGACGCGCGTTGCCGCTGCTGTGGAAGCTGTAGGCTGAGACCGTGGTGTGAGAGCCGGGCTGAGGTACGACGCTCCATGCGCCTCCGGCTAGCGGGCTCTGCCAGTACACAGGCTCCTGGTGGAAGTAGAGCGGCTCGGAGAAGCTCACAGACGGCATGTATTGTAAACCAGGTGCTCGATAAGGTCTCCTGACGCGCCTCCTGCGCCGGTAGTTGCCCTTGTCGAACATGTTTTCGAAAGCGGGATCAAGCGTCCAGAAGTTGCCCTTCTTCTCTCCACTGCCTCCTTCTCCTCCTCCTCCTCCTCTTCCTCCTCCACCTCCTCCTCCTCCTCCTCCACTGCTGTCCCGGGGCACTTTAATGAAACACTCATTGAGGCTGAGGTTGTGGCGGATGCTGTTCTGCCACCCTTTCTTGTTCTTCTCGTAGTAAGGGAACTTAGAGATGATGAACTGGTAGATACCGTTCAGCGTCAGTTTCTTCTCCGTGCTCTCTCGGATGGCCATGGCGATGAGCGCCACGTACGAGTACGGCGGCTTCTCCAGAGCGCCCAGCTGCGCGCGTGCAGAGCGCGCGCCGGCCTTCTCGTCCTCCCCGGTGGTGGACACGGCGTCCAGGGAGATTTCCACGTGCTCCGGCTGCTGACGGGACACTCCTTCACTCCCTCCGTCCTCCATACTCACGGGGTTCAGGTCCGAACAAGATGGAGCTGATGATGTGATCTCGACTAACAGGTTGGAAGCGCCTCAGTGTTCACGGGATAAAAGTAAGCGCAACCAGTGCAGGTGTGTAAAGCCCCGCCCACGGATACAGCGCGAGGTCTGGAAACGCTGGCTGCACGAGCTCTCAGGTGTGAGGTGACATGGAGGTCCAGAGACGTGTTTTGACTGAATGTTACATTCAGGCTGCAAAGCCCCTTTGAAATAAGCTGCTGTTTGGATACATGCAGTGCAAAAAAAGTAAAACACCAGCCCTCTGTTATCTTTAAATGTCTGGATTAAACGTTTGAAGTTTTGTTTTCCCCTGTACATACAGCTTGTACTAGGCTTTAAATAAAGCTGTACACTCTCAGATATAAAGGTACCAAAAGGTACTCTTCCTTTAGTATGTATTTTTTACAGGGGCACGGGGCTTAGTGGTTAGCCCTGTTGCCTCACACCGCCGGGGTAGGAAGTTTGAATCCTGCCTCCGCCCTGTGTGTGGAGTTTACGTGTTCTCCCTGTGCTTCAGGGTTTCCTCAGGGTACTCCGGTTTCCTTCCCCACTCCAAAGACATGCTTTGTAGGCTTATTGGCTTTCCAAATTGCCCGTAGTGTGTATGCGATCGTGTCCTGTGATGGGTTGGCACCCTGTCAATGGTGTCCCCTGCCTTGTGTCCCGAGTCCCCTGGGATAGGCTCCAGGCTCCCTGCCTAGGATAAGTGGTACAGAGGATGGATGGATGGATGGATGGATGGATGTATCTTTTACCTGGGAAGGTGTATGTGCTGTACCATTAATTAGCTTTCATAGTAAAGGTACATCAGTGGTCCTTAAGGTCCAACTGTGTACCTTCAGTTGTTTTCAAAGATATAAAGTTACATCCTAAAGGTACAAAAGAATATGCTCTTAATGATACCACATGAGCGACAAGCAAAAGTACAGATTAGTACCTTTTATTTATGAGTTTTTCAGTTTTTCAGCCAATGCATTGCAAGAAAAAAAATCACCAACCCCATTATGATCACATCACAGATTTATTTTATGAGTATAATCCAGCTATTCACATATTATGCACATATGCAATCATATTTATTACTTGATCATCTCATACAGCACACTGTAAAAAGTGTTGACACTTAAAAAAAAATATTTCAACACAGCAATCTTTTTCTTAAAAGCCAAGAGTAATAATACACATTGGCTTACACATACAAAAGCACACTTGTATGTTTACATGCACATGCAAATCTATCCCACGTGTGAAACACAGGTTTATTAGACAATCTTGAGAGATGATACTCCGTGACTTGCTGTACTTTATATTTCAGCAGCAACAGTTGTTCTTTTTAAATTTTCAAGTTTTTTTTTTTACTAACTTGAAATAAAAGAGCAATGGAGCCAAGAGGGAAAAGAGGGATACAGAGAAGGAGACATAATGCACATCTCAGTAGTTTCTTCTAGCTAGGAAAATGCAGTGTTCTTTGTAAAGTAGCAAAGACATCATTTGAATTTCCCAGTAATACTGATACAGTATAAAAAAAGGGAGACTACAGTTCATCAGAACCAAATAAATCCCTCATAACAGCTCATAATCTGAACTTTATCTACAAATAGACCAGGTGTCTTGACAAAACTGCAGGAAAATGACAAAACTGTTCTGGTGTTTGAGATCCTGTGACAGAACATGTCATGGCCTTATTTTACCTTTAGAGTAAAGCCTTTTGCAATTTATACTGATTTTTCCTCGTAGATTAATGAATGACATAGTGGAAGTATAAATAGACCGATGTAGATCAATCACAGATGACGACAACTAAACTGAAATTTAGTGATTGTACTCTTAAATTATTCTTAAACATAAAAACCTCACATTCCTCCATGAACGGCACTTCTCATATAAATCCGAGACATGACATTTTAGTCTGCAGTTGTGCTGTTTATTTCGTTAAATAAAACTTCAGGGGATCATTTATTATGGACAAAAAAAAATCAACTAGATTAAATGATGATTGGGACGCTTAATATAACCAAACTACATTACACACATACTTTTATTACATACACACAAAGAGCATGCAAAAGTAGACAAATGTCCCATTCATGTAACCACCATAAACTGTAACCAGGGTTTGTCTGACTATTTTATTAACATACAATGTATTTATGGTTTTACCATACCCCTGACTAGTAATTTAAAATACACATTCACATTGTATAAATGCATACACACCAGACAGCTTCAAGTCATGAATTGTATGCAACGAAAACAAAAATGAAATGCTAAATTTGCCACAAAAAAAACATCAAAAAACAAACTGCTGCCTTTACACAAAGTACAGCACATATATTTTCTGAGTTTGAATGTCAATACTTTGATTAAGTTCTTTAAAATAAAGTCCCTTCATTAAGATGCCTAATATTCACTGAAGATTTCAGCTTAATCTATTCATCTTAACTCAGGATTGGAGGAGGGGGGGTTGATTTGTGCATGTGTTTCACTGAAACAGAATACAGAATATTGGCAATTAAGTGTAAATGTAGTGTAGTTTAATGCATCACCAAGTACAAAATATCTACACATATATCCGTCTACACACTCACTGGTGTAGGAGCGTACACGGGTACAGTGACAGTTACCCGATATTTGGAAGTGTTCAGTGTATTGACCTGGAGCCATTACCAAGTTGTTTCACCCTTACAATAGGAATTTACTGAAAATATAAGTATGAGCACAATCATACAGCATTCCTCACATGATAGCAATCCCACTTAAAGACTGGTATTACTCATAGAAAAAAAATTTCATTATACAGCACAATAGCACCTCATGTAGCCTGCTGAATGCTCAGTTAAGATAAACAACAACGGCTAATTCTCATCAATTAATTGCAACATGCTGCTTTATTTCAGACATCTTTATGAAAGCAATTCGTGAGAGCAATGTTTAGAAAAGCTCCGTTATAATTTTGGGCATGATGAGATGCTCTCTTCTATTTGTGAGCACAACTCAATTGGTACTTGATACCAGTTAGTTTATTTAAGTGTTCTCAAAACCTGACTTAGCACGAAACGTGCCATCTTTTGGATCACAGAATATGCAAAGACAAGCAGCAAAAACAGCTACCAGTAGCGTAAATTCTCTGTAGGCCATTCCAGCCTAAAAGCAGTTGAAAGCACCTAATCCCAGTGTACATCACATGAGGAGACATTCAAGAACTTGACATCTGAACACCATTCTCATCTCCAGTTGTAGTAAAGATAGAATGATATAAAGGTTAAGTTGGCAGTCAAGCTGGCGACCAAAAGACCCGGCCATATGGACCTGCCAAAACAACCTGCAAATAAAAAAAAAGGAACAAACGAGTTGACAAGTTTGGATGGAGCAAGCATTTGACATAATTATCAGTAAAACAGAATTGGACCAGTTATTATTGCAATACCCCTAGTATCCAGCTCTGGTGCTTGGTTCTTACCTTCCCATTTGGATTTGCTGTCATTTTCATTCCCTGTAGTTGTGTCCACATGGCAGTTGGATGACCCTGAAGAGCTGCTCATTTTGTTCTCCACATGTTCAAAGACACTGCCATCCTCAAACAGTGAACCCAAGTCTGAAATGACAAAACAGCTTCAATTTCAACACGGAAACAAGGATTTAACAAGCCACATTTAACAATTATTTTCTCCCTAATTTGGTCACTTGCCAATTCCCAGCCACCAACCAGCTTCTTCCCATCTAACAAACAGCTACCAACAGAGGAAACTGAAGGCTAAAATTGCGTTTCCTCTGAGGCACGTGAAGCCAATTGCAGCTTTTTTCGATCTGCTGCATATGCGTCTTCATGGCAGCGTAATACACTCTAAAGAAATGGCCATCTACCCTCTTCCATATACATGACCTCACAGATGCCCATGACTGGCTAGTGTCACTGTGACTGACGGGGGGATAGAGGGTATGCCATTCCTCCCACCCAGAGACCACAACCAGTTTTGCTTCCTTGGCTCCCAGCCACATGTGGCTGTAGTATTATTGAGGTTTTCGTACATTTTTAATAAAAATCCAAACTCAAATCCATTCATACATCGCATTCTTCTGGATGGCATCTGATCAGAGGCTATAGCTATGTACCAAACCATACTAAATAGGCTGCTACCATACCTGGCAAACTATTTTGGCATACTTACTTTGGATGATTGTGTTCTGATTTCAGCCACAGGCTAAACTAACTAAGTAGCAATAACAATAATCTTATATCTAATAAACAACTTCAGTTGAAATGCATTATGTCCATATGACACACTTTTTTTGCATGTGCAGTAAAAAGAGTAGAATTCCAATTATTTCAAAGGGTTAAGCAAATGCACTGGAGGTACCACAGCACTTAGCTCTTAGAATAGTAATAAAAATAAGCTTCCTCTAACAACTATAATGTCTATGTACCATGATTGTGTGATGGAAAGTGAGGAACATCAGGCGTGAAAGCTCTGCTGCTGAAGTAGTTCGGTTCTGACAAACATGGCGGCGGAGGTGAAAGACTCCTGGATTCCAGAGGAGAGGAGAAAAGCTGCAGTTTCTGCCCACTGATGTTGAGTCGTGCTGGACTGATAAGTGGCCGCCGCTGCCTGGCTGAGCTGGAGGAGGACGTGACAGAACCTGCCACGGATGGTGTGGGGGAGGGAGCAGGGGAGGAGGGCCGGCTCCCTGATTTCAGAGAGAAATAATCTAAACGAACCAAAAATAAAAATGAGATTGAAACATTTTACAGTACCAATTTATCTACAGACAATGTATTTCATGTTGGTAATATTCTTGCAATACTCATAACTAGTCCATCACTGCTAGCTACCTGAAGGCGGAGAGTCTTTGCACTGTGAAGACGGCCTACTCCCGCTGAACAGGAAACCAGAATCTACAGCCAAAGTAAACAAAACAGCAAACCAAATATATCAACATAATTTTTCATAGATATTGATCACGATGTGCTTCAATGCTTCATTTGGATTATTTTTTCAGAGAAACAGGAGCATGACTGAGCAACATGCTCATTTTTTTTCCTAGCATGACATGAGTCCATGTTATTGTTTCACTAGAGCCTGTAAAGACCTGGAACAAGATACATGAGAAAAACATAGTCCAAGTACAAGCTGGTGTGTTAATGGAGAAGGCAGCTTTTCAATGGGTCACCAAAGCTGCATTAAGGCTGTGAAACCAATCTGCTCCAACACCTGGAGACTTGCAAAATCATCACAAGAGCATGAACTCTCTCAGCATGGTGAGTAGTGGAGCAAAACCGTCTGAGTGCTTCCATAATACCCTATTAGATATTGTGCAGCTAAAAGTGTTTGCACTACCCGCCTTAATAAAGGAAACAGTTGGTGTCATCCCAAACCTATATTTTATAACCAACTCCTCCCAAATTCTTCTGTCACGAGTGCTCATTCCAGAAATATCTACCTCCACTCACAAAGGTGCCAGCAGCGCCTCAACCATACACTACAGCAGCCATACAAAACCCCATCAACATGGCTGGAGACAGACTGGGGAGAGGCAGATGATGATAGAGAAGAAGAAAAAACGCTTGTTAAAGGTTAAAATCACCTTGCAAAAACGTGGCAGTCTGAAATGAGATGAGTGATACAGAAACCTTCTTGGAGCATGTGGCAGGAAGTTACACTTCGGCCAAACCATGTTTATACCAGGTAGCTCATAAATATATGCCTTTACACTTCAAAGGTATAAAAAGTACAATTTGGGTATGCCGACACTTTAGCTCCCTCCTGTACAGTTTTAATAATACTGGGTTATGAAGAGGTAAATTTAATATTTTGGTAACTAATTCTTGAGGTGATTGGATTTTTGAGAGTTTTGCTTTGTAAACACTGTTGCTCTTCTTCAATGGATTCTGCATCATAGCGTGTACTATATGCACTACACGTTAAGTGACTGCATTTATTGTAGCTTTTTGTTGATCATCTACTATTATACTACTGTTAGTTCTGGTCCACTGTTTGTTTTGTTTTTTTAAATATTGGTCGACCGGCGTTCCAAGAATGCTCATATTTCCTATAAACGCACTTTATCCGCTTGTCGGTGTTCACCACGTAAAATTCCACTTCGTTGTTCGAAACCATTACTACAGTAGTGTTAGCGACATCATCAGTGGACACGGCAAACGATATTTTTCAGAAATACAACTTTTGACTTAAAATATGAAAGCTCATCAGATGAAGGGACACCAATCGTACCAGAAGCACCTTTAGGGGCAGTCGTGGCCTAAT
>CM074960.1:6824551-6846748 GCA_037577455.1 Pangasius macronema
GCACTGGTGAGCTCAACAACATCGAAAGGCCTGGAAGACCACGGAAGACAACTAAAGTGGATGATGGCAGAATCCTTCCCTTTCCTTGGAGAAGAAAAAACCCCTTCACAACATCAACAGAAGTCAAAAATACTCTGGAGAAGGTAGGTGTGTCATTGTCAAAATTTACAATCAAGAGATGCCTTCATGAATGTAAATACAGAGGGTTTACAACAAAGGTACTTTTATATGGACAAAAACACACATTGTTTTGCAGTGTTTATGATTCAGATTTTTTTTTCTTTTAAGTTAACTGAAGCCAGTATTGTGAAGCCAGTATCGTGAATGGAATCGTGATTGTACTGTATTGTTACACACCCTACTGTTTATGAATATTAATGAACAGTGGGTGGTGTCAAAACAGCCTGCAGAGGCAGAGAAAGGTAGTCTATATTAAAACAACTATTTATTAACTACACTAATTAAAAATATTTCAGAATAAAAATCCCTTAATATGCGTTTCATTAATAATACACTCAGGAATAATACCTAAATGCCAGAAAATAAGAGAGAGAGAGAGAGAGAGAGAGAGAGAGAGAGAGAGAGAGAGAGAGAGAGAGAGAGAGAGAAAACACAAGCAGAAGACAGTCTGACCTTGCCTGGCGAGAGATGGCATAGTGCCCAGTGAGAGGGCTCTGTTGAGACGACCTGGCAGTGAGGAGGGCGATGCTCGACGGGTTTTCTGGCTTTGCTGGTGAGCAAGGAGCTGTGCCAGGTTGGGAGGAGGAGTGGGGATGAAGGTAGACGATCCAGACACCATCGGGGACGGACCACTGCAGTACATCCCAAAAGAACTGCCAGACAGATACCTGAAACAAACGAGCGGATGAGTACTGACCCCATCTGTCACACGTCTTCATCTCTTCAACTCTTGTTTGTGATGAAAAGCTTTACTTGATGCAACAAATGGAATTTGCGAAGGGAATCTAAGTCAGGCATCTGAAAATGCATAGCAGCTGATTTATGTACAGACATTTTACATAAATCGTTCATGACATTTAAAACAAGACACTGAGAAAGTCAATGGTATATACAGGGGCATGATTAAGTTTCATCTTTACACCAGTTCCCCTTTTAGATGTTCATAAGCTTCACGATGATCGATTCTCTGTGCATTACGAAAACATCAATCTTCAATATCAATAAACTTCTTTGTAGGCTGTTTTCATACCTCATAAAAAATGTCCAAGACAAAACTCAGAAAATACACATTTCCCATTTTACAGTGCTTTATTTGTATCAGCAGTAAAACATTCAAGAGCAGTCGAATTCGTTTTTTCCTTGTTTGTTTATATTAAATAAGACTGTACGAAGAAGTGAAAATTGTGTGTTATGGAGCTTTCAAGATCACAACCTAAAAATAGTTTAAAAAAAGAAAAAGAAAAAAAAAGAAAGAAGAGAGCGCATGTTCATCTTGGGCATTTTTTCTGTTAATCATTTCTTCACATTACACGAAAACAACTTAAAAGTTTATGTCTCAGTGACTGTGTTTCACATCTTTTTTTTTTTTTTTTGCTTATGTGCAATGAAGATTTATTTACGAAGTTCAGAATGATAATACCGGGCTGTGGAATGGTATGACAATGAGTACATGTACACGTGTAATATGATTTTGTAATCTGGTTTAAAAAACAAAAAAAAAAAAAAAAAAAACTTCAACCAACGTGTATACATATTCACAGACCTGTTGAGATTTAAGTTTTTTTTTCCAGCTAGATGAAATAGCACCTCTACAGCAATTGCAACTCACAATAATCTCATCAAAACAAAGTAATTTCAAATTTCCTGCCACATTTTGCCCCTTTTACCCCATACAGACTTTAGATTACATTATGAACAAGATACAAATTTATCTTTAATCCAATAGTTAATGCATTATATGCTGTTTACTTGTCCACTAACAATCTGACATCTGCCAAAATCAATACTTGTGACCATGTATACACACATTGTCATTAAAGTCTTAGTGTAATGTGGTATAATTACCAATTCAATACATTTATTTGATTAGTCACTCAGATTATACTGATTACGGAAAAACATTAAAAATTCTAACTAATTTAAGTGCAAGAATACAAACGGTTTACACACCATAACTACAAACTAGTCTGGCACAGTATAACTAGAAAAATATGGACCTAAATCACATTACTTGGTAGCAGAACAGAAAAAAATTCACAATCAACAGTCACTCACTATACTGGTAAAGGCTTTAACAAGCTGAATTAAACATTTTCCTGTATTTCAAGTTCAATAAAGAAAGGATGGAACCATTTGATGTGTAAAATGTCCATTAAACAGAAGGTCGAGAACCTATGCTCATTCCTCAGTGTAATTTTTATTGTGTTCTTGGAGTCTCGGGTGGTATATCTTCTGTAGTGTAGCAGTTATACACTGAATACAATAAGCAATACTATCAGGCAGCAGTACATTATATTGATTATGTACTTACTTCTTAATCAATCACAGTACAAACAAGCAAAAGATCCAATAAGTAATCCATTGTAATTTTCTATGTATCAAGACTCATATATATGTACAGTGTTCACATGAAGTATGAACAGGGAATAATGCAGTAATGCAAATGCCTGGTCACAAATACGAGTGTTACGGTTGGAGCTTTTCATGGTATAAAAATACCACAATTAGACTAAAAATATCACAGGTTCATGGTATCACAGCTAATTAAAAACACACAATTTATTACGAATTCCTTGTACAGAAGTGTCTTTGAGCCTGTTCACACCTGGGATTAATATGCATCCTTAATATGTCCGATTGTAAGCGGACAGCGCCAAGTAGGTGTGAACGAAAGGGGGTCCAATGTGTTTTAGAGATGCATCGTGATCCAATTACTCAAACAACCTTCGGAAGTGGTCTGGGACACATATAACCACAAAATCCTTGTAGTGTGAATGCAAAAGTGTCTCAATGCGTCCCAGAAATGGACCAGATAATATGTAATTATTGTGAGGCTGTTTGGAAATCAAGCTGATGAAGAGGTGACGATCCGATTACCACTAACGTGGTTTTTTCTAAGAAACGGTGGTCAGACGTGAAGATCATACGTGATATAGCATTCTGTGGGGTCTTGTGGTTATAACAGATGAATAGCAGACCATGCGAGAGAAACAGTTTGCACAGGTATGAGATGGGATATTGTCTACCTGAAAACAAATGCAGCGGTTTTTTTTTTACGTCATCAGTATTTATGAGGTAAGAAGCTGAGAGTGAAAATAATCTGAGGCTGTGAGAAAAGGTGCTGCACCGAGACAAATCTAACTAGATGTTTTGTTTATTTCTGGTCAAAAATGCCATACTATAGACACGTAAACTATCGACAGTACATACTATTACAATTTGCATACTATACTCGTCGTCGTCTCCGACGTAACAAGTGTAATTACAAAGGTAACATGTTTACATCCGTAGCGGATTACACAGCCAAATGGCTTTCAGAGCAGTCCGCATCCCCTTTACTGAAGCATGATTTGGCAAAGGACCGAGGGAGGGATTGCGGAATTTTTGGGAAGTGGCAGCCAGACGCAAAAAACAATAACCACTGGAGTAAGGAACTTGACTGGGAAAAAATATTTTGAAAAAGACAATGGCAAAGTAACTAATCATACACTGTCCATGACTAACTGTGAAACCATGACACCATAACAAACCTAGACCACAATACAGTACACAAGGAACTTCATACATCATGGGATCACAGAAATGTTTACATTTCCTTAACATTCTTTATATTGTTTGCTCCATACCTCTAATCATTAGTATTTTACTTATTGGACCTTTATCTTCACAGGAACACATGACAAATACAGAGATATAAGAGACTAAGTAACACAGAGGCTACACAAGCACAGCAACTGTACTTTTACACTTACAAATCTACATTTACTTTTAATAAATGAAATCTCAAACACATTTATAAAAAAAAAAAAAAAAAAAAAAAAAGGGCTGTTACATTACTATGAAATCCCTTAAGGGCATATCAATTGTATTCCCCCAACGTTTAATTAATATAAAGTTAATTTTCTTTAAAATACTCTGTTGTTAGACATTGCTTCTTATAATATCATCCACCAAAATACATAAAGCACTGCCTTAATGAAGTCAAGTCAAGCTCATGTTAAAAGGTTAGAATATGGTGAATTGAAAACATTAACACAATTACNACAGTATTGGTAAGAAAACCCTATCAGACAGAGAGAAAACGTACGTTAATGAACGAGACGGCTATTTGTTCTCCCTCAAATGTGCGCCAAGCAACAGCAAGAAAACACTGAGGCAAATATCTTAGGGAAGCGCTACATAATAATGAGCAGCTCCTCCATTTTTATGGACCCACCCACTTGGTTTTCTTTTGGCTTGCAAGTCCGGGGCTCGTAAATTGACAGGTCAAAGTTCACCTAGATAAAGCTGGAGTATGTTTCACATCCCGGGTCCTTTCCCCTTCAGTGAATTGGCTAATCTGTCTGGAATTTTATTCACGTTTAGTATGAGCGCTGCTTTTTCAGGTGTCTCCTGCATCTCTGTAGCATGGGGTCAAAAATCATAAAAGCTACGACTAAATCATAGATGTCTGCAATTACTACAACCATATATGTAAAATGCTAATTTACATTTGATCATTTCATCCAAAACAACTGATCTGTAAGGAGCACAAAACTGAAGTTTAAGAGCTTCAAGAGCCTTGCTCAGGAGTTAAGGACTGTGACTTGACATCAGCGCTTTGGCAGTCCTGTGATTTAAACGCAGATCCTTCCAGTCCTCACAGTAAATTTTCATTTGCCAATGGCCAATGAAACACCTAATACTGGGCTATAGTTACTTTCATGACGATTTTCTATTCCTCATGAAGTACATGAAGATTCAACTCGGATATTTAAACAACAAACAAACATATATGTAGTCATTTTACCAACTTATAGTTGGATGTCATTAGTTCAAACACACACACACACACACACACACACACACACACACACACACACACACACACACACACACAAAGAAAATGCCAGCTGAGATGTCCATCAAAAGTCAAGGATGCTATTTGTAATTTTCTGCCACTTCCTTGGTCATAGCAGAGCTGCTAGTGCTAATTGTTCTGTATTGTTACTGTTTTAATGGCTTTGATTTGGTCCTCATTACCTCAGCTTCCCAATTGGTTGGGATGACTCAGAAATTCAATCAGATCTGTTTTCAGGTCACCTCAGGCAGGAAAACCATCGTCATCATAAAGTTTCTTTAACTATAATAAACATACATGGTTTGGTATCGACGAAAACAGCGACTCCAGTTTCAAGTAAAGGTCAGTTAGTGTTTTGAGGCAAAATTACCAGCATTTGAATATAGCGTTTTCCTCCACACAGTAAGATAAACACACTCAACTAAATGCATGCTTTGATTAGTAATATTTAGTGAAAATTCTGTATTAGTAGTGTATTATTTCAAAAATATGTACCATATTTTCTGGACCAAAGTCACTTTTTTAACATTTAGCAACATATAACTGATATAGCTTTATGTATATATTTTTTGCATTAGCCTATTGTTTTTAAAATAGGACACATTTTGGTTTTGTTCCATGAGGTAAATCAACACTCATTAGCCTGTTAACATGGTGCTAAGACAGAGAATGTAATGGCTGTGCTAGTGAAAATTAGCACTCTCATTGTTGTAGTGATAAAACAAAGAAAATCTGTCTATAAAGTAAATAGGAATTTCAGTTTAAACCTTGTAAAATATTTTTTTTTTATAAACTGTAGTTACAAATGTATTTTCCAGGCTTGAAAAAGATTAAATAATTATAAATAACAAATATATGCGTAGCAAAGGCTTTAGCTCAGGAAACAATACACCACTGAAGGACAGCAAGACTAAAAGGACCAAAAACAAACTAGACTGTACAAGTAGACAAGTGCTGTTTTAGTAGAGACATGCAGAATGTAGACTAAAAATGTGAAAATATGGAAAATATGGTCAATTCTGTCACATTGTAGTTCCGTTTTCTTGACAAAAAAGGCAATAATGTTTACCAAAAGGTCCCTATTTTAACTGGATCTTCTATTCAACTATGGTCTTTTGCTGAGGTCTGTCTAACACCCTCCACATTTAAAACCCCAACAGCGTCACCACGTTAGGCTTCTGGGGGAACCATTACTCACCGGTTCAAACCGGTGTTTTCCTAAAGCTACAAAATGCAAGATGAAGACAGCCACATGATGGTACGGATGGTTGCAAACATATAGCAGGTTTACATCCATGGAGGAGAAAAGATGATGATTGCAAATGCAGTACTCCAAACAGACGTCCTACAATGCAACCTGCACAACTATTCCTTATAAATGGCTTAGTGAAGTGTCACTGTTCGGATTCTGACCTGCGGCCTCTGGTTCTTCTCTGACTCGTGGGCTTGCGTGTGGCCACGGCTGCAGCGAATCCGACCAAGCAACACAAGGAGGTGGCGCCAAGCTTGATCACGTCCAGCCAGTCAGGGGTGTCCGTCTTCAGGTAGAACTCGACAGCGTACAGGCATAACACGAGGAGCCAAAGGAAAGAAGCGAAGGCGTCAATTCTCCTTAGCCTTCAGTAGAAAAGAAAGGAGGAGATGCAATAAAGGTACACTACAAATACAGCATGACAAACTGTGGTGATAAAGTGAAAGTGTATTTCACCTGACAGGCCCTGCCATTAGGACACCAGTGATGCAAGTCAAAAGGCCGACAGAAGCTACAGCCATCTGATGGTTGCTTCCAGACTCCCAGATCAGCTTAGCATTCTCTACAGCCTCTTCTGGCAGAAGGCCCACTAGATCGCTCCACATCGGCCCACTTCTGGTGCTGTCATTGACCTTGGCTTTGGTGTCATTTTGGAGAGTGTGTTTGGGTGGTGTGACTCCTCCCTTCAGGATGTGAGAGCCATCAGCGGGGGAGGATAAGTCTCCAGATCCGTACACAGCCAGGGCGACCAGGAAAGCACACGCGAGGAAAGCCAGGGCTCGCAGCATTATGAGCCAGGCAGGAGTGGAGACTGTGTAGGAGCTCTGTACCAAACAGAAATGCAGCTCATGAGCTGGTACATACATGGCAGGAATGTTTATGCCTCAAGTCTGAGAGACTAAACAGGCCTTTCGTTATCTTTGGATATCAGATAAACTCATGTATCGGTGCTAAAAATGAAGCAAAACAAGACCACCCTTGGTCCTTGATACTGATACAAATACTCTATTTATCCTTTAAATATTCTCAATTATAAATAAGTAAACTCGCTAATACAGTGAGCTAAAACACCATTCATAACTTTTCATTACAAATGGATAGATGTAATATTAAATCACTACAGAACAATAAAAGATCACAGACCAACACACAGACAGACAGGCACTTTACTGATCATAGACAAAACTGCAGTACTATTAGTGAGCGCAAGTAAGAATACTACTACTAATAATAATAATAACATAATATTTATGAATAAAAAAAACAATAGTAAAGAATATTTACATTGAACACAGCACACTGAATGCAGCACCTACTTGCGTTTTGAGTGACGTGACTCGTGTTGTGACTCGTGACGTGACTGGCACTGCTTCCGAAACAGACATAGAGGGCTGCGCCTGAGCTGGTGGTTAAGGAGCAGAGCCCTCAGCTGCCGGTTCTGGTGCTTTATGTAGTACTCCACTGCAGTCTGACACGGCCTGCACAACTTGTACGTCTGCTCAAGATGATGCTTGTACACTTCAATCTCTTCATCATAATTGTCCTTCAGGAAAAATGAAAGTAGTTTTTGGAGTTATACATGCGCAAAACCATAAAGCAGTTCACAGAACTCAATAAATAAATAAATAAATAAATAAATAAATAAATAAATAAAATTCCTATTTCAGGTGAGAGATAACCAGCATTGATGGCTGACTGAGCGTCAGTTTCAGGTAGGAGATTCTTATCAAATGCTCTGATTGATGAATCGATGCTATCTATGCAGAGTGAAAATCGGAACAATCAGTAGTGCAGAAGAGAAACTCAGAAATAATAAATCTTACTGACAGCATGTTTTTCCAGCTAACAAAGGGTGAAATAAAGGGAGAAATAGAAGTGCCCGAGGCACAATTTTGCACTCCAAGCTACATTACAGATCCAGTTCACCCAACAGGCAGACTGTGTAAGTTTTAAATAAATCCATCTTTTCAAAATTTTGGCCGATAACAGTATACCTCACTGTATCCATTTATTAATGTTTTGATGAAAATGTAAACTGTGAAGAGGAAGAGCAGAAGTTTGTCACTGTTATGAGATTTTCTCTAACGTAGTCAGAGTTGATGGATGACTCTGGTCAGTTGTAATCCAGTCACGATTAAGTAGAGGTCCTTTCTCTCTCTCTCACACACACACACACACACACACACACACACACACACACAGTATTCGAGAACTCATCTCAGAAAGAGCGATGAGGCAATCAACACTGACAAGATCAAGTACAAGTTCCCAATTCCTGGGAAAATGTTCAAAGGACTCATTTGAGTTGTATTCGTGTATGTCAGGACCTTTCCTCCTACTATAAAATTACTGATATAACGTAGGCTTTTACGCTACTGTGATTATGAGGTGTCTGGTTTAAGACTTCAGCAGAGTGAAGCAAGGAAGAAAAGCTTAAATTCAACAAAAGAATCTACCGGTGTTCGATGCTCACCAATTACATTCCAGCAATGGACAAACGTTGGACACCAGGCCAGCAAAAGCTCCAGTGTGCTGCCCCGTCCCATGTTTTGGTGGCATGGAAACCTAACTGAGTAGACTATAACATGGTAACTAACGTAATCTAATGATGTATGTCCAGCTAGTTAGTTAGTTAGTTAAAATCAATTCACGTAATTATGTCTGATCTCTTTTTGTTTACATATACATGTACATAATGTCATCTCCCCTGCTGACACCAGCCATCATCCTCGGCCTCTACTGATAAAGATTTTGATGTAGCACATCGTGTTAGCGACCACTAAGAAATCACCAAGTTGTCACTGAGGAACAGTTTGGCTATGCACTAACATGTTTTTGGTTTTCAAAAGCCAGTAAGAAGTATTTTCTTTCTCTGGATGTTGAACCTACTTGTCAGCTGGGCAGCTATATTAAAAAAAAAAAAAAAAAAAAAAGCCCAGAGAATCTGCTTGTCCCAGGTGGCCAGGCTAGCAATGCCTAAAGCCAAAGGCACACGTTTTTTTTCTAGTGTTGGTCCTATTGGAAAACACCCACCAGTTCCTACCAGTATATTACCCAAATCTAAGTCTCTACCTTGAGATCTATCTACAGTCTCAGCTCAAGTTACATATTAATTGCACACCGGGGTCTCAGCTTCAATCTCGGCACACGCTGTACCACACAGCTGTACAGTGTCTCCCTTAAAAACATCCAAACTCTATAATGGGCTCCAAACTGTAGATCTGAGACCCCCTTTCACCCTACTGTACAACACACCCTGGTTTTAACTAAGAAATAAAAAATCCAAACCTACCTCCTCTCTGGGAGTGAATGAAGCCAGCTGCTTAATCTTCACTGTCTGGTTGTTGTTGCATTTCTTACACAGCAGCATTTGGCAGTTCACCCATTGCAGTGTTTTGGGGGCTTCAGACACAGGAAGGCCAGCTGACACTCCGTGGTTGAGGTGCTCCATATATTGCGCAGGGATTGGTTTGTTATAGTCACCATTCTACAGATTTTTTAATGAAAGAATCAGGAAAAAAATGACAGGACAGTTCAGGACCGCACTGACAAGTCATGTGCATTTTCAGTATTTAACATACATCCGTAGTGTTTCTTGAATAAGATGTTACCTCTTGGAAGCCATTGTACTGCTCGCAGTAAGGACAGTCCCAGCAGTTCCTGTTTCCATACGGAACCTCTGTGTCCTGATTACAGAACCAGCAATTCACCTTCACATGTGTTGGTTTCTTCCTAAAAAATTAAAAATCAATTATACCATATTAATTTTATTAATTATACCATAATTTTATGGTAATGAAAATGTGCAAGGGTGACTTTTTTTTTAATCTTTTAACATAAATTTAATGCAACAGTACATTCTGTTTAGGTGAGGAGATTTAAGTAAGTATAAACGAGGATGAATGGTACTTATCCAAAACGTATATATATAGAACAGTAAAGACTTAATATTCATGCAGCAATAATTAAAAAAATTGGTGATGTTAAATTGGGTTAAAAATTGCCATTATCTGTTATGCGTATAAAATGTACAGAGTTAAGGCAAGACACTACAGGTAGAACCTTTGGTAGGAAATTTAGTCACTTCAAAATTCTAAATGTTTCAGATTTTTTGGAAAATATTAAGATTGTAGCTGCAACAAATTCTCTTAAACCAGTGGTCACCAACCCTGTTCCTGGAGATCGACCTTCCTGAAGACTTTCTGAAGCTCCAACCAAAATCGTGCTCATCAGTGACCACCTGATCATTGCCTTAAGAAGTTCTTGATCAGCTAAAAGAGGCGTGTTAGATTTTGGCTGGAGATGAAACCAGCAGGAAGGTAGATCTCGATGAAAAGGGTTGGTGACCACGGTCATTAAAAAAATGTACTGTTTTTGTCCATTCTCAACCACCAAATTATCTGAAGCTTTAAGCTCCGCCCACCTGACATAAATCACTTCATGTTATATCTCTGAAAGTTACATGTATGTGTCATTATGATATACATGCCAATTTCCTTTATAAACCCTATAATCCACGCTAATCAGAGTGGAAACACATTACACCATATCGCATTTTACAAACTGTTTTTCCCCCTTTTTAAAAAAATTATTTTTCTATATTCAGAACTAAAAATAAATCTCAGTTTCTAGATTCATGCATTCATGAAATTTTCATTCCTGTCCCTAATTAGACTGAAATTACACAGGCATTTCTTCAAAATTATTATTATTTATTTTAGATTTTAGATATTATATTAAAAATGCATAATATTTTCTTGATTAAGAAACACAAAAAAGAAATAATTTTCCAGCCAAAGTCTTCCTTTTGAGAGCATCATCAACAGTAAAACAACATCAAAACAGTAGATTTTTGGTTTTATTATTAAGTACGCAAATATTTGCATATTTAATTAGATAAAGCCTCATTTGCATAAATAAACGTTACGTAAGAACATCAACAATCAGCTTCCAAACCCTGACTGTGATTTATCTATTGTTTAAAAAAGATACTCTAGTCACCTGTAGTGTCTTCAAATATAATATTATTTTTTTATATTATCCAACAATAAAAACAGGTGATTTTAAAACAGGTCTGACACTTGTGTGAGGTTTTGAATTAAAAAAAGAAAAAAAGAAAAAGAAAAATAGTTATGAAACTGCTAACGGTAGCTAAGCTAGCTGCTATTACCGCTTTAAATTTAAATGACTCGATTAGAGGGTCGTTAAAATGCACAGAACATAAAAAAGACACTTTATTTAAGCCTATTTTTGTATTAATGACACAGAGAGAAAGCAAGCTTTTGTTCGGAAAACGCTAAAGTAAAGTGTTGTAATGTCTCCGGCTCGTGCACAGGGCCTCAGCGCGTGAGGCAGTGCGCGCGCCTCAGCGCTACCTGTTCGTGATCCGGTAAAAGAGCGCGCCGCCGGTGAGACAAGCCGCGGCCCCGACTCCACCGTACAGCAGCGGCGGATACTGCACCAACATCTGCTTCACCAGCTCCATTGCAAAACAAGCTTTAGTCTACCTAACTGTAGTCTTTTTCCTCCCCCTTAGCTACACATCTGTGCGTGCACGCGCCAACATAAGCGTGTGTCAATCAACTTATATGATCACTTCCGGGTTATGAAGCGCGTGTCAAAATAAAGGTCCACCACCGTTTTGTGAGCTGTAATAAACCAGAAGCTTGTTCGTCTTACATGAATGTATTATAATGAATGCATATTACATGATAACATTACAGGCTCTGAATTATAATATTAAAGATTCTGACCTTCTAAATTGTAAATTTTAGTGATTGACAAATGACAATGCAGTTGTAACACAAAACAACAAAAAGGCAACAAAGGAAGTCAAAGTAAAAGCAGAACGTTTTTAAATGGAATATATAAGAATATTATATTGTTTTATGTTATAGTATAATATTACGCACTGTGGCCAAAATCTGCAGATACATGACCTTCACACGCATATGTGTTCCTTCCCCAAACTGTTGCCACAAATTTGGAAGCACATAATTGTATAGGACGTCTTTGTATACTGTAGCATTACAATTTCCCTTCAGTGGAACTAAGAGCCCCAAACTTGTTCCAGCATGGCAATGCCATTGGGCACAAAGTGAGCTACATGAAGACATGGTGTGACAAGATTGGTGCGTAAGAACTCGAGTGGCTTGCACAGAACCCTTACCTCCACCCCACTGAACACATTGGGGATGAACTGGAACTCTGACTGCACTCCAGACCTCCTCACTCGACATCAGTGCCTGACCTCACTAATGCTCATGTGGCTGAATGGAAGAGGCAAGATCGACACTCGATAGAACACATTTGTCTATTTTTCCAAGGAAAGAGTACCCTGAATGGGCAAATCCCCACAGCCATGCTCCAACATCTGGTGGAAAGTTTTCCCAGAAGAGTGGAGGTTACTACAACAGCAAAGGAGGACTGAATCTGGAAATGGTATATTCGAAAGGTACATATGGGTGTGATGGTCAGATGTCCACAAACTATTGTCTATATAGTATATTATAGGTTGAGGCAGCACGCCGTTGCAGTGGCCACCTTACAGCTCCAGATTCCCTGCTTCAGCTCTGAGCTCGGGTTACTGTCTGTCTGCATGGGCTTCCTCTGGGGTTCTCCAGTTTCCATCCAAAAACATACCAGTAGGCTACTGTAAATTACCCCTAAGTGTGAATGTGTGTGTGAATGTTTGTGTGCACAGCATGCTGTGCTGAACTGGTGGCCCATCCAGGGTGTATTCCTGCCTCATAGTGTTCCCTGGATAGGCTCCAGATCCACCACTATTGTAACCAAGATAAAGCTGTTACTGAACAAATATTATAGGATCAAGGGTCTATTTATTGTCTTCGCTGTTCTGAAAACCCTTTTCATCTTTGATCGATGTTCATATATAGTCTGTAACTCATTGGTTGATTAAAGCATTTAGGGATATTTACTGTCATCATAAAATATTTCATAATCCAGTATCTAATTCAGAGTAGCATGGACATAAAACACTCCACTGAGCACCTTAAAGAGTTATTCAGTCCAATTATGGTTGGCCTAACCTCTTTTCACACTGATTCAGCTCATCACCAAATTTCTACAGCCTTCATTGAAATTAATTTGGGAAAACATGAATCTTTAAAAGGCTTGCAGCCTTCCAAGGCCTGAATCTGACACTCCTAACCTGGAAGGGAAATAACACTGGGGGAAAAAATGGATGCATTAGTTAACATGCTCCATATTAAATACATATAATTCCACGGCATTTCCGATGGCAACATGCAAACAATTCTTGGTGAAATAAGGTAGTCTAGACAGGAGGTATTTTTGAACAATGACACTTTGTTTGAGGTCTTTAACCTGTGTTAAGATTTGTTACAGATGCATGAGGTCCTAATTAAAATTTGCAGAATAAAACTGAGAAAATACAAGCATAATCAAACAGGTAGAACATAATGATTGGCATTAGTTTATAATCACCTACATGGACACATCTTGCTCTCACATAGTTCAGGCTTTTATAATTAATGCAAAATGTTAAGTTAAAAAAAAAATGTGAATGAGCACCCCCTGGGGCCTATTCCAGACCATCAGCTTTCAATTTAAAACAATTTCTAGAGATGTTATGTAGATAAATGTATGCTGGTTAAGGACACTGCATAGTGCAGAAGTTATATACTGTTCTGACCAGGACTTTGAAAGTAAAACAAACATGACAAAAATGTTTCAAACACAACTAAAAGAAAAGTAGTTATGTTCAGCTTTCATTTTATTGAACCATTGCTTGTGTACGTATTTTCCTTTTTCTGTAAAAGACAAATTTACCGCCGCGAACAGAGCAGTAAACGGACATTAACAACTAAGGTCAGTACATCATGAACATGAACAAAACTAGGGCAACATCACACAGTTATACAGCATGTGCCAAAGAGCTCTCCTTCATACCAGCATCCTTCCCATTCAGTACAGCACGAGCCACTGAAGAGTTCAGCTTCAGCATCTTTCAATAAGTAACACAGCAGACTGGACAGAACCGTGACTAAAATTAAAAACTACAACTAAAAAAATAATAACAAAATAAGAATAATTTAGTTAACTTAATATCACTATGTGCTTAAAGATGACCTCTTTCTGTACAGTGATGCAATAACAATTAGCTCCAAACCTTACATGTGTACCACAATAATATCTCGCAGATCTGAAATTAAAGTGTCACAGTTAGGATGCGGGATAAATGTAAATTGAAATTTTTACATCTAGTAGAACGTACGCATCCAAATAAAAAAATAGGCTTTTTTTCTCTAAAGTCTTTGGGTTCTACCGCCAACCTGCATCCTACTGCATCCTCAGGCAAAAACAGTGTCATGGCAGGTTTCATTTTCTCCAACTTTAACTGCAGGTCCAAAAGTCTTTGTGCAAGTTATACTGAGCTTTATTTGGAGGGCTGCCCCAGCAGGTAGACGATGAGCTCATAGGTGGAGAGCACTATAGCGGTGTTGGGAATTTGCCTAATGAGCTGTGGAATGAGTCCTCTATAAAAAGCAGCGTAGCCCTCCTCCACTGCCACCAGGCGGGCCGTTTGGAAAAAATATTTGTATTTGCTGCCTTCTTCTCTCAGCCTCGTCCGAATGACCTCTGGGGAGAGACAAGAAAGACTGAGTGTCAGATCACAGCAGGAAAAAAAAACCAAAAGCACTGAACGTTCCAAAAACAAAAAAAAAAAAACTGCTGAATGTAGGAAGTGTGATAAGTGAGAGTACAGTTATATAAAGCACAAGGGTCACTTGCAAATCAGCCTACTAAGCACTATGCATTCCGCATTGTTCAAATAACCCTTATACTGTATATAAACACGCACATTTTATCAGTGTGTGCTAGCTGTGTTTATTTATTGTATCGACATAAATTCAGGAGAGTCCCATACCATGTGGATATGCTATGCAGGAGGCACAGCCTTTGGCAAAAGCAGCTGCTAACATAAGGCTCAGGAAGTCCGAGGCTCTTTTTTCTCCATTAGCGTTGGCTGACACGAGTTGACTCTCCGCTATGCGCTTCTTCAGTGTCTCGTAGATGAGGAAGCAAATCATGGTCTCTGAGATTCCAGCATACGACGCAGTGAGGCCCCGGTAAAAGCCTCGTACACCTTCCGTCCGGTATACGTAGCGCGCACACTGCAACGCGTTCATCTTCTTCTCTCCTCGTGCCCTGAAGGAGAAGCAGTTAATTAGTAAATTCTCTACAGAACCGCTTTAAACTAGGTTAGGAATGTAGGAATATAGGTTTGGACTGTGTGATGGGGCTAACTGTGAAACAGGCTGCGGTTCCCTAATGACTTTTATAATATTCAGGTTGACTAGATTAGGTGTAGCAGAGGGGGAAAATTTGCTGTGCTCTTTTTTCGGATTGTTCATTAAATGTGCAATGTTTCAGGGGCGTAGAGTAGGCAAGACTTTTCATTACAGGCCTATATTTAAAAAAAGGCTTCAGACATACTGTTCCCTTGTGACCCTCAAGGTTACACAGCCCGTGCAGGGATAAATATATCTCGAGCCCTTTAAGCTGCGAGTGACACAGTGAGATGGATATTTATACTGCAGGCCTTACAGGTCACATGCTCATTACTGCAACGGTCAAATAACCGGGGTCCTGGATCCTGTTAATGACTTTTATACGCCCGGTGAAATGCGCACGTTGCACACGCACAGATTAACGTGCCAAGCAGCGTGCTGGGTACAGCCTGTCCTACAAATATCTGTTGCAGAATTAGGGCATCAACCTACTTCTTTTCAAGCTGCATTCTGGTTTTGACCATCCAGATGGGGTTCATCAAGGAGTTTGTTACAAACGCTGAAAAAAAATAAATAAAGAAGATATAGAGATGAAAACCTTCAACACTCAATCACAATAAATAAATGTACTACTCTTCCCCTAAATACAAGTTCATTAAATAAAGTAAGCACACTGTATTATTGTGTAGCGCATGGATATCCAAACAGCTTTAATCCACCAGCCCCAGGTAAGAAATAAGTCAGAGGCAGTAAACTAACTAATAATCAAAATAAGAGAATGAATAGCAGGCCTGTTTAACGGGTAGCGTTGCACTGATTTTTATCTTAATATGTATTTCTTTCACTTACTCTCATACTCTAAAACAGTTTAATTTAATTAATAAACACGATAGTTCTTTCACTAGCTAGTTACAGCGACAGATTCCTGGCAAATTAAACAGACACTTTTGAGCTTAGTGGAAAAAAATACTGTATCTGAAATCTGCTGTATATCCTTTCTATTTTTTTGTCACTATAAAGCTTTGCAACTCTGTCTACCTGAAATCCTGCTGAATTACAGTATGAAGAGGGCAAATAGGAGACTATCCAGAGATCAGATTAGATTCAGTTTAACACGATGCTGACACCTAGTGTTTCACCAATGAACTTTTGTAACAACAAGCCAACTATCATTTAAAAAAAAAAATTTTTATAGACAGTGGTGGCTGTGGTTTGGACCCCTTTAACTGCACCACCTCAGAGTGTCTCACCTGCAAACCCGGCTGAAGACATGTGCACTGCTCCACTGTTTGGCACAAAGATGCCATTGAAGGTCTCTTTTGACTTGGAGTAGGCTGCGAAATATATTGCCCTGAAAAACAAAATGGAAAAAAACATTTTCGATAAAGCAAGAAGAATATTGTGTTTATGTGCTCTCTGCGATACAGCCTGCATAGCTAAAGAGCTCATTTCTTTGGAAAAAGAAAGGACTGCTGAACGCCTGCCAAGTTTAGACACACAGACTTCAGTGTCTACAGTATGCAGATCAGTCTGTTCCACATTGCTTGTTCTCTTTCATGCACTTCTAGAACAGGCTGAGCTGGATCGCTGCTATGGGAGGAACAAGCAGCTGGAGATCGAGGCGCTTTTCACAATTATCCCTGAGGTTCTGTGGCTTGTTTATTAATAGAGGAGGGAAAAAAAACATCAGAGTGTTTGTCTATTTACCCATGTTTGATATAAGCAATAGGTTACAAGTTAAAGGTATAAAACCTACAATATGTATATTAATTATTAGTAGTGCACATGCTCTTAACTGACCACTTTGCAGCTAACAAAAGTCTTCCTGCAGTTATATTTTATCTAGCTGATTGCAGTCTAAAACATTTTGTAACATAGTTCATGTTAAACATTACACGTGTCTGGATTGCTGATGTATGCACGTTTAGTTCTCAGCCTGTCCTGGTACTTATATAGAGCTCCGATATTAATCTTCATTTTCTTTCAGAAACATGTGAATTAGAACAAAGCCATTTAACACTACAGTACAGGAGGCTTATACTGCACTACGTTCAGCTAATTAAAACTGGATTTCATTTTTACCTTGACGGCGCAACGCCAACTAGATTTGGACCCAGGCCTCGGAACAGCGAACTTGGTCCTTCTTTTTCCAAAATTGACCTGGTCGAGAAAAAAAAAAAAGAAGACATACTTAAAAAAAAAACAAAACAAAGTACACACACAACCCATAGTTGAGGAAGATCAGAAGACATTAACAGTGTTTGGAATTTAGTGAATGTATTTGCACATTATTCATTGTTTGGTAGTAACACAGTACTGCTTAGCTCATTCTTTCATTGGAAATCGTTTCATGGTTTTCCATCTCATTGTCAGGAAAGTTAATCATCTAGTCCTTGAGTAAACATGAACTCTGTCATCTTTGTTAACTATATAATCATGTAGATCTAAGAGGTTGTTTTTACAGCCCTACGTACGTGTCCACGCCATACACATTAATCCAAGTTATTAGCTTGAAATTTAATTCCACTGAGGGCAGTGCCATGAGGAAGGACGTTTGAACAGTCCTTCTTGGAAAACCTCTATATTTAATTACATTGAGAAGTTAATGGTTGGACGAGAACAGAAACGTTTTAATGTGGACAGGCCCAAAATCTTTTTTTTCCTCCATGCACAATGGCTCTCAACTCTGAATGCACCTGATACTGCACTGCATAAGCACCAGATGTACTGGGAGCAACAACACCTCACAACTCTGCAGGGCTTCTAAGGATAGGATTAACAATCCGTATTATAGCCTACAAATGAGAACTTAACAAAAACTTGTATTTATTACAGAAAAACAAGAATGTCAGTATTTCACTAAACGAACCTTGTAAATCAGGTATTCCCTTACAATTCCCTCACACCTGACATTCTGCATGAAGCACATTTTACCCAGAACACTATCAAACTTTAACAGGGAACAAATCACGAGGAAGCCATTTCATCTCATAACGGCACGTCCTGTTTCTTGGAATTGGAAGACCAAACAAAAAAACATGGGACTCATCATAGCCTTGCCCACATGAAAAAAAAAGGATTAGATAAAGCACAATATGCTAAAAAGGAACTCACACCCACTGAGCTCAGGCAGAATCAGTCTGTGCTGGCTAGGAGTAATACGATCTAGAGCAGAGAAACCATGTGACAGCGCGGTTTTCTCAGAGCGTTCGCCAGGCCTCCTCGGGTGCAATGGCTGACCTCCCAGAAAAGGACACAGACGCACACCATCGCGTCCCTCGTCAGCTTTTATAGAATGACAATCTGGCAGCAGAGCACTTAAGGTTGTACGTGCTACGTCTTGTCCTTTACTGTAGCGAACTTGTCTTTGAGCTGAGCTCTGATCATTTACATAACAGAACGGTTAGACCAGCTATATAAACCTGCAAACCAGCCATATACAAGACGCTATATAAACTGAACAAAAGGTTTTTATTACTTATTATTTATTAATAGAGCAAATATAGTGCATATGTTAACGTACTGTGGTAGTGCCCTCACTGAAGCTGGTGAGTGTCTATTCGATGGCTGCACAGAAGCTGATCTTGGGCCTTTAATTACTAATTAAATTAATAATTAAATGTAGTAATTCCTTTAATCTTCAATTGCTCAGTTGAATGCTTGGATTGTAATTCTGTTTATGGTGCAAAATACATAACATAATATACATAAGTCTCTGACAAAGGTAGTCAGTATACCAACTGCACAGCAATTCCACAGGGTGTCCACAAAGTCAGGAACCAATAAGAGTAAAATTACATGTACTTAATGTTGTATTTATTTTGTATCTACAGCATATGCTTCACATGTGCACCCTTACGTGCTAGGCATATTCTTAGCCACTGTATCATGATTTTGCTCAGCATACCCTGATGGACACATTTGTTCATGTTCCCGTTGGACTGTTCAGGTGTTAAAAAGCTCCCGCTTACCGTAGGACCTGCAGGAGGCTAGGAGTTACTGGTCCCGGTCTAATAACGCCAGCTCCGCTGACAGTACCAAGCTGCACCTGAAACACCGGTCTGAGCGTCAGACCCGATGACTGTAGCCTCGTCTTCAACACCTCCAGTGGGCAGGTCACAATGGCACCCACCGTACCGCCACATCTGCAAATGTATGAAAGGGACAACTGTTACACCTCACTTTACCAAAGCTACTAAATTAAAAGGGTTTCACAGCATTAAGCAGCAACTGATACAGTTTTCACAATCATGATACGGAAATAAATAGTAATTGGTTAAAAGACTGCTTTATTCTTATTATTACTGAAGAAGAAGAAGAAGAAGAAGAAGAAGACGACGACGACGAAGAAGAAGGGGTTACATGGACGAATTAAATGCCTTGTGGTACAGAAACCCAACGAAGGTATGTCACAGATAACTGTGGTTAGACGGTGTGTCCACATTCTGGTACACGTTACTAAACACTGTCGTTTTGAGCGTCACACAGGTCAGGGTGAACAAACTGAACCCTTGCAAAAACGACAAAAGATGACGTAGGTAGTATCGATCAGGTATCTGCTAAACAAATCTGACAAAAGTATTTACGTATTTAAAAAAAAAAAAAAAAAAAAAAAAAAAAAAAGGGTGTCATTTTATCATACAGACACGACGATAATAACAGCCTAGCCAAAACAAAAGTAAAAGTAGAACCTAGTCAGGTAGAAAACAATTTTATGCAAAACTGGAAGGGAGTGAAGCCAATTTTAGTTTACACATTCAAGTTACATGATTTTCACCATGTTTGTATCATCTCTGTGCTCTAAAGTAAGCAGGACATAGTTCACCAGACTGACGAACAACTGGTGGGATTGAATGAACTTTAGCTTAAACTTACGGCATCGTATGATAGCCATCTACAGCACTGATAGGGTGTGTACGCTGCTCGGAGCTATTCAAAGGCCCAAAAATGGAGGAATTATGTACTTATAGCATAAGGTTGGACATGAATGATACTACTGAACAATTTTAAATTATTACACAATTCTTTCATATTAACACATTATGACAACTTATGGCTTCGAATTAAATGAAGTCAATCGCTTACATCACAAAGCACACAGCATGTTTTTACAGATAAGATATTGTATGTATGTACACACACACACACACACACACACACACACACACACACACAGACAGACCTAAGGACATACAAGCCAGTACTCCTAATCACTGACAGTTATGCCATCGTGAACTTGTCACAGATTAGTACTGAACTTATGAGGGACAGATTAAACACAAATCTTTCTGAGAGGAACAAATTATTTCAGGCACAAGACACAAGATTAAAAGCTTATTACCAACACTGGAGAAACTCAAAGCACATTTGATTGTATAGTTAAGCTCAGTAGCAATGACCTTTTAGGCTATGCCCCATAAAACCCAAATGCTTTAAAATAGCTTTTTGACAGAGCCACAGGAGGCATGTCAGGACACGGACTTGTATAACATTGAGCAGATTTCAGTGGCGAGACAACCACCAAACAAAGCAATGTATGGAAAGAAGTCAAGAAACAAAAACATACATGAAGGTGGGAAAAGAAAACTGGTTATTAACCGGTAGTGGTTTTATCTAGCACCATTACAACACCCACTGGGTCACGACGACGGAGTGTCCCAAACCTGCTCACTTTTTTAAATTGATGTAATAAAAGAAATTTTGGCTCAAAAAGCACTTCTAATTTCACAATATCCTGCAATAAACATGAGCAACTACATATTCAGTTATTCCGGAAATGTTTATGATTTGATGTTCCATGATTGAGGCATAAATGTTGCTTAAATTTATTATATATATTATGGATACACTCACTCAAGTATTCATGTACAAGTCTGATCAGAAATATGTCAGTGGCATTCCCCACTTCCTATCACCATAAACTTCACATTTACTGTGTACAGGAGAAGCAGAAAGAACTGGGGAAAAACTGAGAGATTTCAGATTTCTTATGCAAAGTTCCTTACAAAAGTACACAGTCAAATGAGGCATAGTTTAAAAAAACAAAACAAAACAAAAAAAACATTTAGGCTGGAAGAGCTGACGTAAGATCAGGTAGCCCGTGGTTACAGGTCCTGTTTTTGTCAGGCAGCTCCACATGGGATTGACCTTACATGAGCAAAGAGCCAAACTACCTTTTCAATCTTTTTTCCCAGTGATTACTTTGTTAAAATGTTAATTCTTTAATCAATATTGAATCAAGACCAGTGAAGGCTTTGGACCAGAAAAGATAGTGTGCTGAAAGAGTGACTGCAAACAGTCTACCGCTGTACTACTGTAAAGCCTCGAAGGATAATGTTATACACAGCATAAAAATTAACACACACACACACACACACACACACACACACACACACACACACGTCTTTTTCCCCCTCTCTCTCTGTCTATCAACTAAATAAATACTACACAAGAGGTGTCATATAATGGAGTTTTATATATATATATAAAATTATATATCTCTTTTATATAACTATATATAAAAGCTATACACACATTGTATATCTCTCATATATCTCTATGTGTAAAAGCCCCCATATATATATATATATATATATATATATATATATATATATATATATATATATAGAGAGAGAGAGAGAGAGAGAGAG
>CM074960.1:6854410-6883772 GCA_037577455.1 Pangasius macronema
TTATCCACCTGCACTGTGAAGCGGCGTCCTATCAGTTTTGTAGCATTTGGCTGAATGTGAGCAAAGAGTATAGCCCTTTACACCTCAGAATTCATCTTACTACTTCTGTCAGCAGTCGCATCATCAATAAACACCAGTGAGCCTGTTCCATTGGCAGCCATACACGCCCATGCCATAACAGTGCTTCCACTATGTTTGAAACATAATGATGTATACTTTGGATCATGAGCTGTTCCTTTCTTTTCTCTTCCCATCATTCTGGTACAAGTTAATCTTGTTTTCATCAGTCCAAAGAATCTTATTCCAGAACATGGGAGGCTTTTTTTAGATGTTTTCTGGCAAAGGCTAATCTGGCTTTCCTGTACGTGAGTGTTACCAGTGGTTTGCACCTTGTTGTAAACCCTCTGTATTTACATTCATGAAGGCTGTCTCTTGATTGTAGATTTTGATAATGATCCATCTCCAGAGTATTCTTGATTTCTGTTGATGTTGTGAAGGGGTTTTTCTTCACCAAGGAAAGGAAAGGATTGTGCGATCATCCACAACTGTTGATTTGGCCACACTTAAGGTTTTTGCCATCTCTCTCATAGATTTAGGTTGTTTTTTCAGCCTAATGATGGCCTCTTTCACTTGAGATCTTGTTGGACTTCTTATTGGTAGCTCAGTCGAACAGCTGCCAAATGCCAACTCAATACCTGATTCATTTGTCTTGAAGTAACGAGGGAATGGGCTGCACCTGGTCAATTAACTTCTAGTCAGTCAGTTGTCCAAATACCTTTGAGCCCCTGAAAATGAAGGCACTTTGCTGAAAATGGCTGTAATTCCTAAATGGTAAATGCCNACCTCTTAAAATAAAGCTGAAAGTCTACACTTTGATCACATCTTGATTGTTTTATTTCAAATCCATTGTGGCGGTGTTGTATAAAGGCAAAATCACAAACACTCTGTCATTGTCCAAATACTTCCAGACCTGACTGTATATGCAGTATATGTCATACTTGTTATATGTGATTATATATGCAGTATATATATTATACTTGTTATATGTGATTATATATGCTGTATAATTTATGCATTTCCTTTTAAATTCATGTTTAAGGGAGAACTCATGATACACATGAGAGTGCACCAGCAGTAGGACCTAGTCATGATTGTCTCAAGGTTAATCCCACGGCTGAATGTGTTCTTCAGATTGTCTGGTAAGTGTGCTGAATGTGTTTCTTGATTTACTCCTTATGTAAGGTTATTTTGAATGCCTTTGTAACCTTCCTTCCCTGGCAGGTTCACATCAGTACCAGTGCAAGTCTGTACACAATGCAGTGAAATACTGCTGTTCTGCCAGCTTTATGACAAATCATACACAAAGATACTCCACATCTGCCACTGACAACAAGCAGCCATCTAAACTATGGACAGTTCTTGAGCCGGAGTTAGAGGAGTTCCTCATTCCCCGGAAACTCGCCGTTACGCCTTTAGAGAGCTGGCTTTCTCTGCGGTACTCACTACCTCCGCTTCTCCAGGCACCTGTCCCTTTTGAGGAAGGCGAGCTGATCGAGGAGGCTGTGGTGTTGCCTCCCTCGGCTGTGCCTGTACTGGAGGATGGCGAGAGCTCCACACCGCTGAGCTGTAAGAACGTGCTGGAGATCCGGCGAAGGAAGATGAACAGGCACAAATACAAGAAGCTGCTGAAACGGACCAAGTTCCTGAGGAGGCGCATCAAGGAGCGCAGACAGAAAAGAAAGCAGGTCAGTCATTTGATGTGTTGAGAAAATGAATCTTGATCTTGACAGAATTTATCTATATTGTGCTCTTTCTTTCATAGTCTTTTTTAAATTTTTTTTTCTTCTGTGAATGTAATAATGTAGGGCTATGAATGTATTAATTTTTTTTGTTAATTACATATATTCTTCCTTGATGTGCAAAAAAAAGTGTTTAAGCAGATTTAAGGACCTCATCTTTTACACTTGGGGTGGATAGATTTGCTCCTTCACTCAGATGATGCTCTATACTGTTTACAGTTAAGACTACTCATCTCTTTGAATATGATAGCACTGTAATTATAGAATTTATCTCAAAATATTAAGTATATTTTCCCTTTATCTTCACCACGGGTGTGCACAGTGGTAAGAGTGCAAATAAGAAATGGAGAGAAAGCAAAATTATACTAAATTAATTGCCAACGATGAGTTATTTGTAGCACTTATCATATCACTTCCAGGTCAAATGTATGCTGTGTACAGATTACTGGTTAAATTTTCCACATCTGTGCGAGGGTGTTAGTCTGCACATCTGTTATTATACTGGAGTCTGTTCAGTAAGGTATTGCTATTCTACAGCATGTCTCAAAGTCTCCATACATAGGGGACTGTGTTTGCCAGCACTGTGTCGGTTGTGCCTTCGTCAGTGGATGTTTGTGGATATCCATTTCTTGGTTGGTCTGCAACACTTCCGGTCTTTTTGAATTTGTTAATAAGTTTGGGAACAGTGATGTGCTTGCCATGCATCCTGTTAAAGTCCATAGCAATCTTGCGACAGCTTCGCGATCAAACCATGAGAATGATTTCAGTATGTTCTTCTTTTTTTCAAAGGCTATCTAAATAAAAATATAAACTAAGTATGAAAAATTTTTGCTAAAAGTGTTAATTTCCCCTATGTATGGAGACTTTTGGGGCACACTGTAGACAGAACTACAGTCTCTGCATGTGGAATGCTGCAGTGCATTATTGAGGCACTAGAGGGCGCACAAAAGCATCAATTACTAGATGTAAATGCAGCTAAAGCTAAAATTTAAACAATTGTGTTTGTACTCAATAATCAAATATATATATAACTAATTGTAAATCACAGCACTGTTGAGTGATCATCCAAAAAGTCAAAAGTGTTGAAGAAGTGAAAGGGTTTTGAAAGGGAGAGGCTGCTGAGGGAACTCTTTGTCGATATTACAATTCTATAATTTCCAAAGCTGTAGCTACCTCTGTAAGCCACACTGATATTCTCCCCCAGAGCTCGAGCTCTGCTGCACTCCCCTTTGTGTGTGTGTGTGTGTGAGTGTGTGTGTGAGTGTGTGTGTGAGTATGTGTATGAGTATGTGTGTGAGGGTGTGTGTGTGTGTGTGTGTGTGTTGGGGGGGCGGTGAGTATGAGTGTGAACCTGAGTATGTGTGAGGGTGGGGGTGTGTGTGTGTGTGTGTGGGAAGGGGGTGAGTGTGAGTGTGAATCTGAGTATGTGTGGGTGTGTGTGTGTGTGTGTGTGTGTGTGTGTGTGTGTATACATGTATGTGTGTGTGTGCTGTTGGCCTTTGGGGGGATCCTTCATGTTTACATTTTCATATAGTGTCTCAGAAAGCTCAGGCTTCACCACACTGACAGTGTCCAGACCTTTCATGCCTAAAGTTTGATATATGCTCTGACTTTGAATAAATATTTAAGGATTTCAGTTTTGATTGTTTTTTTTTTGTTTTTTTTTTAAACTCAATAATGCTGTTTTTTTCATTGTTGACAAAAAAGACACATTCTACAGGTTTAACATCTCTTTTAGAATTCATTAAAATGCATTCATTAAAAAAGAAATCATTAAAATTAAAAATAAATTCATTAAAATGTATAATTGCATGTTGAAATATTTTGAGAAAAGAGAGAAATTTTTTCCCTGATTTAAAAAAAATGCCAAATCAGCATTAGCTCTTTTTACCTTATATTTATTTTTTTAACCAAATAAAGCACTGTCTGTCATAAAATGATTAACTATAGTGGTCATTACCTTAATGCCGAATGCCACACTTCATCAGGACCTCGCTGACTGGTGCGACAAACAGACAGACAGTACAAGTCCAATCTAAACTCTTCCTAGAACGCTCTTAGACCTCCGCTCGCCCTGACTTTAAAGCCCCTGAGGGATGGATGACACCTAAAATCTACGTCAGACATCAAGTTAAGCGCCGCTGATTACTACTACTGTGTAAAATAATATATTTGTTTAGGACTGGTGTTGCTTTTTAGATCATCAACTTGCCATTGCTACATCTTGGCTGAAACCTGTGACTTCTCATTTATAATACTGTAACAGAAATAAACTACTTTTACCACCTCAACAGTGTGCCATATTGCTTCATATTTGTTGTTGTTTTTTTTCTACATGGTGACTTTCTTCTCAAATTGCCACTAGAGAGTACCAGAGCTCCATTTTGAATCCTACATGTTTACTGACATGTTTACTATGAGCTAATATTAGGAATACCAACATGTAGGTTTATAATAAGCTGTAGTCTTATCTTATTAACTTCCTTGATTTGTATTATATTGTACATTCCTAAGAGATAGTGTTAAATTTGGACACTTAAGGACAAACAGCCTGAGATGAACTGACTGAAAAAATCACAAAAATGGGGGTTGGGAAAGTTTAGAGTTTCATAGTCAGAAGCTGGATCTCAAATTGCGCCTTATTGGAGACACAGTGTACTACGTAGGGCGTAGAAACCTTTTATTATACACCCTATGTAGTGCACTGATGGAGACAGTGAGGCGGCGTTTGGAACGGGGGCGGAGTCTGTAAAAGGGGGCGGGGCTTTTGTGGTCCAGACTCTAACACGACAGGGTTTTTGTTGTCACCGGTAGAAGAAGTTCTCAGGTGATGCTCAGTATTTAAAAGTCTGACCTCTGCATGATGAAGGATCCATCGCGGGTTTTGTGTGAAATGTTGGGGATCTTTTTCAGTAAGTGTCTATTTTTAACTTCTCTCCAACTTTTCAAACACAAACACAAAATCCCTTCTGCATGAACTTGGTGTTGTCTTTTTTTCTTCCTTTTGTTTTCCATCTGTTCTCCATGCTTCTGCAAACTGGACATAAACTGCATATTAACAGGACATTTGTTTTGTGATTTATAACAACATTAACTGCATTTAAGTTTAGTTTTAGCAGATTTAGCATCAATTCTGTTCTAATTTCTGTTCATCTGTTTTCTTGTGTCTACATTACATTTAAATGATGGCAAAATGTGTTGCCCTGTTGTGTTTAACCCTTTCACAGAGTCCACAGAGTGCATAGTGTCCACTTAACCTGTCCATCAAATTTCGAGAAGAAAATATATGAAATCCTTTTATATTCTAGTGGAGGTTTAGTGAACACTCGTAAGCTGTAAATTAGTGTAAACCTCTAGACTATTCATTATTCTCAATCTTTACTAACCTTCTACATAAAAAGACAAAAAAAAAAAAAGTAAAAAATCTCAACCGAATGCCTTAGATTTATTCAAACTATGGTTTGTTTGCTTTATTTTTTTTTTTTACTTTATCTTTTTTCTGGAAGATGGATTTTTTTTACCTCTTTGCAACATGCAGCAGTCCCAAACTATAAATATTGTATGTACAGAGATAATATAAAAAAAATAGTTTTAAACATATTTTAAACCTGTGTTTTGGCCATTAGAAGATTATTATTATTATTATTATTATTATTATTATTATTATTATTTCAGGCATACGATTTTAGCCTTTTTTTTATTCATGGACAATCCATTTACTTTTTAATATTTGATATGTAGACAGAATCAAAATTCATATATCATGCAATTTTAAGTTTAAAAAAATAAACGGAAAATAAAAAAAAATCTGGATATGCATATAAACAAAACATCAATAATTTTTTGTCTTCTCAATAAATCATTATTTGGCCAAACACCTTTATTCCTCTCCCTGGAGCTGTAAGTGTAGTGCTGGTGTGTTTATGCCTGATGGACAGTGCTAGTTACAGCCCAGGCCTGTGATTTTATCTGTGCACTGCTGAGCAGATGTAGAGCCTCTGCATCTTATATTTATCAGCAGGAGTGGACAGTCTGCAGTGTGTCAGGCCTTGTTTGGGGAGCGGACTGAACACTTTAGTTTATCAGTCATAAGGAAAAGTACAGCGTCAGCATGATAGCTGGTGGGTGTTTTATTGTGAGGAGTAGAAGCAGAGCATGAATCAGCCTGGGCCTTCTCCTGAGGAAGGATGTTGACTTTGTGTAAAGATACTCAGTGAAATGTTAGAGAAACAAATAACAGTTTGTCTACACACACGCCGTCACACTACCAGCCACTGACTTCGACGTCAGACAATCCTTTTGTGTTTTATCTAAGAAAGAAAGAAACCAAGCTTACTTTCAGATACTTCGATTAAGTAGTGCAAATATGATACACTCTCAGAAGAGAAATGTATTAACTGCAACTTTCTTGGTTGCTGAGGTGATATCCTCAGGAGTACACCCTTTTGTACCTTTACTATGTCTCTTTTACCTAGAATATATATATAGTGTATCTTTAAAACATGAACTCTTTATGTATCTTTGAACATGTTTATAGGTACACTATATCCATGTTTCCAGATGAAACATACAGTAAAGGTATAAAGTATGTATCATTGAGGGTACCACCTCTGCAACGAGGAAACGTACAGTTTATTCTCTAAAAATAATTTTACAGAGTTCTATTTTTTTAATTATTTGCATGCATCTTTTTATATCATTCCTATTCATGTTTAAGATTTTTTTCTATTTTTTTTTTAAGTCCATTACTGTCAGACAAAAACAACATAATCTCCTTTAGAAAACTAAATTAGCTTGAGGCAAATGGTCAACCTATTGTATAAGTATTATATATATGTAATATTATTACTATTATCAACTCTTCTCAACTTGACTAAACAAATACAAACATATTTGGAAATTATCGCCTTATTTTGAAAAGCGTTTTGGTTCAAAATGGTGTGTTCTGTATTTACTAGCTAGCTGTATCTAATGACTGTGTGTTTCAGAGTAGTGTGCTTCAAATTGCCTAATTATGAGCATAAATGTTGTCAGAAGGTACTAGAAGAATAAAATGCTAGTTACCCAATTAACAAGTTTGGTTTTTTTTTTGATAGTTTTATGATTTACAACTGTAGGTCTGGTGAGAATTTTTTTTTCTTCCCCTGATATTTCCATTGACGCAAAACTGAACATTTGTCTGTTGTTAAGCAAAAATGTAGTTATGTGCTTAAAATCTAAACAATACCTCCAGCTAAAAAGGTATATTCAATTCGGTTGAACGCACTATTTACATTAAGTTTCCTTTTCTAACCATCCACATTCTTGTAAGTACTAGTAAACGTCATTAACAATGTGATTACTGCTTCCTGATTCCTGCTTAGTAGATGATTGGATACCTTTGGTTAGATACTTTAAATTTCCTTGTATTGTAAAGGTCAATCTAATGTCTACTTTTGTACACATTTGATTATCAACTTAATATAGATGCCTCTAAAGCTAGATTTTATATACATTATTCTATACATCCTCACTGAATATTCCTTCCATTTCTGTATTGCCGTATGTAGTGTGGCTCGTTTTGTGACGCATTGCCCATATTCTTGCTTTTTAAAGTAAACTAAATAGGAAAGAGCAAGCTACGTAAAAAAGAAAGCCTGTGAAGATGGTTGACTAAGCACATTGTCAGTATCAGCGTTTGTTTAATGCTAATGCTGTGTTGGCCTTCGTTTAACAATAATTTGGGAAAAGTACAGTGTAAATTCCAGTTAACTTTTCTGACTCATCACAGTTAATTCTACGCTTCTATGTGGCAATTTTCAGACACATTGTTAAGTCGTTATTTGCCAAGCCTTGGTTCTTTGCAAGGTATGGTTTCAGGGTGGCACATTCACAAAGAAAATTACAGGGTCTGCTGGTGTGTATTAGCTTTCTTCAGTGGCCACACTGTGCTTTCCATCTGAGTCCAAGCCTCAGGCTCAGTGGTGACAAAGATTCCTGCTTTTATGGGAAGTGTGCTTGTATTCTTCCAGGCAGCGTGGCACTGAAGCTTGGGCTTTTCTTTTCTTTAACTTCAAGAGTTTCTCCCTTTTCATGTTGGTGTGTCTTTAGGTGTGATATAGTGTGTCTGTGGGTGTGTAGATAAATTACCTTTGTATCCAGTTCATATTTTTGTCACCATTTGGTGCCTCTGAGATGAGTTTTTTTTTTTGCTGTTTTGGTATAATATGAATATTCTCAAGGCTAGACATGACATGTGAACATGATAATTTAAAAAAAATGATATCCCGACCAATTCTTGAGTTTTTTTTTTCTTTTTTTCCCCTTTTTTTGGGAACATTTTCAATAAATGACATTTATTTATTCAAATGAGGCTTCATCTAATTAAGTATGCATACATTTTCATACCAAAAATCTAGCCTTTGGATGATGTTAGAAAAAACATTTTTATTTCACTGCGAACATGCTCTCAAGAGAAATACCTTTACAGAAAAGTTTGAGAGATAATTATTTCTCAAGAAAACACCATGGGCTGAAATAGGGACAGGAATGAACAAGTAAAATTTCATGAATGCAGGTCATCTAGAAACTGAGTTATTTGGTTCTGAATATAGAAAAGGAAAGATTTTGGGAAGAATGGTTTTATAGATTCAATTTGGTTTAATATGTTTCCAATCTAGTAATGTGGTTTTAAATGCAAATAAAGGTCAAGAGCGTCAGTTAATGTTCACATCAAGCATCAGAAAAATGGGGAAAATGTCTGATCTCTGTGACTTTAACCGCAGCATAGTTGTTGGTGTCAGATGAGCTGGTTTGAGTATTTCGGAATCTGCTGAACATCTGGGATTTTCCCACGCAACAGTCTCTAGGGTTTATAGTTGAAGACTTGAAACAGATCAGGTGATTTCTTTTCTAATCTTCAGCTGTCCAGTTTCGGTGAGTCTGTGCTTGTGATAGCCTCAGATTCCTGTTCTTGGCGCTGACAGGACTGGAACCTGATGTGGTCTTCTGCTGTTGTAGCCCATCTATCTCAAGGTTTGATGTTTTGTGCATGCTGAAATGCTTTTCTGCTCACCATGGCTGTAAATAATGATTATATGAGTTACAGTATCTTTCGACCGTCGAGCTTGGACCGGTAATAGTCGTTTCGAAAAGGTGGGCGTCTTGACAGTGAGTGAGTTACAAAAAAACAATTTTGTTCCATGCCACAATCAAAGTCAGAGAGATCACACTTTTTCTTCACTCTGATGTTTGAGTTGAGCATTAACTGAAGCTCTTGACCTGTATCTGCATGATTTTATGCACTGTGCTGCTGCCACACGATTGGCTGATTGGATAACTGCATAAATGAGCAGGTGTACAGGTGTCCCTATTAAAGTGGACAGCGAGTGTATATTTATTACTGTGTGTTTAACTTTACATATACTCGTTTGTTCGAAAAGTCCCTATATACAGTAGTTCACTACGGTTCACCGCAGAGTTCATCAAAGCCCTCATCAGAGATGCTTGAGAAGTTTAAGGTAATGCTATGGACATGCGTAGACAAAAACTGTTTAAGAGAAGACATGATATAGATCCAAAATATAATCTGAAAAATGATTGGCATGACCAAAATTGTTGTTTCTACCAGTAGTGTCCTGCTTTGAAATGTTTCTCATAATTAAAATTATTTGGTGTGATCGCCCTTTCACTTTAAAACTGCATCAGTTCTCTGAGGTGCACCGTCATGCAGTTTTGTGAGAAAATCGGCTGTAATTTGTTTCAAGCATCTTAGAGAACTTGCTAACGTTCTGTTGGCACCTCACTTGTGTCTATATAGATCCCAGGCAGACTAAATGAAGTTTTAATTGGAACAGTGGTGATTGCTTAATGTATTATTTGATTTAGTAACATATACAAAAATTCTGCAAGCGACATAAACATCACATAAACAAAGAACTAAGACTTTTGCACAGCATTTGTATCAAAATATCCACGAATTTTAGAGTGAAATACGCTGTTAAATCATTGTCAAAAACAATATTTGACTCCATTTGGTGCACCAGAGAAGGAATCGTTGTTTTCGTAGTGAAGAGTGAATCAACTGAACATGGAAAGTTTATTGTTCTCCCAGTGTTTCTTCAAGGTTTAAAATAGACATGAAATAAAGAATAATATCTCTCAGCTGTGGGATCTGTTTTAAAGCTCGTCGTGATTCCTAAACCACCTGGTCTTATAAACTTTGAGATTACATGCGTTTGGTCTTCATCTCTCAGTACATTCCTGAGACTGATTGGTGGGCTCATCTAGCCTAGGCCTAATACATACATCATTTAGTTCCAGTAATTCATCACTTAAGAACCATCTTGTGCAGTCATGTGACTTTTTTTTTTTTTATCGAATTGATTGACTAAACGTCCTGCCTCAGCTGTTGTCCTTAAGCAGACACACTTCACTTTTAGTGTAGTGATCGTCGACGGTATTGAGGATCTGGTTCATAAACTGAAGATGAATAGCTCCTCTGTGCTACACAGTGTGTGAGCCGTTCAGCAAACAACAGATGCAGTAGTGCTTATACTGTGTGGTTGGAATAAAGTGTACTGTCCAGCTGCAAACACATACTCGTAAAAGCACAAAAAGCCCTGAGAGTTTTGAATCCTGAGCAATCGTAATATGGGCAGGCGCTGTTATTTTCATATCTGTCCTTAGTGTTTGATTTAAATGTGATGTTCTTTGTATGTGGCATATATAACAAATTCCCTTTTAAATAAAACTAATAATTGGGTTTTGTTTGCATTTCAGTGGCTGCTGCTTTTCTCACACCACATGGTAAGAAATTAACCAGCCTACATCATCAATATTAGCTTCTATAACAAAATTCATCCTAGTGCCACAATGGACATGAGAGATTAAAGAATTAGCATTTTTTGTGTTCTAGTGTGGGCCCAAGTCAACACACAGAGCATTGTGGTGGAGGCGAGGAACATCACAGTTTCTGAGGGGTCAACAGCCGTTCTGTCATGTCATAACCAGAAAATTGTGTGGCGGCAGGACCATCTTCGGGACCGGCAACGCGTGCTGCACTGGGACCTGAACCGCAACCGTCCTGATTACAGAGTTGAGCGTGTTCTAGACATGTTCTCAGGAGGGACAGAGCGTGTCTATAACGCCTACAACAAGGGCCGGGTCACTGTCTCAAAAGAAGCGTTTAATGACGGCAACTTCTCTCTCACCATCCATAGTACGATCCTCCTGAATCTGCACAGTGGTTGACTTGTTACAATTTTTTTGTCCTCACTAAATTTGTTGTGATTTTGTTCGATTTTGTGCAGATGTTGATATGAACGATAAAGGCATCTATACTTGCAACCTGCATCACCACTACTGCAAGATTGATCGATCCATTCAAATCCAGTTAAATGTCACTAAGTCACGTAAGTTCTGTTCTATTTATTGTATTTAAATACAACATGAAAATATAAGAATCAACAGTTTATAATTATAACTTCAGATCGAGTAAAGACACAATATTTAGATTAAGCCATCACAAATGTTTTATAAATTTCAAATTAAAAAAAATCTCATGAAAACTGGTGGATAGGAACATATCAGGACCTCGCTTATATTATTTCCTCAGTAAAAATATCACGTTGTCTTGTAGCGCGTAAGGAGAGGCGCATTTGGGATGGGGAGAAGTCTGTGTTTGTGGTGTTGGAGGGCAGCAGCGTGGTCTTGCCCTGCATAAACCGACACCCTCTTTGGAGGGGAGGGCTCCAAGAGGACCGGCAGCAGGTTGTGCACTGGGACTTTCAGGGTCCGGGTGTGAGACGTGACCAGGCAGACCGGCTCCTTGATCTGTACGCCTCTGGAGAGAAGCGGGAGTACAGGCCTCTGTACCTCAGCAAGATGCACATCTCAAGTGATGCCTTCAGCATGGGTGACTTCTCCCTCACAATTAGTGACATCCAGCAATCTGATAAAGGTCTATACTCCTGCCACTTGCACCACCACTACTGCGGCCTGAACGAGAGACGCATCTTCCGTGTGATCGTGGGGCCTCCAGTGCCGCCTGTAGCTGTCCCTACCCAGGCTCTGACCACTCAACCTGCTCCTACTGAAACCACACAAACCCCACAAGTCATGGATAATGACCATGGTAAGTTATCACTTATTGTTTCAGTCAGCACGTTTTTATTTGTTAAGTGTGTGTTTTTGGCAAAATAATACAGTAAATCCAAGAAAAATGCAATTAAAGTAAACAACATCACACAAAGTAGTGATATTTTGCAATGCAATTATGATGCAATATTTCATTTTAATCAAACGAAGTTCTAGCTTTATGGAGAGGAGGCCACACTTCCTTCACCGCACCTGACAGACACAGTAGCCACACCTCATTTTTGGGACTGATGGGTACAGAGGTCACTTGACTAAAAACCCTGACTCTCCGGTACGTGTCGATGTGACATACCGGGTTTCATACACTTGTGGAATGGTAATGAGGGATATGTGAGCCTTCTTCAAAATGTTTCCACAAAATATAGTACAATTGAATAGAATGCCTTTGTATGCTGTAGCATTACAATTTCCCTTCCCTCGAACTAAGAGGCCACAGCCAAGCTCCAAAATTTAGTGGAAAGCCTTCCCAGAATAGTGGAGGTTATTATAACAGCAAAGTGTGTACAAAATCTGGAATGGAATGCTCATAAAGCACATATGGGTATGATTGGTTTCCACATACTGTTGGCCATATAGTGTCAACTAGGAGAAAGAAACACCCAGGGACAACATTTTGAAATAATAGTACACTGCTAATGAATTGTGAGCATGTGGTACTGCCACCTAATTTCCCTGTGGAATACACCGTTTGGAATTTGTGTTGCTGCATCGTGATTATCGAGACTGGGGCATTGAACTGAACCTGCATTATTTACACTGAATGAACAAAAGCTTAACATCACCTCTTTGCAAGAATCCAAAGGGAAAAAGAATTGGCTGCATGCAAATATTGTGCATACTCCTTCTCTCATTACAGAGCTTCAAAGTGCTTGTGGCCATTTCCTCCACTAATGATTTCCTGTGTTTTATTTCTCAGTCCTGTCTGGCTTTAGTGATTGACAGACTGTGATATGAGAACTGAAATGCCTTTTTACCGACATGAAAAGAATTTTTTTGGCCTTTCTATTATTTCATTTCTGAAAATTATTTCCTCCTTTCTTTTTCCTCCTTTAGATCTACTACTACTAAATGATTCATTTTCTAAAATAAGACAAAGGCTGGCTTTTGTTTTTGGCTTTTTATTGAATATTGAATATGAAAAGCTCACGTAAGAAACGGTTTGCTGAAGACAAATGTTTCCTTGCTTAAGGAATGTCTGAACACTTTCTGCAGAGCGGAGCAATAAACTTTTACTTTCAGAGTGAGTAATGCGAGTTTAGCCTTGCGGTCTATGACAGTATCACACAGTCTTGCTGTGGCGAATGTGTATCTCGGTGTGGAAAGGGAAGTGTGCTACATCTGTACAACATCTGGCTAGCGGTGCCATCAAAGAAGGCTGGTTGTTTCTGTGCGATTCACATCTCGTCTTGTCTGTGAAGACGTTTTTTCTGCATTCCTTTCTAAGTAAAGAAAGCTGAATATTGTCTGGAGGTTTTGGTGCTGCTTAGTCTTTTAGTCTTGGTCTGCTGTTTTTTGGGGGGATGCATACCTTCAAATATGAATAAACTCCTTCAAAATAGAAGAAAGCCCCTAAAATTCAGATAACACACATGGTTATGATAATACTGTGGTTCATGAGTAAAGAATTATACATAATCATGGGGATGAATGCTTCCAAAAGCTGACTTTATCGTTACTCACCATTAAACTCACTCTTAGTATTTACAAGGGACTTGCTGACATGGCACTAAACACTTTTAAGAGCGCGGAGTTGCAGAGGCAGGAAGAAGTCACTGTTTTGCAAAACAAGTCAGCCTCAAGTCTTAACACTCAAATCCTATAAAAACAGACAAGTTGTAAGTGAAGTCTTAAACTAACCAAGTTTAAAATTTAACACCACCAAAGTAATAGTAGTATATTACATTTATATAAACGACATATATATTAGAAATGCATAACTTTGTGGAAAAGCATTTATATCACCTATGGAGGATTACGATTTTTTAGGTTATAGGTAAAGCACATCCTGAAATGTTTTATTCCTCTTATATCACAGCAATTTGCCAATGATTACAGTTATTAATTAACAGTAAATGACACTTGAATGACACTTTTTAACAGTTTATAGTACATTTAATGCTTGTTCCCTCACTAGCCTCTCTTTTTTCCTCTATCTTGACGTTAATCAGACAAGCAAAAGCCCCATCATGTCACGTTACTGCAGATCCAGAAAGCACAACTTCCTGTACCATGAAAACTCTCCCATGGTGGAAAACTTACTGACTGTTACAAATCGCTGACACTGAGAATTTACAGTCTCCTTACAGAGAACTTCACCATATCAATGATTATACGTCTTTCTTTGTTAAGAACAACACGTTTTCTTAATCCGTTTATTATTAGGCTTAGATTATGTAGAACATCTGCCACACGAGTCCCTGTGAACGAGCTGTTGCTATAGAAAAGATTATGTATTACAACGAGTCTGTTAATATAGACTTATCATTTATGTTACAGCCAGAGCTACTGTCAGAGTCGTGCTGTTATAGAAATTTAATCCACACTTTCTGGTATGCGAATTCGACATCGCTGCGGTATACAACAGTTTATTATTTCGTATTTTTTTATTGAAGCTTTTAGCACACTTTATTTAAACAGTAGAACTCTGTCTCTTCTTCTCAGATGGGTGGTGTTCTTGAGTCATATGAGCAAGTTCCATCAGATGATTTATGTCAAACTCAAAGTTCATTTGCAAGTCTTTTTATTATTATTATTATTTGTTGAGTCAAGTATGATCAAATCCTGACTCAAAATCAGGTCATTTGACTTGAGCCCTCATTTTTGTGGAGGTTTTTTTTTTTTGAGTTAAAAGTTTTTTCAAGTTTATTTGGATGAAACAGTACAAATGGCATAGTGCTCAGTGACATAATATCTGTCTTTTCGCTTATTGTGAATGGCAAGAAGTAAATGGAGAGCAGACCTACAGACTGGCTGACCACAAACAACACATCCCTCCTCCTTCTCCTCTTTCCTCCTGTCTCCCCCGCTCTGCTGGGCCGTATGTTTTTTTTCTTCATTGCAGCTGCATGAGATCAGGTCTGGAACTCATTTTGCCTGAGAATCATTTTAACTAGAAACCCAGCTCCTCCCTGCTCTTTGCTTGCTGGCACGTGAAGGGGAAAAACAAACCTCTTGCACACTGTAGCTGTTAAAGGGACAGGATAATTCAGCTTCGACCTGTTGAGTGTACCTGAACCACAACAATCTTCTATGACTTCTAGGTTTCCAGAGCTCATCAGTAGTTACTGTACTACATGATTTATTCCTCTCTGGTGCAGATATAAACAAGGTGGAAGCCTCACATGTGTTTAACGTCATCATGCCTGAGAGCCAGACTCACCTCTTACACCAGGCTGGTTACATCCTGGCTTTCTTCCTGCTGCTACTGCTCATGCTCATAGGAGTCATCATGACCACAAGACACTGCAAAAAGAAAGGTAGTGTCATGATTTATACTTTTGTTGACCAGCTATATTGCTTATTTATAAGCCCATATTTAAAAAATGAGCCGGGTCTTTAAGGCTGAGTCTAAAAAGCATCTACTACTACTGTTTTTCAGGGCTGGAGTATGACATTCGGAGGGCTGACCGGTGAGGAGCTACAATCTAAACCATTTTACTCCATAATTATAGGATTATAGTTGGGATTTCTTTATGCAAGGAATAAAATATGGGTTGTGTTGTTATAGGNATGCGTTTATTTCCACTTATACCACAGCAATTTGCAAACGCTAAAGTGTTTCTATATGTTTACAGTGGAACATCCTTAAAACAGGTTAATTCCTGCTCTCACTTGTTATAATACCTGTTATAACAGCCATAAACATCTTCCCTTCCCTCCTGAAGACACTCCAGTATCAGAAAACTTACAGTTACAGCCTTACCTTTGACTGTTACAAAGCTGTGACACTGGAGACTCCTTCCAGAAATGCTAAATAAACATCTCCTCACAGAAAATTTACCAACAAACACCATATAAATAATTACATACTTTAGGAGTCTCAAGTCTGTGTGTAAGTTTGTACTGAAGAAACTACAATCTATTAGAATAAGGCAACCAATGTAAACCTTGTAGCTGCTGCTACTATCGGAGAAAATGAATCAACACATTCTTACCAAACAGAATCGAGAATTCAACAGCGCTGTGGTATAAATGCATCAATGTAAACATACATGTATTGCATATATTATTTATCACAACACTGTACACAGTGTGCATTATGCAGGGCTGCATGATAAAGAGCAATTTTTTGTTTATAGTATATCATGTACCATGCAAATTTCCTAACATATGTGTTTTGAACAGGAGTCACAGGATGGAAATTGAAATGCAAGCTACTGAACTGAGACCCTTCAATCAGGAAGTCCACCTTGGTAAATGGATGAATGGATGAATGAAGTGTCCTTAACATCTTAACATTTCAGAATAAAAAAGACTACACATTTTATTTATTTTTAGACAGGCTATTTGTGCCAGGGTGAAATTTGAAAGGCTGCATTTGGCTTACCTCGGAAATGGGAAGTTGGGAACTCAAAAATTTTTGATCTCCGGGCATTTGAGCTACAAAGTGAAAAAAAAAAAAAAAAAAACATGGATGCTTCCATGTTTGTCTTTTGTTAGCAATAAGCTAGCCAGCTACCTGTGATGAGTGATGTATATTTTCCTCAAAACAGCAATCTGCATTGTCACTGTTATAGATTTTACACCCAAATACGTCTGTATGTTAATTGATCTAAAACAAATACTTGCATATACAGCATCATTTATTTAAAGTTAATAAGTTCTACTTTGTTTACTGCTGATATTGTGCACATCTATGTTGATTTGATATCACTTGCTGAATTTAGGGTTGAGGAGACCACCCAGAGTTCCCGAGTAGGAATTCCCAACCGAGGGAACATTTTCTTTGGTTTTTACTGATCCGAGGTTGGGAATTACAAGTTATGACCTCTAGCCAAATACAGAATATTTATACCTTTGGGTATTGACGTATTTATGTAATTAAACAGGACCCAAATTTGAACAGTCTCTTAAATCTTTTCACATATAATACTTCATACCAATCTGTGTAGAAATAATAAATTTCCCCTATTTTAATACATATTTTTCAAAGTGTCTGTACTGATGTTGGGATTCTAGTATTGGTATTACATGGTTTGTTTGAAAAGAAAATCAGTGGTAACGTCAATTCATACAACATAACAGTTTTCTTAATGCTAGCTAGCTTGTTACTGCCCTTGGCTACTAATATAGTACAACAGTTTGCCTCATGTTACCTAACATGGTAGTGACACTAACCATTCACATACCAAATATAATAGTAAAGTTTATAATAGTAAAATCCAAGTGTTAACTACCCTGCTAGCAAGCTTGGCTAGTAGTATATTCAATATAACATACCTTCATGTTAGCTAAGTTGCTAGTGCTTGGTTTATATACATGACATAATACTTAGGCTAACATTCACATGCTTGTTATCCAAGTTGGCTAGCTTTTGCTGGAGATGTAACGTCTAGCTAAGCTAACAACTTAGGTCTACATGTTGGTCTACAAATAGGGGTTCTTATTACTGTTTTGTTTTTCAGACTACAAGAACAACATAATGAAAGAGAGGGTGGAGATGAACAACTATTGTGCTCCGAAAGAGATCGATCTCAACAGAGGTGATTATAGTTTAAGATCAGTTGTGGATAAATAACAGTGCAATTTCTTTCTTTCTCTCATATTCTGTTTCTCTTTCTTTACTAGAAATGGAGAAATTTTCACAGAAGTAACTGCTGGCAGGCTGCTGGCTGGTCCAGGGCATGCTCTACAGGATTCAGGAAAACGGCAGGAGTACACGATGGAGCTTTAGTGTACAGTTAACAGGAGAAGTCTAAACACCAACATGCTTGTAGTATGTCTGTTTGTAATGCAAAGAATTGCAGTGATCTAGGCAAAAAAAAAAAAAAAAAAACTTTTCCTTGAAGTAAACATCATTTGTGTAATGTCATTTAAAGGTCAGTAGTCGATGTTTAATGGTATAAATATAGTGTGCTGTAACTCTAATCTGTTATAAGAGGTGAAAACAAATGCAATGAAAGCAATAAGGTAAACCGTTACTGATGGCAGTTTCACCAAACAGTTTCGCCCTGCTAACCTGAGCTCACCTGATGGAACGTTCTAGAAGAAAAGCATTGAATGATTTTACTGAAACCAAATGAAATGTGTCTGAGCAAGTCGGATTAAGAAACACTCAGGAAGTTAACCATTAGTGGTTCCAGGGCTACATGTACTTATGTAAGTGGAATGAGCTTCTCGTGTCTCCCTCATATATGTACATAAATATTCTGTGTATTTTTAGTGCTATTTTCCCAGCATTTTGTTAGTCTGTCTTTATTTAGTGTTACTGTTTATGCTCACAGCACTATGCAACTTCGTTATCCTGCCACATGTGCTAGACACACAGAGAGAATTGTTGTTCTGTTTTCTAATTAGACCTAGAAATGTGCATTACGCATACTTGAGGAAGCTATGTATATTTAGATTGCATTTATTACATTTATTTTCTCTTAGTATGGCCCAGGTTTGCAATTATGATCTCATACGACGCTGATCTTTATGACTCAGTTTTGGGCTTTTGAGAAACGATACACTGACTCATAAGATCTTAGGTGACATTACAGCTTTATTACGCAGTGCTTTTAGGAAACAGCATTGAAACTGAAATGGCTGCAAACAGGCAGAGCAGATTCTACTGGTATGAAGGGCTTTGTACAAAACATGGCATTCGAATTTAATAAACTACATTTTTGAAGGAATCCGCTTGAGTTAGTCTTTATGCCGTTAATATTGGTAATGTCACTTACTTTTCATCCACCTTATGTACAGTGCCTTACATAAGTATTCACTCCCCTCGATCATTACCACATTTTGTAGTGTTACAACTTGGAAATGAAATGGATTTAATTGAGATTATATGCCTTGAATTTACACCAAATACCCATAATGTTGACGTGAAGGAAAAGCTATACAGCCTGCAAACTATATTTACAAATAAAAACATAAAGGACGTTAGTGCGTAAGTATTCACCCCTATTCACTATGGATCCCCTAAAGTAGTTCTGGTGCAACCAGTTGCCATTAGAAGTCATATAATTAGTTGAATAGAGTTAACAGATTATTAAAAAAATGGAAAGAATATAGCACAACTGTGATTCTGCCTAGAGGAGGCCATCAACCAAAAGCCAGTGACCGGGTGAGAAGGGCATTAATCAGAGAAGCAACTTTGTTGTGAATTCATGACATATAATCCCAAAGGACCGCATGCATTCAGTGCTGTGACGCATTTCTGTTTTGAAGTAGTGCGGTTCTCATGTTTAGCATTGTTTACATTTGTCAGTACACTGAGACAGCAATTTAACCTTCATTTTTCTCTAAATATTATTCCTACATTTATATAAGTTGAGTTAAATACAATATAAAATATCTATTTTCTTACCTTTGTAATTGTGCATGCATGAGGATGCATACAGTTTGAAGCTTTTCTCCAGTTTGCTGGATGGAAAGAGATTGGAAGAACTCTTACAAACCTGATGAAGGACATTTATATTCATCTTCTGGAGTTCTTAAATAGTGCCACTGCGAGTGTCGTGAAAGAACCAGAAATGCAGATACAGTATTAGTAAGAACAAGGCAATGTCTGTGCAATGAGCTCAGTAAATCCATTTCAATTCCACGTTGTAACACTACAAAATGTGGAAAATTCAAGGGTGTGTATATGTATGCGAGACACCATAGACATGCAACAGGAATTGTCATATGCTGGCCATTATCTGCATTTTGATGTTAAATACCAGAATGAAGCTATATTTTGCTTGTAATCAGGTCTCATCTGGTTCATATGTGGCATATTTTCAACATGCAGTGAATAATGTTACACACTGAGTGTGTAGAACTTCTGAAACAGCTGTTGATGGTATTAGATCATCCTGACAGCTTGACTAAGACACATTCTGGTTATAATGAAATATCCTGCTAGAGGGTTTTTTCTTTAATAAAAATATACACAGTATACTTTTACACAGTATACTTTTATACACAAATATAACAAAATACTATTTTTAAGGATTGTGATGTAATGTAAACTCATGATTAAACACTGAAACCCTCAAATGACTTTTTTTCTATTAAACAAAGTTGTGCTTTACCTACTTTAAAATAAGTTTTAACTGTATCCATTACCACCACGTTTTCTTTGGGAAGATGTCATGGAATAAGGTCATTTTAAACTTAGAATGGAAAATCATCTAAAATGAATGCCCCATTAGTGAATCAGTCATGGTTAAACCATTAGTATTCTTTAAGTTGTGATATTAACCCATATAGAAAACACAAAATACCATTAATAACAACTACAAAACTAAGAGTAACCATTAATGGTTAACATGATTTTGTTTTTCAGGAGGCTGGGTAATAATCAAAAAACATTTTTTTACCTGGGGTCTCACTAGATTTTCTGCAATAATTCTTTCTCTATTCACAGAGCAGTAATAGTAGATATCCTCTGATTCAGTGTGCTGTGATGGCATTTCAGGTCATTTCCTAAGAACATCAGTCTGAATGTGCACAGAGTGTGATGTGCGTCTGCTGCTCCCTGCTGTTTAAACAGTTACAGACGTTAAACCCCTCCTGTTTCACACGGGTCCTGCTTCAGTAAAGTTTTACCCATAAATTTACTATGTTGCAGCAGCACAGTGATAAAATAACACAGATACAAGCCAACAGCTTCAGTTAATGCTCACATCAAATATTAGAATGGGGTAAAAATGTGATCTCTGTGACTTTAATTGTGGCGTGGTTGTTGGTGCCAAAAAGGCTGGTTTGAGTGTTTGAGATCCTCCTAGGCATGAAAATCTCTCCCAGAATGATAGACAACAGTCTATAAAGTTTACACAAAATGGTACGAAAAAAACGTCCAGTGAGCAGCAGTCCTGTTGGCAGAAATGCCTTGTAGATGAGAGAGGTCAGAGGAGAATGGACAGACTGATTTGAGCTGACAAGACTGGCTACTGTTTCACAAATAACCAATTTTTACAACTGTGGTGAGCAGAAAAGCATCTCAGAATGGACAACACGCTGATCCTTGAGGTGGATCTGCTGCAACAGCAGAAGAACCCATCAGGCTTCACCCTTGTCAACGAAGCCCAGGAATCTGAGGCTACAGTGGTCATAGTCTGGCACCAGCAGCCATGTCAGAGTAAAAGTCACTGAGATCACATCTTCCCCCATTCTGATGTGCGATGTGAACATTAACTAAAGCTCTCTCTTGATGTGTATTAGCAAGATTTTTTTGCATTGTTGTGATGCCACATGCTTAGCTGTTTGGAGAATGGCATGAATGAGCAAGGTCTTCCTAATAAAATGACCAGGGAATGGACATAAACTACATATTACGTAGGCCTATATGTTTTGCACCATAATAGAAGTGTATCATAAAAGATATTCTAATAGTCATAAATAAAAAAAATTTGTTATACTTTTTTGCCTTCATGGCACTCGCTTTGTGCACATTATGTGCTTTGTGCAACATGATGGAACAGGTTTGGGCCTCTTAGTTCCAGTGAAGGGAAATTGTAATGCTACAGCATACAAAGACGTCCTGCACAATTATGTTCTCCCAACTTTGTGGCAACGGTTTGGGGAAGAAACACCAATCGGTGTGAAGGACAGGTGTCCATATACTTTTGCTCACATAGTGTATTTTGTCTATTTATTAAAGCAGTAGACCTTTTTATTAACAAACTATGAATTGGTAACAATTCAAGTTACCAGTCAAATAGACTAATAACAGGCTCCCACGACCCTGTGTAGGATAAGCAGTACAGAAGATGGATGGATAATTACCTCTCAGAATAAAGCTTTAAAGGTACACTGCTACACGGCCAGTTTTAAAAGATACGTATTAAAGTTTTAAAAGATACGTATTAACAATGGTATGTGCTTAAGGGTAGCACCCCAATGACAAGGCCACTGGGCAGCACCCCCTGTTCTGACAGTGTATAGGTTATATTTCCACCACTGTGACTCTAAACTACATTACAATCAGACACTTTTCATGCAAATGTCACAGAGTTTAGAAGCACATACTTTCCAAAAATCAAAAATAATCATAAGCCCTGAATTCACTGTGAAATGTGCGGAAAGTGTGTGGTTATGGGGATTTTTCCCAGTTCTTGCACTCTTCCAGAGTTCAGACAGCGGGGAAAAAAAAGACCTTTCAGGATGTTGTGGAAAATCCCCTGATTGTGGCTTTAATTCTCCAGACAAAAGCAGCTGTAGTGCGTTAAGTCCCCCACTAGAGGGCAGCACATCCCTTCTGTTTATTTATACGTCGCCTTACGCTAGAATGAGGCTGCGTCCAAAACCGCATACTACCCTACTACATAGTATGTCAAAAAAAAAACAAAAAAACAAAAAGAACACGCCACCTATGGTAGCTATGGTAACCCTTGGTGGCGTTGCATTTTGACGTAGTATTTAGTAGGGTAGTGTGCGGATTGGGACGCGGCCGCGGTGTTGAAGCAGCGGCCCTTCCTGTTTGACCGCGCTGCCGTATCGCGAGTCACACTGACGCCGTAGCGCCGGACGCGCAGCGCTGGAGTATGTCTGCGGCCGTCCAGCGCCACAGAGGCGAGCTTATTTGCTTTCCGACGTGATACCGAGCCCGAGCCCGAGACATGTCACCATTCTAGCGCCGAGTTGTTCTTGCTGTTGTCGCTGTTGTTGTTGTTGTTGTTGTTTTAAATGAATTATTAGTCGTCGTCGTCGCCTAGCCGGAACGCCTTTCTGTTTCGCCTGTCAATGATTAGTGTCGCAGGCGCGCGCGCTCATGGCGGAGACGAAAATCATCTATCACATCGATGAGGAGGAAACTCCTTATTTAGTCAAACTCGCCGTTTCTCCCGACAGAGTCACGCTCGCGGACTTCAAAAATGTGCTCAGCAATCGACCCGTCAATAGCTACAAATTCTTCTTCAAGTCCATGGACCAGGATTTCGGGTGAGTCTGTGTGTATGTGTGTGTGTGTGTGTGTGTGTGTGTGTGCATTTGTTCAGCTCGTGTGTAGTTCTTGCACAACAAAACGATCACACCCAGATCGCCATACGCCTTCAAAATTCCTGCAAACATGCACTCTGGCACTTTAAAAAGCCTAAGCGACAGATGTTGACAGCTGTTTTGAAACCTGTAAAAGCCTATATTTGAGCTTTGTTGGGTTCAGTGGCCACATGGATCACAACACACACACACACACACACACACACACACAGCTCATTTTGGCATTCCAGTCACACTACAAATTGCCTGTGTCCTATTTCTAATTAAGCCCTTTTTCTTTTGTGCTTCCTAAACCTTGATTAGCTCTAGCATTCTTACCTTGCCTTAAATCTGGCTCATTTTTACCTATAACCTTTGTGGTTCATATATTTTCATAACAATGTCAGGGTAATATGGTAGATCCTGATAACGTCACGTGATCCTTCTTCACCTCAGGTGGCTGTCTCCAAACCCTTAGTCTGTTTCACACCTATTCCCATGTATTTTTTGCCCCTCTATGTCATATTGTACCAAGTCCCAAAGGTGTAACACGATCCAACCTGCTTTATTACAATATTACCCACTAAACTACAGTTTGTCCAATGTAACCCATGCACACCCACACACTATTCTAACCTTAACCCGGGCTTTAATTAGCTCACCTTCATGAAAATGTCACATAGATGAAACATAATCCAAGCTGACCTGAAGTGGCTTTGTTCCAAACCACCCTATTAATGTAGCACCCTCGCAGATAGCAGTAGGGAGCCTGTTCAGAGGGAATTGTGTCAGCTGCCGTATACCGCACCATCCTAACACTCTGTTAGACAAATTAGACTGGTGTTAAATTCAGTTTCTTCTGCCATGAAGAAAAAAAACAAAAAAAAACAAAACGCAAGTGTTAAATGAACACCTACAGCAGAGGAGCCAAAAATAATCTTTATATTTTTTATGATGCATAACACGTATTATGGATTTTAGGTTTGCATGTAATAGGAGCACCACCATCTCAAAAATACGGGTTTAATAATCATTTTATTTAAATGTAATAATAAATGAAGCGTCTGTACAAAAACATGTTTTACAGCCCAATCCACTACTTCTTTCTTACTGTAATTATTAATCCATTGCTCATTTTTATGCGTCGATATTATATTGTCACATCGCCCAGCTCTGAGCTTCGGTCTTCAATAAACCTGTAGAGTTGAATTAATATCTTCAGTGCTGAGTGAATTGAGTTGATACAGAGAGTACTGACTGAAATCTTACAGTTTATTCAGCACTTGGGTCTTTCCTTTTTCTTTTATAGAACGTATACAATTCTAAATTCACATTCAGGATGCATTTTTAATGGATTTTTTTTTCCTGTCCATCATCATAATGGATTTGTCGTATTGATGTTAGAGAGGCCATTTTTAACATTAAGCTTTGTACAGCCCAAAAAAAAAAATACAGCTGCACCTATAAAAGTAACCTTCAACGAGATGCACGTCGCACATGCAAATTTCACGTGGAAGAGCTGAGCGACTGTCTCGCTTCACACGCCATCGACTAGTGATGAGTCATTCACGAGCGAGTCGACTCCTTGAGCCGGTTCTCTCAGGTGTTCGCTAAAAGCTGACTCATATATTTTCACTTATATGCATTTTTAATGGAGAAAACGCCACCACTTTTGCAGTCTGATTCACTCGAAATGGTTCCATGTAACCCTTGCTTCACTGGCTGATCGTTAGTGTAGATGATGTGATGGTGTTTGAAGGAAGGATCCGCTGCGCTGCTGCTCGTTGAGTCCGTGGGCTGCTGCATGCAATCAGATGTATTAGGGGAGGTGATCAGTTATGAGGAAAAATGGATATAAATCTTGTTAATGAAACACAGACACAGAAGGCGTAAGAATAAGAGTAATGCAGAGATGCTTACGGTTTTGCGTCCTGTTTTGTCAGTGCACTTACTTATGTAGTACAAATGCAATGCGAATTGATCCTATTTTGTTAATTAGAAGGTAGATTACGATTTCACGAAACAGTGTAAGCCGTAGCTGTGCAAAGATGAAGAATCACTGTTCATAATACCGCATTAAGTAAAAAAAAAAGTTTGGAACTGAAAGAGTCAGCACTTACTGAGCCAAATAATTTGACTCACTGAAAGGAGCCAGTCTCAGTCGTTCACATTTTAAATGTTTTCAATTCTGCAGCCAGTAGAAAAGCAATAGATGTCTCTTTGTACCTTCTTTCCAGCCTTTTTGCTTCAGGAATATAATTCTACATGCCTCAAAGCATCTTATGTTACTCAGCAGTTGTGATCTTATGTATCGTAGAGGTTATAATGGAATGGTGGATTAGAAACATGGTCCCAGATAGGGGTTAAATTTGGGCAGGAGCTACTGTCTAGCGAGTTTGTTTTATATAAACTCCAATACTATAATTTGACATGTGAGTAGGTGGATTGGCTATTCTATAATTGGCCCTAGGTGTGAATGAGTGTGTGAATTTGTGTGCATGCTATCCAGGGCGTATTCTCACCCCATGCCCAGTATTCCCGAAATCCAGTACCAAGCAGTTACTGAAGATGAACGTATTAACGTATAATCTGTACGTATCCCACAGACGCCACTCCTCACCCCCAGAATTAAGACTCACCCCCAGAATTAATCCTTCCTGATAAAGGATTTTAAACCGTGTGATATGTATTTTAATATATGCTTCTGTTGAAAGAGCCCGAGCAGTGGCATTGGAGGCTCAGTGGATAAGGTCCTGGCCTACTGATTGGACGATTGTGAGTTCGACTCAGAGCACTTCCCTTAACCCTCTCTGCTCCAGGGGCACTGTATCATGACTCAGTCCATCATACTAACATCCTAGGATATGCTATGAAAATAATTTTATTGTACAGTACACACTTATAAACTGTATGTGACAGCTGAGAGGTCCAGCAGCAGCTCTCAGGCAGTCCTGGGATTTGAACTGACAACCATGTGATCAAAAGCACTGAGCTTCACTTGTAGTAGCGGCCATTCATTTGTAGCCTCATAGCTGCTTGGAGAGTTTGAGTTATGCCCTCATTGGGTTTTAGGACACACAGTTTGAATCTTTAATGAAATAGAAACATCCTTGTGTAGTACAGGTAAAGCAGCCTTGGATGAATAGGTACATCTAAACACACAAATCCCCAGCTCACTAATGTAAATTCTTCATTATCAGGGATTTTGTGAAAGTATTTCTACTAGGAATGTTCTAAATTTATTAGAGGAGCTCTTAAACGGGAGTGTTTCCAGTCAGTGCAGGTCTGTTCAACCTGTACAGGAAATAGTCTTCATAGCATCAAGCCTCGTGTATCATCCCTCAAGTTTCCATTGTAGCTCCTTCTGTTTTTCATAGACCTGTCTCGCACTTCTTTCTGGTTGAAACCTGGAAACCTGGTCTTGTATCAGTGTCAGTGTTCTTTAATTATATTTAGCTCTGGACTTGGATCAGATTTTGCCTGGAACAAAATACAAATGAATAAAAGAGAGTAAAAAGTAAGCATGAGCTGTTGTCCTACTGTTTACTTTCATGTATTAAACTCTCACTCGTGTAGGAGACCGTGTTAAATTTATGCTGTGCTTCATGAGCGAAAATGCATGTGGCAGCACAATCAGTAGCAGGTTTCTCGCGCTATATTTAGCTCTGATTGCATCATGGCAATAAATAATTCTGAATAATAAAAAAAATGTTAGCATGGATTTAAGGCATTGAGGAAACTGTACCTCATTAAAAATGCTACTAATGCATTAATGCTTGTATAAATTCCCCGAAAATATACTAAAATATCATTATTACACATGATTTGCTGTTGTATTAATGTCATATTAAACATTTATTATATCACTGACTATTATTTATATCACAGCGCTGCTGAATTATCGACTCTAACTGGTCAGAAGGTGTTGATTAATTTTCTATTAACAGCAGCTCTGACAGTAATGCAGGCTGCAAGACAAAGCACACGTTTATGTGAATGTACTCATCATAATACATTATCGTTTCTATAGTAACACATTACACAGGGGCTCGTATGGTGAATGCTCCACATACACTGGAAAAGTGTCAGCGCTTTAACGGTCAGACGTAAAGCTGTATCTTTATTTTTTCCAACACTAGACGTGGGCTTTGTGGTTTCCGGTTTCTTCATGACATGTCAAACTGCATTTTTATTTTTTTTGCTTTTTGTTTTATTAACTTCAAGAGAGGAAAAGAGAAGCTGGTGAGGGAACAGCTTTATAGGTACTGTAATGTAAGGGATAACAGGAACGTACTTGTTTCAGATGCAGATGTTCCACAACATTAAAAGTAACTATAAACAGATAAAAATGTGATGTGTTGTGCTTTAATAAATAAAAATTCTTAGTGTTGGCAGATCGGGATAGGGATAGGTGGAGAGTGATGATTCGCTGTGGCGACCCCTGAAGGGAAAAGCCGGAAGAAGAAGAAGAAGAAGNAGAGTGATGATTCGCTGTGGCGACCCCTGAAGGGAAAAGCCAGAAGAAGAAGAAGAAGAAGAAGAAGAAGAAGAAGTGTTGGTAGATCGCTGTGGTATAGGAGGAATAATAAATATCCCTTCTTCCATATCATGGAAATGAGGAGGTCTATGTGCACAGTGAGGACGTGGAAATGAAACGAAGTGGCAGCAGTAATGAAGTTGTGTGTGTGTTTATGTAGTAGGAAATGCATTTAAGTGTCAGACGTGATTTTGTGTTTTGAGACCTCTTCATTCCTGCCCATGTTTTGTGGTTCTCATTTCACGCCTGTGATCTTAGACTTTCATCAGGGCCTTTTAAACATCAGAGGCATGACACGCGCACACGCGTCACACGCTCGCATCCCAGCATGACCTTGCAAGCGGAACCGGCTTTTCCTGGTTACACAGCGCAGTTGACTCACAGCGTTTATTACACTGTCCTTCTCAGTCCTGGCTGCACGTTGGGGCCCGGAGAGCACAAGGCTGATTGCATGAACAAACACTGTGTTTGTCCTTCAAAATCCAACTCTCATGGTTCACACAGGTGGTAAATGTTTAGTTTTGCTGAACCGCTTCTTTGGATACTTGTAAAACGGATGCACAGACAAACTGTGGATAAACCAAAATAGCTAATTTTAATGAGGTATCCATCTTAGAGCAGTTACTATATAATGTTTAATCTCCATTATGACTTTGATTACAGTTTACTGACATAAAAAATACAACATTTTGTCTTTGAAAGAGCTGCATGGTATATTCATATATTCAAATACTCAGTATATTCTCTAATCCAAGCTCTATAGGTTTTGTATTGATGTCTGTATGTTTCTTTAATAAGATTATATTCGTATTCACTAATAGTTAAAAGCTATATTTTCCTGTTTACTAAACTCAGTAAGGCACACAGTGTGCTGTACTTTCATCATCATTAACGGTGATAAGAGATGATAACAGTGTACACTGTGTTAGGAGCATACATATGAAAATAAATAAAATTTGTTGTGTCTTGGCTTCTCCAACAGTTTAAGTAAGTATCAGATAAAACTGTAGCTATGTAATATGATTTATTCAGTGGAGTTCATTCAGTGTAGTAGCTGTGGGATGCACATATTATCTCCTTTAGGAAATACACTGATACAGATTTGTCAGACTGTAACTGGCTGGAATTTGTTGTCGTTTATTTATACAGGTACGATAATTACAAATCTGTAATTATTCATTGAACTACGTTAATACTGTGCTGCAGTTCAGGAGAGCAAGAGATTTATTTTCCATGCAGTGTTAGGCACATTGTTAATGTCTGCTTAAAAGTATATTACGTATTTAGTAAAATATTTTTTTATGTATATAGCCTTTTGTGAGTCAGAGACAGAGTCAAACAGGCAGAGGTCAAAACCAGGAAGTACATGGAACTAGGACAGGAGAAACAAAGGCTTGGACGTAATTAAACAAAGTACGATAATATTTGGCAATGTTTCACAGACAAAAAATAATCAAGATTGAATACAAAACAGGTGCACACAAGCAGGTAACATGCCAATGACAAGACGGGGGTGGAGACAGGATCAAAATAGAAAGAAACACCAACATGAGCACATTGCCTTTGTCGCCATGGGAACAGTGATGCAAAGAAGGAATACATAACAAATGTGTAAGGGATCATCAAGATTAGCAGTAGGTCTGTATTGGTCTTCGAGATCAGACTTCTCACAATTATTAAATAATAGGGGTGTAACAAAACACTCTGGTCCTTATTCAGTTAGATTCACGATACTGGTTTCACGATTAATTTCAAATTGATTCTCAGAATATTT
>CM074960.1:6883855-6916122 GCA_037577455.1 Pangasius macronema
TATCATAAAAATAAATAAACAAATTTATAAATTCTCCCTAAAATTTGATTGAATAAACAAAGGCATCATTTTAACTGGAAACAGAGCTCCAAAGTTAGCTAAAATGCCCGCCATCAGTGGCCTCTTTCTCGGGCAATGTTATAACTGAATTGTTATAACATGATTGTGTAAACATATAACCTATAATGCATGTCGGTTGTTGTGTTTTGGAGCTTATCAGTCATTTCATACGTGCAAATGATTCCCGGTAATGGTGCAGACTCTCCACGAAGGAACACAATGACGTGACCAGCGTGCTCTTTAACTGTATGTGTTGCACAGATTGGGACCTTTGGTGTTCAAACAAAATTGTGACATCTCGTGATGTTGTGACATGACATGATATCTCCTGAAGCAGCCTCCTGAGAATCAGCGAGATATGCCGGAGCTAAACATTTTAGAGCTTTAAACATCATATGCAAGACTTAATACAGTTAATACAGAACTAATAGGCATCTAATGAAAATTTGAGTAATTAGGCACTGATTTTTCTGGTAAGGACAAGGTTACAGTGTGGAGTGGAGCAGCATGTGACAGAGGAGGAAGTGTTGTTTCCTGCTCTCAGCTCATAGACAGATCGAGTCAGTAAGACGTGAGTCGAGCTTCAGTCCTGCACAGTGTGAAGATGAGGCAGAAGGCTGCTCTCCAGAGACTCCCATCAGCATGGTATTCATCTGGCCTGGTGTGTCTTGTGTTTGTTTTGATTGCTGACAGCATCCCACGTGGGTTGTGCAGCATCTGGGTCAGTTCAGACTTGCAGCTGGAGTGCTCCATATCACAGGAAATCCCTGAAACAGATAAGTAAGTACATCATCAGGGCAGCCATGTCATTGTGAAGCAGCAACACCTCTGCTTAACACCTCAGTGTGGCTCACTCTGTCAAGTTCCAAGTTACATGTGATTTTTTGAGAAAATGCGAGTGGGATATTTGTCAATTTAGTTGATTTGAGGGGTGTACATAACAGTGTACTGTAAAAATAAATCTAAAATAGTTATTTTATGTACCACACGTGTCAAACACAAGGCCCACGGGTTAAATCCGGATTAACTAAAATGGCAGCCTTTTCCACTTTTAAAACGTCTGAAGAGTAGTTACCGTAAACTGCTGTATATACGTGCACTCTGGTGTCTACTGCTTTCTTGACCTGATGCGGCCCGGGCAGAATTTGAGTTAGACACCCATGTTATATACTTTTAAGCCATCCCCATAAAAGTAAAGTCACAGAAAATTTCCTGGTGTTGTGTGATTCTTTAAAAATTCTATAGTTCTACTGTGTAAAAAAAAATATGTATAAATTTGTATAATTCTGATAAAATACGAAAGACAAAGTGTGATCATCTTTACAAGTCTGATTTACAAAATATTTTAGGAGGATATCTGAGTTCTGTCATTGATGCATACTGAAATTTCAAATAAGATTATTTACTTCAGGGTTTTTCTTGTTTTAAAATGAGATGAGATGAGAATATTAATAATTAATGAATATTTTTGCAAAAAATAACTAATATTTTTATGCATGTTACTGAGGAAACATTTTGATATTAATTCTCAGGCAGCAGCAACTTGCCTCTTGAGTCCTGATTGGTCAGAGTGATTTCATAATATTAAGCTTATTATTATGAAACCATGTTTGAAATATTTATGTATTTGTTTGTGTCAATTACCATATGAAGAGTTTTGTGTTCATAGGAAAAGATAATTCAGGTAAAGAGAAACTAAAGACACCTCGTCACCTCAGCTCCTGCTTAATTAAAGCCTGGCGTAAAAAAAAAACAAAAAACAAAACACACACACACACACACACACACACACACACACACACACACACACACACACACACACACACATATAGTCCAAGTTTTCCTGTGAATAGGGTGTCAGGTCAGATTTGCCATAGATTGCTTGACCCTTTGAGCTGTTGCCGTGGGAAACCGTGTATGTTTAAAACTGCCTTGTTAAATCAATATCCCTTTTAAATGTTACAGTTCATTTTGCAATCGTAGTCATGCGCTTAGATTTTAAGACATATTTTAAGTCTTTTTTTTTATACTGCTTAAAGTAGGCATAATCAACCGTGTCCTGCTGAGCAAATAAACAGAACAGGTGGTAAAAGAGGCACATTTTAAGAGATAAAATGAAAGAGATGGCATATTTGAGTTTTGTTGTATGTTCATTCTGCTGCTTTGACAGCCATAAACAAACCCTATACGCTCTGTCAAGCAAACATACAAACAGACTCTGAAATCAAACTGTCACTCCGTGCAGCGATGCAAGAATCCATGTGATATTTTGACCAATCACAGGCAGCGGGAGGTCTCAGTACAAAAGACTCAGTAGTTAGCAGTTCAGTTTGGAAGGTTGCACGCTAGGGGTGTAACCGAATATTAATATTATCAGGAATTATTATCATTATTCCCCCTCTGTGTGAGGCACGCTCATATTTTATTTGATCCACTTCCGTGTGCTTATTTTTTTTTAAACCTGCATGTGGGTTTGGCTGTGATTTGAGTCTTGTCCCCACCCCTGTCTTGTCATTGGTTTATCTCCCTATTGTGTCTTGCTGTGCCCACCTGTTTCCTGTTTAGTTACTGATTAGTTTGTCTCCTTATACCCTCCTGTGTCCCGTCATTGTTATGTACGTTTCTGAGCCAAGCTCACTTGTCTTTTCTTGTTGCTTTGTTTTTAGAATTCTAGTTAGACTTCCCGCTCTTGATTTACGCTTGTTTTTCCTTTATGGTTATGGATTAGCCTTTTGTTGTTTGCCTGTTCTCTGTACCCTGCCTGGAATATGGACACTGATTCATGGATTCGCACAAATAAACTACACACTGATTTTACGCACTCATGCCCTGCCGTCAATACTCACCAGGTTTTTCCTCGCATGTGGATCCTGAAAGGCGCAAGTCTGAAGGTTGCGGGCAGGGTTGCCAGGTTTAAGCAAAGTTATCACACCAACTGCAATTCATAACCCGCACAAAAAGACTTGACTCTAGCCCAAAAAGTTTGGCCATTAGACAAGGAAGGCATTTTTCTTGTTTTTCTCAGTCTCAGTGAACAGTGGTGTGCACGCATTTCTGATTTATTTATAGAGCTGCTGATGTATTTATAGCACATGCAGACGGAATGCTATGCGCAGGGCCGCATAACTCTACAGGGGGCTCAAAAAAAAAAAAAAGTAATACAATTTTAAAATATTTACTTGTATGTGCATTGCTCGTGTTTGCACTTGGAGCACTAAACAAATACAGCTACAGATAATAATGGCATTGAATTACGCCCCCAAAAGACGTTTATGTCAAACGTCATTTTCTTTTGAAATAGTCTGCCTGTTTAAGTTTACTGTCTGTTTTAGAAAGGCATCCGGTTTTATGTTCAATCAAGAAGATGCTTATTTCTGTTTCATTTCATTTCTTTTTATTGTCAGTGTTCAGTTTGTTTTCATTTTTCCCCCAAAACCATTATGCGTTTAAAACAAACACCTTTATATACAAAGTTGTTTTTTTTCCTTGTATTCCTTAATTTTGCCTTCTCTAGCTTCCACACGAACTCATATATTATAGAGGACACTTCCTATCCTTGACTAGTTCCTGGCAAGTTTCCTCTGTTGGCCTTGGAGCTCAGTTAACTTCATCTTCTAGTTCCTAGGTCACATGACCTGGAAGTTCTGCACAGGCTCAGAGGAAACAGCTTGTAATTTCAGTATGCTGAGGGAATTTCTCATGACATGGCATATGGATTATATTATATACTTTGTGCTCTGTGTGTGTGTGGATCTGATGTGATGGGAGACTAGCAGGTGTGTGAGCGCTGAACCATGTAAAAGGGGGTTAAAGGCTAACTGCAGGGTATTTCTGTGGGGAATTTACAGCCTGGGAGGAACACCAAGCGCACCCATGCTAACATACATGATCATCCTATTAATAACCCATCCCGTGCCCTGACACCCTTGCTACATACACACACTCACACACTTATTCTGTCTTACATAATCTCTGCCTGTTTTTTTTTTTTTTTGGTACAACGGATGTGGCCATCAGCAGCTGGAGTTTTATGTACACTGAAACATACATTGAGTAGTACTGAAGTCTGGAGTAGATTTCAGTGGCTCGGTCAACAGGGCCATCCAGCATTCCCATGATGGCTTGCTAGCAGTTAGGAGCTAAATGGAAAATTCCACTGTTTGAGCGTGACATGCTTTCAGTATGCTTCAGCTTTTGCAGATAGATGAGAGCATGAGATCAGAGTTCTCAAAGAGTTCCTAACTGCTCTGTGTGTGCATGTGTGTGTCTTCCACAGGGTGGTCAAAGAAGAGATATCTGACGACAATGCCAAGCTGCCCTGCTTCAACGGAAGAGTGGTGTCCTGGGTAAGTGAGACGGATGTCCTGCGTCCCGCCCCCTCTGCAACATACGTGTGAGCTTCATATAGCACAGTGTAACGTTACAGTTTTAACCTGCATCATCGTCATCCCAGTGCACAAACACACATGCACTTGAACCATGTAACATACTGTAAAGTTTGCTGCAAACAGAACACACAGTGATGTAGTGAAGAGAGCCTCCATGACACATGTCCCTACAAAAACATATCACAACTCATCAAAAAGCCTGACGTAAGACACGATTAGGACAAGATGCGGTACGAGTGAGGTGTCCAGCTCAGTTTCTACCCAAGCCACATTGGCATTGTTCTTTGGCATCAAGCAGGCATAAACTCTGCTGTTTCTTTGACATCTTTGTCTTAAATAACAAAGTCACACAGTCATTAGACCCGATACCCGATGCATGTGACCAAGAATGACATCAATGATCTATTATGTTAATCAGCTTTAGGATGAATAACTGAATAATAAGCCATGGTTAATGTGCTTAAATCAGTATAATAGATTTTAGCACCTAAGAGTGTTTAGCCTGTTAAAAGACACACTGCTATGTGCACAGACCTTTTTTACCACTGTATATGATTGTGAGTCAATAAATGATATATTTTCATGACAGCTTCTTTACAAAGAAAGCAGACTGGTGTATCGCCGTTAACAACAAATATATCGTGACGACTACTAAAACTGACTTTGCACTCCAACTCAACTTTCAGTATGAATAACAGATCCCTGAATATTAGGTGGAGCCCCATACTGATCCGATACTGACATCATATTCACTCGGTGACCTACCAATCACTCCGAATTTCTACCTCACAAAAACAGAAGCTGCCAACATTGTTTTAAATTATATAATTGATATAAATAATTTCTTTCTTTTTTGAAATTTTATTTTAAAGTAATCATAAGAAGTCATCTGCACACAAGCATTCATTCAATTCAAGTACGTTTAAAACACTCAGCTATGCAGTCATACAAAAGAACACATCAGTCCTTTCCCTTCACATGGAACACCTTGCATGTAGCCACTTATTTAAATAGCGCAAACCAAAAATGAAACTTTTGTCATTAAAATGAGTAGGAGTTCAGTAAGAAGTCACCTTGTGTTTTCCTCTACAATCCGTCTTATACTCGGAGTCTCTGACAAAGCTCCCGTTATGTGGGAGTTATTTTATAAACGCAACAGACAGTTAGCCAATTTCACACTTCCGGGTTTTTGCTTTTTCTTCGCTTCCACTTTCAAATCGACGGTTAATGTTTGTACAGCCACTGTTAATAACGAACTTTAAGGGAGGAACGAGTACAACTAAATTATGCAAATTTAGATATCTACTTTTGTAAGCCCTACTTGTGCAAGAAATGTACACGCCAAAGTGGCAGATGACCAGACAGTTTTATATGCCACAGCCGACATTAAGCCGGATTCGGCGGGTGTTGGGTGCTAGTTTCATACCCTGGTCCTGTTCATATCTGTCAGCTCAGTCATTTTTTTGGACTACGCATTCCATCTCTTGAAAGATTATGACTTCCTGCTACAAATACCTCTGGAAGTAACCCCAGGTAGGTTGTATATACTACACTGAACATACATTATTCGTTTTTTTAAGGAGAAAAAAATCTCATCTTATCTTTTATCTTATTTAAGGCTTATGGTTGAAATTTGATTCTTAGATATACTATGTAAAATGTTCTTGTAGTATAAGGTTTCACTTAAAACAAGTCGTTTTTACTTACGATTAAATCGTTTCCCTAAACAAATAGTTTGGGTGCTCAGTGCTCAGCCTATTTGGCAACTTTAAGAAATGTCTCCTGGGTGAAGCTCTCTCATGAAGCTGCTTGAGAAGATGGCAAGAGCATGCAAATCTTCGTCAGGAATACTGTTACGAATTTAAAATATAAACTAATTACGAGTGGTGTAACACTTTTAACACTTGGTAACTGCATAATTCCATAATACATAGTGTTTATGTCTTCATTGTAAAACAATAAAAAATAGTAAAAGTGAAGAATCCATGAGACGGTTAATAGGTTGGTAAAGATTTATTCTGTGGGGAAAAACGTATTTGGAGACGCAACAAAATTGTTGACTGGAGAACCACAAATGCAGTTTGTGTACACTGTATTAAGTGTTTCTAGTATAGAAATAGCTTACATACATGTTATGGGCATGTAGCTGAATAAGTATGAAGCCCAACTTATGCAAGAAAAGTCACTGCAACAGGCCAAACCAATCAGTTTACAAGATTAAAAAATGATGTATTATTCATGGATGCTTTAGGCACAGACGTCTCTATACTTTTTATATTATTGTTATTATTATTATATTATTATTTAACCTGTGTGTTTAATCTGTTATATTTGTTGTAGATGTCCTGTTCCTCCTCAGATCTTTTCAGGAAGTTTAAAAAAAAAGAAAGTGAAAGGAGAAAGTGACGTCATAGATCCAACTGTGAGACATTCGAAGACAACGATTTAATATAGAAACGTCACTGGCTAAATATGTGCTTTAATGTGTGTCCTGTACAAGATTTGTGTTGTGTCAGTGGTCACGTACTGCGTACACCAGTAGTTCAGATTTAAAAAAACAACAACAAACAAACAACAAAATAGCTTTTCAGAATGCTAGCAGTCCCAGTACCAATGTCTAGTATCTGACACGTACATTGCTACATTTTGAGAGTAGCTAGTTTGGAGAATTTGAAAATAAATACGAGTTGTATGTACATCCCTGTAATTAATAGAACTGGTGATGCATTTTGGATTTTGGGGTCTTTCATTACCCCATGTTAATCCTGGTCTGCATAAATGCTGGGTTTGAGTTTGACACCTGTGGTTTAACAAATAGCCACACCATCTTATTGTGGTAAATTGTTTTTCATGGATTTGGCCGTGTGCGTTGGTTTTAGCAGGCCATGAGCTGCCCACTTAACTCTCATTATTTAGCTTATGAAAGCACATAACAGTGCCTGTGTCTGTAGGCCAGTTTGCATAATCCTTTAGGGTCCACGCTTTTTCCCAGCTCACTAAATGCATTCTGTTGTAGTCCCTCTTCCTGCATTGCTTATTTATGCAAGACCACTAGTCGCTGTGGAGAGGCTCTTCCTGAGATCTTTGTTTTTACATGTGTGTGTGTTTGGCTGTAGTTGGTGCTGACTGAAAGCACACACTCAGATGGCGGATCTCAGTGCCCAGAGAGTCACGCCGAGCTGCCGCCCCCGCTGGAGCGAACAGGAGGCATCGGAGACTCGAGACCCCCCTCATTTCAGTAAGTATACGATACAAGCACAGCTAATTAACTTTTAGTACAGGGTTAGTACATGTATAGTGCAAATATTGTTTTATAGCAATAAACTCGAATTACACCATAAACACAGCAGGAGGCTAATGCATACTGGAGCTGTAATGAAAACCACAACCTTAAAAAGCCAGACCAGGACTGGATGTAAAGGCTCCATAGCAGTGTTCTTAGGGGTGCTGGGTTATGACTCTATGGAAATATTCCAGGAATACATTACAAAATACTGTACATATAACTACCAAATTACAGGCACAGGCTTGTACGTGTACAAAGTCACGAGGCTTTGGGATTTCAAGAAAATATTGGGGAAAAACTTTGCACACTGAGGTATAAAAGGTGAAAAGTTGTCTGGATAAGAAGAAAGATGAACGCTGACATAAATGCATCTACTAGTTTGTCAGTGAATATTATTTTAATTATCAAGAATATTCAGGACAGCTGCAGAAAACACACTATGATTTGCATTTCCGTTTGCCGACGTTTCAGAAAATCCCTTAAAATTTGCAACTCATTTGGATAGAAACATATCCAAACATATCCATTCGTTGAACAGCTGATTTGTCTCGGTCCAGTCTGGGCTCCTGACTGCAACGGTGACTGTAGTAGCAGATGTCTGTTGGCCAGCTGGAGACGAGGTCTGTTTATCATCCAGTTGGGAGTCATATTTGTGAATCAGAGCCCAAATGCTGCTCTCATTTTAGGGTTAGACGCTACAGTCTGTGTGTGTCTGTTTGTCTGCTAGCATTCATGTCCTCATCTGCCCATGCATGACAGTTCACTCATCCATGCAGACCAAACACAGACATTAGGCTTTCTTTGTATATTTGAAAAAGTTTAGCTAAATCATGTTTGCGATAATTCCATATCCCGATGTTGGTGTCTATCAGCAGTGTGTCTATTACTCCAGTGGCCACACTGAGTCCATGCAATCTGTCACATCCTGCTGTCTCTTTATTTTAAAATGAACTTCGTCTCATTTTTGCCCCCTGTGGGCCAGTTAGTGTTTCAACTTCCTCACCCACATACAGACATAGAGAAGATTCTGTGGCCATTTCCTGTGGGTTTGACTGCCATCTAGCGGTGTGACCTCCAGGCCTCGTCTCAGCTCTCCTCCTTTCCCCTTTTGCTGCCATGTCATTTGGCTCTCGCCATCATCATCCAACAGACTACCGGCCAATTTTCCTGCAGATTAATTCAGTCAATTCCCGGTTGTGTGTTTCTCTCGCAGCAAATCTGATTTATTTCCATTACAAAAGCTGCACTGCAGCATCAGTAAATAACCAAATGTTATCTCCGGTCTGTTCCCTTTGTGCTTTTGTGCCGTGTATTATTCAGTAGTCCTGGTGAATACATTTGAAGGGATGAGGAGAGCACATGGTAGCCAGTCCCTGAGTGGCTAAACCGGATTAGCAGACATTAAAAGCGCTTGTCTCCATTACCCCAAGGACGTGGTAGGGTGCTACATCTGTCTTAATCCTCTCAAGGCTTGAGCAACCCCCTTGCTTTAATGGGGCTCAGCGGCTTTGGAAGCACAATAACATGAACTCGGTGTATACATTGTATAAGCACAGAGGATTATGTTGCAGGCTTATATATGTAAAGCTTGGGTTTGCTCATTATGCTCTCTTGGATAAAAAAAAAAAAAAAACATCTTTCCAGATTTAGTAGGTAGATATCTATGAATACATTATAATTATGAAACTGTGTTACTGCTATATATCTACAGGGGTGGACGAATGATCAATTCTTTACCTAGCCCACTGAGCAAGTCAAAGCTCCAGTGTGCAGCCCTTATGCTTTCCAGTTAACTAGGCTAGAAAGCAGCAACTAACATAATGTAACTCAACAAGCTATTATGTGCATTAATAGTCTGATACCTTTTATTCGCTCATCAACTTGGTGATCACCCTACTGAAATACATCGACACAAGAAATAGAAGAGAATGGAATGTCTCTAATGACTGTAAAGTCTTGTGGTGGCTCAGTGGTTAAGGCATTGAGCGATCGATCAGAAGGTTGTGAGTTTCGAATCTGCCACCGTGCAGTCCCTGACCAAGGCACTTAACCCTCAACGGCTCAGCTATGGCCTATCTAAATTGTAAGTTGCTTTGGATAAAAGTGCCAACTGAGCAGAAAGATAAAATACCAAATGTAAAATGGATATGAGTCTACCACAAGAGACCATGTACTTCTTGAATAGACTACGTAGAAGTAAAAGTGAGCTAGTATCAAAGACACGACGTGAGTTCTGAATTCTGCTCAGTTTTCTCAGTTTCCACATCCCTTCTTATCACTACTTCTGGAAATGTTGACGAAATCGTAACTATGAGCCAATTGGAGTGTGTTATATTCAAGTAAGCATATTAAATAAACAGTTATTTTGCTAAAGCCAATAGGTAGTAGATTTTTTTTCTGGTTGTTGTACGAGTTAAGAAGATAGGTGTGTGAATTATAAAGCTGAACCTGCTTGTACGTTGGGCAACTAAGAATAAAAAAAAAAAAACACTGATTTGTCCACCTCTACCCTATAATTTATAAAACTGTATTTTCGTGTCTAGAAATGCACAAGTTATGTATAGTGTAGACTGCAGTTGTAGTTTATCATCCAGCTGGTGAAATGACAGCTTCAATCCACCAGAGAGAGACATCAGCTCACCTCGCTGTGGTGGAGTAAACGAGTCATAGCGAGAAGACCAACTATGATTTCATGCACGTTTGCCTTGATGTTCATTTTCCCAAAGCTGTTCTGCTTTTCAGTTTGTCATGTTCATTTCTGGCCAATAGGCGTTTGTAATTACTGAAGCATACCAATATCGAATTATGATTCAGATATAAAGGTGTTACAGTGCGGAAGTAAATGCGGTTTGTTGTGCGTAGGCGTGAGCACAGCTATCACACTTGAGCATGTAGGAAACAATGTGAGGCTGTTTTCACACTCAGTCCGTGCCAGAGACTTTGTGACACTATTTTTTTTTCCGTTTGGTTCAGAAGGTTTCACACTTGAGTGTTAATTGATTGGTCATGATTTTTTGGCAGGGACATTTCATACGGGTTTTCATAAAGGTTGTTAAAGGTTGTCAAGTGCATTTTATTTGAGAAAGATACTCAAATAAAAGATACTATAGTTACTAACTAGGAGTTGCTAGCCTTTTATTACAATCTTACACATTCTATAAATATAAACTCACTTACAATTTCTGACGTTTCTATACACGCTTATTTCTACTTATAAATTTCTGCTGTTCATTGAGATGTTAAATATTTTTTTATTATCTATTATTATTGTCTTTTAATATCTGTTTAAGCCATTAAAAAGAACAACAATGTGTTCATGTTGATTAACGAGTGATCTAGAAATAAGAGTCGTTTTTATTTTTCAGCTTTAACACCGTCGTATGCTGACTGCAGAGCAGTTTCTGTGCGTGCTACTCTGTGGTCATACTTATTGCTTTGAGAAGTTATTACAGGACTTTTTCTAAAGGCAGATGTACTACAACCACGTTCGATAACGTGACTAGGAGCCAAATGAATCTGTTCTCGGCTCACCCCAGAGAGAGACCCCACTCTGGTCTGTTTCTGGCAGACCAGGGTTCAGTTGTTTGGTTCGCACATGTGCATGAGTGAAGTGTTTTCATCTGTCAGAACGAACCACACTGATGCATTCCATCGGTTTGATCGGGCAGGTGTGAACACAGTTATCGCACCAAAACTTGCGAGAGGCTTGGTGTGCTACGTTCACTCGGAATCGCGTAAAGCCAACGTAACTCATGAACTAAGTCGGGTGGACGTCTTTGACGTGGTCTATGTCGGCGCATGTTGGGTTGCAGGTAGAATTCTTACTGCAGTGTTTCGTGCCAGAGGACAGCGCTGACATTCAGTTTTCTGGATATCTGAATGTAAAAACGCAAAATAAGATATGCTAGATACATATTCACAAATCGTGCGTTTGTTTGATTACTTTCACACTTTCAAAGAGGTTTTTCTTTTTTAGATGCCAATGATTGAAAGACTTTTCCAGCCATGTCTTGTCATACACACCCCATCTATTTTGTTTTGTTTTGGTTAGTTTCGTTGAACAAGCCAAAGCTTGTTCAAAAAAGCCAAATCAGATCAAATAAAAAATGAAACAAAACTCTTCGTTTCTATCATTTTTGAACTCAGTGGACAAATAAGCCTAGTTTGTTTTGCTGAAGTCTGTACCAGAGTGTGTTTTCTTGTGGCATTGTATCTTTTCTTCTGGTTTGATTGGTTTCCATTGCAGCGATTTTCAAGCTGACTAAACTTTCCACACTTGAGGGTTATTTGATTGGTCAGGAATTTGTCAGCATGTGTTTTGATGGACATTTCTTAGTGGTTCTCATTAAGGATTGGTTTTCTTCTGCTGGTGATTTTGATTAGAGAACAGATAGAATACTATAATTGTTGACTACCAGTTAATTTGTACACTATTAACTCCCAGTCAACATTTATAGTATTCTATCTTTTCTTTAGTGTAACTCTTTCTCATTAGTGTACCTACCAGTTAGTAATGTACCCCTAGTTCAGTGTTGCTTCTTCTTGCACTGATGGAGCTATTTTATGCATTTGTAATATACCAGTAATTATAATTTAAACATGTTTCTGCACAGGCTTATTGAGCTGTAGGACTGTTTATGTTGTTCATTGAGATGATTCATTTAAGCCCTGTAAAGGAGATGAAAAGATATACATTGATGTGTGTGCTCAAAAACGAAATGAGTTTTGGTCTTCTGTGATAAAGGGTCTATATTTTTTTCATAAATTGGTTAGGGGGTGCAGGTTGAGTAGCGATAGCCTCTGCAGTCCTTGCAAATAGCAAAAGTTGAACTTAAGCAGTACAAACGCTTATTTTCTTTCAAATCGTTTCGGTGCAGACCTTCATATCACTGCTTTGTATGCGGATTGAGCCCCTCAGTTTTTGCCAGATTGGGTGTCAGTTGTTTGATGCACACCCAAATACAGGTTGAATGCTCAAACCTGTCAAAAGAGACCAAACTTTAAGGAAAACTACTCTGCAACAAATAAGCTGTTCCAGGTGTTAAAATGCTGTAATAGTTAAGAAAGCACCTTATTTATTTATTTCCTGACTCATCTTGGGTGTATGTGCAGAGAGACTCAGTTGGAGTTCTCACCAGCCTCAGGTTTCTCTCCAGCCCTGAGCAGCATTCCACAAGCTTTGATAGAATAACCAGCCCCACGGCACATCCTCACACACACACACACGCACACACACACATATATATATATACACTAATGCACTTCTGTACAGTGTTGAGTGCTGCACGGCCTGAGGCCATGTTACTTCTCCTCAATAAGAATGATAAAATCAGACTCTCACCTGGAGGAGAAACACAAAAGACTAACAGTGTGCATATGACTCTTAACTACAGGACTACTTAGGACAATGTTGTTGTCAAATGTTGTTTCATGCTCGCATGAGAAGAAGCACCAATTCTCAAGGATGTGTGTGTGTGTGTGTGTGTGTGTGTGTGTGTTTAGTGCCAACGCGGTGAGCAGTCGGGATGGACTGGACACAGAGACAGGCACAGAGTCTCTCGTGAGCCAGCGAAGGGAGAGGGAGCGCGAAAGGAGCCGCAGGGCGCGGGACAACAAGCGTAAGTCATTCTGACTGTGAATTACCTGTGAACAATATACCACATATCACATATCATCTACCAGCAGTCCATACATCCCGCAGAGCCAATGAACATGTCACAGCTAGGGACAGGTATATTTCGAAAGAAGGACAGTAACCACAGGTATAGGGTTGTGTTTTTCCCCATGACAGTGAATTTGAGGACTTCAGAACTCAAGTAGAGAACAAAGCTTACCTTCTTTAGAGCTGGCAGCCCAGAGACCTGTTAGTCAAAACTCGTGGCCCTATGCTCTGGTTCTGACCGATCGTATTCAGAAGAATATAAAGGATAAATTCTAACAAGTAAAGATATTGCTTGAATTGTGATGTGAAGCATTGAATTTTTTTCCCCCCTGCACATTCAAAAACAAACAAGTGGTCCAAACATGAGCCAAACGATCTTGTGTTTTTTTAATCCATTTTCCAGCAATTTGAGAGAAACTGGACGGGTCACAGTGATGACAGTAAAAGCAATGCACAGTAGTCACTGTGGTCACAACCTTCTTCACTACTAATTATAACGAGGTCGTATAAACCACTTGGTCGAGTATACAGCTGCATGATGAAATGTTGAAAGGCTCTTGACAAATGAAAAGACGAATGTCATTTTGGTGTGAACCTTCATAAAACCACATTTTCACCAGTAACAAACAGAATTACGGTTGGTTTCGGATTGAGACTCCTGACACAGACATAGCAACCACAGCCCTATTCCTCTGTACTTCTGTTGATGGTGTTACGCGTTGTGTGATGCATTATGCATATCCAGTCAGCAACTAACAGTTCTGGTCACCCCACCCAATGAGTACCATAAGGTTCTGTTGACACTAATCTTGATCAGTTGCCACTTTCATATATTGGTATATCGATCTCGTATCTTCCACAAAGATACTATGTGTTATACACAATGTTATATGTCATATCGTTGGCTCACAAACTGCTAGAAACACAGTAGTGTTGTAGCAAAAACAGTTCAGTTATACTTAATTTAACGGGATTTGAACTCATAAGCTTCAGATGGTAAGGTGAACGCTTTTCTGTTGCTCCACTTGGGGGTTTCACCATTTTACAATTTTAGAGATTAACTACAAAATTTTAACGTCAAATCAGCTGTTTCCTGTCAGTTTGTAATTATAGAAACAAAAAATTCTATAAAAAGATACCACAATATCCACGATATCTCAGAAAAGGGTATTATGACAAAATACATCATCATATATAACATGATATTGTCATATCACCCAGTCGATACCACTTAAGTCATCCTCTTATGGAGATCGTAGCATCTAATGCACTAACGATTACGGTACCTTCTAACTCCATGTTTCCAGTCAGGCCTTGGCTAGCTTTTGTGCTTGTTTTCTGAAGTCTTGTGTTTGTTTTCAGTTGAATAGTTTATGTAGTGTTTGTCTTCTTGGCTTTGCACATCCTGGGTTTTGTTTAAAAAAGGTTCTGAGATGAAAGAAAATGTATTCACCCCCACTGTGAAAAGCTTCTCTCATCAGTAAAGCACGTCCTGGCTTTTCTTTTTTAGATCCTCTGTCTCATGTGAATAGATGGATTTCGATTTCGATAGCCTTTTATTCCAACTGGTAATATAACATCAATGTAGTTTCTTAATGTCTGTGAAAGGTCAGTTTTGTTGTTTGGTATTTTGAGCTTGTTTGAACTTTTTATTCATTAGATCAGACTTAATAGAGTAAATTGGTGTTGGTTCTTTTAGGTTCTTAAATGCCTTAATGAGGCACATTCAGATATATTAACTAGAGACGCTAGTGAGTATGCACCTTTTGAGATCGTTCATGAAGATAACTGCTGTCTTACTGTAATTCAGGTTGTGTTGTGTTGTGTGTATATATATATATATATATATATGTATACAGTCACTAAAGGGAGTTTTGCGCTCAAATGTATGTCACATTCTCATCTTTTTAATGTGTCAATCATCTACTTGTTTTTCATGTTTAAATGCACTCTCACTCATTAAAGAACTCCTGTGCTCTTCTTGACCCGACATCATACCCTGTAATGATATGCGCTCTTTGCCTCATGCTTTTAGAAGCTCATTAGTGAGAGGCTCATTAGTGTGACTTCATTAGCAGCACTGATAAATGCCTCAAGCAGGGGAGATAGATGAAAGCGGTGGATGAGAAAGCGAGAGAGAGAGAGAGAGAATTTTTTTGCGAAATCTTGAGGGTGTCATGCGAGTGTCTGCCTCAATACTTCAAGTAACATGAATGTGTCCACTAGGGGGCAGAAAGTGAAAAACTAAACGAAAGTCTTGCGTTTCATTGCAGAATAAAGATGCTGAGGATCACGACGTACTTCCAGGCGTTGTTTGTAGACTACCCCTTTCCCAAATCCTAAAAAGACTAAAAGAGATGTGTTTTTGTACTTAGTTTCTATTCACGCCTATAGACGTACTAAAAGAGAATATATAATAAACGCCTCCTACATACTGTCTTTGCAATGCAAAGTTGATCTTTAGTAACCACAAGTTCATGTTAACTACCACAACAGTTTAAATAGCTAAGTAAAAAAGGTAAGTGTGTGTATGTATTTCCTGCCCACAGTGACGAGCTACAGCTCCACGTTTCTCTCTCTCCATTGTCGTACTGTACATGAGCACTTTCCAGATGCGCTCATTATTGTGCTGCAAGGTTTGCAGTCAGATTAAATAATTATATTGGTAATTTTACTCTGCCTGTAACCATATGCAATCGATGTCTGAGGATGTGATTGCAGCTATGTAGGGTTCTTTCCTGGAATGATGGGCAGCTCATTCAAACCTTTTCACGAGCTATGATTGATCAGTGCAACAATCATAAATCGATTATTAACTCATTATAAACTAATTTAAAGTTTTAAACTGATGTGTAAATTGGATTGCAATATCATTTGCTCACAACTTTGACACTTAAAATAGTCCTTCTCTACATCATCAGCATTTGACGAATCAGGAGTAGGCCTACCCTATATTCTGAACAAAGTTGTTCACATATCGACTGAAGCCTACTTAATCGAACTGAATTGTATCAGATTCAGAGTTATCATCAAATCTAGTAACGTTGTCTTTTGAATTAAAATCATATCACATCATGTGGAAGTTTTCACCCCCAACTATATAAACATGATTTATTTTTTTTGTTGTGGTAAGCATTAAAATATTGGTGTTTCATCTGGGAATTGTTTCTGGGAATTCTGGCACTCTCTCTGTGTGTGTGTGTGTGTGTGTGTGTGTGTGTGTGTGCGCGCCACACACACACACACACACACACTATATACCCCAACAAGACACCACATCCCCTACCTGTCCACACTTCGGGTCTCCGTGCAGCATTGTATAAGTGAATATTAGTTTTCATGCCTCAGGCCCTGTTTTATTAGCCCTGGTAAACCACTGGGACTGAATAACCAACTGGTAAGATACTGAAAGCACAGATTGTTTTGCAAATGACTGGATATATTATTTTATTGCTCTGACTTGACCTGTGCAACTGTTGAACATTTGTGCCTTTTTGTCTGAAAGATATTGAAGGCTTTGGGGATTTTTTTGAAACAGAAGTAAGCATGAATTCACCGTCTCCCCTCTGGGATGGAAGTCGAGTTGTAATCAGGACAGGTGGGAAGTATGAAAGGACATTAATTTCTCGTGTTATAGTGTAGTTATTCACCGCAGGCAAACCTCAGTTCGTAAATCACCGGTCGCAAGGCACACCTGGCCGAGGTCAGACTGGATATCACATGGTACCATCCCTGCTCTGGGCGGTGCATCGTACTGACATCTCGATTTCTTCTTCTGCTCTGGTTTATATGCTATGGGCAGTGTGAGCAGGCTGGTGAGCTACTTCCCGCTTACTGTGGGTTCAATTTTCAGAGAATTAGAGGTGTGCCATTCGGTGCAGCTGTAGAGGTAAGACTTCTATTACTGTTAATAACTAATTGATTGTCAGATTGAATTAATGACATAGCAGAATTGTAGGCTAATTGGCTTTACTTTTTTAAATTACTTTTGAATAATATATTTTTATTTCTGATGTGCTGTTTAATTTGAAATATAACACAGTCATTTGAAAAATAACACAGTATTTAATAATAAATAGTTTAAAAAAAATTATTCTGACAAGAGCCTCTAACAGTCTCTGTTAGGGTTGGGCAGTATAACAAAATAGGATCAGTATTGTAATAAATGATGTCACTGATGAACACACTCTGTTGTAGTGGAAAGTAGTGGATATATATTGGTAATAGTTGTTGTAGTAGTGGGTATATTTGTGGACATTAGATGAAAGTGTCATTTAACTTGAGTCATTGAACTTGTCAAGGCTCAGTCATGATGCTAAGCCGTTAGTGCAAGGTCCGTTGTGGATTTGATTGTAGCTGAAAATATGATACCAATACTTTTGACAGCAAACCAAGCAAGACGCGAGCTAAAGCTGTGAAAGCCACGCTGAGGACAGATATTGACATATTATTTCAAGGCAGCCATTTGTTGCTCCAAGTCTGTGGGGGCTATGATTACACTTGATTACATCTCCTTCCCCATATCTGTCTCTCTCTTTCTCAGCACCTCCACTGCAGATAAGAAGTAGAGCTAACTGCTCTTACAGNAAGCAGGCGATGGAAGACGATTAAGGCCAGTAACAATGAATGGACTTTCCAGGAATCCATTTGAACAGCATATTTTTGCTGTGTTTGCAAGGCCCATGGACTATGTTAAATGGATGATTTTCTTCAAATTAAGGGCTTTTAGGCAGTGGACAGTGATGCTATAAAATGTGTAAGTGATTAGATCATCCGTGCTACAGCACTCGAAGCGCGTTTGTGGTGTGTTGGGGGTGTGCTATCCAGCTAAAGAAGCTCAAGGAAGTAATGGACACAGCTACAGTATTGCAGTGTTTTGGTCAAATGCAGCGTGCTTGCCGTCTGATCAAACCCTTCCAGCGTGTACAGTGTCACCCTGAGTCACAGCCACTAGCCTGTCTGTGTATGTATGCCTATATTGAGATGGATTAAGCGTAAAGATTGCTCGTTCTCTCGTGCCCCCTCTGTAGATGAGTGATTAACTTCTTGTGAGATATGATACACGTCTCAATAATTAGATGTTTGAAAGATGCATTTTCGAGCAGCCAATAAAACAGTAAGATTTGGTACAATATGGTGATTTATGCAAACAATTCACTTTTAATAGAAAAAATGCCATGAGGCCATGCCGCCTTCGTTGGTACTGACAGGCACAGAGCCCACATCCCCCTTACTGGTACTGACAGGCACAGAGCCCACACCTCCTTTCCTGGTAATGACAGGCACAGAGGCCACGCCTCCTTTACTACTAATGACAGGCATAGAGGCTTTGCCTCATTTATTGGTACTGACAGGGACAGAAGAGCGATCCCACTTGGCTGGGACTGACAATCACAGAGACCACGCCTCCTTCACTAGGACTGACAGGCACAGAGGCCACACCTCCTTCAATGGGACTGACTAAATAATGCAGTTTTTTGTGCAGTAAATAAAAATACCACCATCGCCATTATTCATCACCTGATGCCCAACGTTTTACATCGATGTAGCTGTGTTATGAATATTGAGTCCAGTGCATTTATAGAGATAATCTGTTCCTGGGAGAGGTATGCAATTGAAACTGTTAAAATTACACATTTTAATAAGACTCTATTAAGAAGCTCCATTTTAAGTCTAAACCCTAGCGATCATTTTTACACAATCACAATCATAATTTGTTCCTGTTACAATATTTCTGTCCTTAGTTGCCAGCGTTGTTGTCGTCAGTCACAATTATCAACACGGCTGATTTGATATCTGTTACTTTTGTGTTTCTTTTCAAAATCTCTATGTCCGGTTGTTCCCACAGTCTGTGTTTTGTGTGTGTATGTACTATTTGCTCTGAGAATAAATGCTGTGTGTATCTCTCACAGTCCCTCGGTTAAACGGCCACTCAAAGGCCGAGCGTGCTAATCGAGACTCGGCCATGGGCTATGACAGCACCTCCATGATGAGCAGCGAGCTGGAGTCTAGCTCCTTCATCGACAGTGAGGAAGATGAGGATGCCAGCAGGTCAGTCTTTCCCAGATGCTCATTTACTCAAGAGCTACAGATTGTCATTATGTAATATCTGTAGTTAAATTATACCCCAAAACACCATATGTATTAAGTAAGGAATATTTGCTATTATAGGAAAATAATACTTGATGAGATGGTGTGATGCAACCAAGTTACAGTATGAAACCTCCCTCCCTCTGACCAATCAGAATCAAGAATTCAACAACACAGTTGTATAAAAATGTTTCTTAGTTATTTGCATTTGTATTGCACAGGCTTAACTGCATCTCTCCTTTGCATTGTTGTGCAGATTGAGCAGCTCCACAGAGCAGAGTACTTCTACTCAACTAATGCGCAGGCACAAGCGCCGACGACGGAGACAGAAAGTGGCCAAAATGGACAGGGTGGGTTTCTTAATTAGACTAAAAGCAGAATTAGTGTAATCGAGCAGTAGTGACATATCACAAGCATTCCAGAAAGGAAACATTAAAAGGTTTTGTTTTTGTGTGTGTGTCTTCTTATGACAGTCCTCATCATTCAGCAGCATAACAGATTCCACCATGAGCCTCAACATTATCACAGTCACTCTCAACATGGGTAAGATCACTTCCTGTCCCGTCTTTGTACTCATAATCTGAACCAGAGCCTTTTCACAGTAATGCTGACAATAGTCACCATGTCTGTACACTACTGGTTCAAGCTGATACTGAAAACTTTCCATTCCTCTTTCGTACAGAGAAGTATAATTTTCTGGGCATTAGCATAGTGGGGCAGAGTAATGACCGAGGAGATGGAGGCATATACATCGGCTCCATCATGAAAGGTGGTGCTGTAGCAGCTGATGGCCGAATTGAGCCTGGAGACATGCTGTTGCAGGTATAGCATCACTTACACTGTAATTACTGTGCATAAAATACTCTCCTTTAAGGAATAGGTCATTCATAAATTACATTTACACAATTTCTCTTTTACCTCAAATGTAATCTATCAGTCAAGACACAGTTGGATCCTAATGTTATGCACTGGAGCTATAAGGCTAATGTTACTACCAGATAAGGGAAGCGGGCTGTATATGACACCCAGTTACCTATAAAAATGGACAAAAGACATCACAGCGCTAAAGACAGCAGTAACAGCTGTGTTGAAGCCAAAGTACTTTCTACGCGAGCACATAGTTCAGCATCACTCCGCATGAGCTTTAGAGAACCCAGACTCCCCACCGGGTTTCAGACTTCCACCTTAACACATAATCTTCACTAAATTTAATATTACATCAATTGCTGTTCATATGTTAAACAGTATGGATTTTTTAAAATAATAAATAATAAGGATGTTGTTATGTATAAAGCTTTCAAAGCCACTGCTAAAAAATAAATACAGGAACGCAGAAGAAAAAATAGGGCCATACCACTTGATCCTGGTAATAAGGACTCTGCTATTTTAATCTGTTTATGAGCCAAACAAATCTCCTGACATGAGTGTGTGATCCATTTTTCACTCTACTAAACTGGTATCTATAAGCTTTCCTTACCTGTTAGCAACAACAGCCTCACAACTAAAGCTAACGAAGCAAACTTCAAAACATCTCATCCAAGACCTCATGCTGTAATCAGTAATGCTTTGTGTAGTTTAAGCTCTAAATGGTTAGAAGTATCACTGTGTTGTAAAGGGGCTGTAATATAATACTTTGTAGGAAGAAAATGTGAAGGTTTTCATGTGTAGACGTTTTCAAGCAGCCTGATATCGTGTCATTTTGGCTAGAACTCAGAGGGGACAGTAAAACAGTGGAATCTTACTTGCATTAAACATGGATTAAGAGGATTAAATTTAACTTTGAAACCTGCTTAGTTGTCTGCTTAATCAAAACACAGCTGCTCAGCCAAGATATATTTGCTGTTAGCTGGAAGTCACTTTTGCATACATGACATTTTTCAAAACTGTATAAACATCAAACTGTTTGAGTAGGAAGTTTTACAAGAACAAGACAAGTTCTTTTAATGCTCTACGACAAGTGGCAGTTTCTGTATGATAAGCAGATAGTATGCTACTAATTTATTTAATGAAGAAAAAAGTACACACAAAACTGTGTGTCATATATAGAGTAATCTAGACATTGTGCTCAACAATTTGCATATTGGGTGTTTAGATTACAGCAGTGAAACTAGTCAGAACGAAAGTCGGTTAGCTCAGGTGTCATATGATGTTCCAGACTGCAGGAGTGAAATCACTTGGTACAAAATCTCTTTTCCTTCCTGACGCACAACCTTCTGATCTTGCTTTTCACTAGTCATTCTGTGATTATGTACCAGTGTGTATATCTCATCCTGTCAGAATTGACCCTACGTCCCCTGTACACAATAAGTTTTTAACATCAGATATCCTATAGTTATCTAGAGTCATCTAGAATCAACCACAGCATTTTATAAAGTGGCATCACAATGTGAGTTTGATTATGAGTTGTTTTTAGTTGGAACTTGTGGTTTTGACGTGAGAAGACAAATACCTGAGAGTTCAAGTCGAATGAACACTGTTGATGGTCAAGTGGAAAGTATGGACAATGAGCATAAGCTAGCTAATTCTGAGGCTAACAATGAAGCTGGTTTGGNGGTATGCTTCAGCGCCATATTGAGAAACATCAAAATTGCATGATGATGAATCACATTTCAGTGCTGTAAGAAAATTTTACCCACAAGAATGGGCCATTCATATGAAACCGTCGCAATTAAAAACGTAGCACATGAATCATTTTCACTTGCTTTATTGTTCTAAAATGGGCATGAATGGCACTATTTGTGAAAGATTCTGAATGAGACTTTTGATTTATCATAATTCGTGTCAAGTGAAAGACTTGAAAGTAGCCACAAGATAACGGTTCGAAACTTCACAACTCTGGAGATAGCTGTAGTACTACTACATTTCATGCAAACTTGCACAGTGGAGCTTATTAAAAATGCATTTGTAGTGTACCAGTTTCTGAAACAAAGTGGCTTTTGTGCAGGTGAATGATGTGAACTTTGAGAACATGAGTAACGATGATGCTGTAAGAATTCTGCGGGAAATCGTCTCCAAGCCTGGGTGAGCTGTAATCTCCTCATCAGTGCACTCTGACTGTACTTACACTGGCACTCTTACTGACTTCTGCTGAATGCTTTTTCCTCAGACCCATAAGTCTCACAGTGGCTAAGTGCTGGGACCCCTCTCCTCGCAGTTACTTCACCATCCCCAGAGGTACAGCATAGCACATTTTCAGGATTTAATATCACCACTAAACAGCACCATTACCGGCAGGAGTCATTTTCTCCTCAATTGCTCCACCGGGATGCAATAATCGAACGTTATGTCTTTATCTTTTATTGCACAGGTTAAGATGCATTGTTATTGGATCTCATAAGTTCAGTTAAGTCCCAAATCATGTTAAAATGGCAATTTAAAGACCATTTTCTTGGCTTTTTTCCAGCGGAGCCCGTAAGACCGATCGATCCTGCTGCCTGGATCTCTCACACTACAGCACTGACTGGAACTTATCCACACTACGGTATGCTGCAATAACAGCCTGTGGATTGCGAGTGGCTCATAACTGTTAACGCTTGAACCATTTTTAATCCTGTTCTTATTTCTTAGAGCTGGATGACTTGCCTCTCTCAGCTAGTAAAACTGAGATGGCCACAATAGTGAAGGTTATGCAGCTGCCTGATTCAGGTCTTGAGATCAGAGATCGGATGTGGCTTAAGATCACCATAGCAAATGCTGTCATTGGTGAGTGTGGGAACAGTGTGTGGACGGAAATTACACATATTTTTTTGGATTAGAGATTTGGGCAGAGCATTGAGTGAGATCCAAAAGAACCCAGACACAAAATTGCAGGCGAAGGACGTTTTTACTCATACTCATGCAGGCGGGGTGCAGGTTTCGAGTATGTAATGTAAGTTAGATCCTGGGACTTTTTAGTAATGTCCAGTTAATGCCCTGCGTTAATTGAACCACAGACTACCCTCTTATTTTCCATTTTTGTCTGTTGTTACTCGACGATATCTCTATAACCCACTGTGATTACAGACACTTAAACACGCTAATTTATGTGTACTTACTTGAGTCGTGTGTGATATTTACTGCTACTGAGTTTCTTTTTTTCCCCTCTCCTTTCCTTTCGTATTTAAGGGGTTTCATTTCCATGCTGGCTTGTAGTCTAAGTGTTGCACGTGAAATAAGTTAGCCTTGTGTTTAAGCAGCTTATTTCTTTATATTTAAGACTAGTGGTTGTTTCGAGTAATCTTTTTATAACTCTTACCTGTGTTTATCTTTATTAACGTCCTGACCTGTCCTAGTCATTCGTTTCTCTGGGCGTGGTCATCTTTCAGAAAGCTCTCTATGCATTTAACTTTATTGCCACTAGGGGGGGTGGTTTGACTTTGACTGTCTTAATTATACTTAGAAAGTTACACAGTCTGCACTTTAAAATGCGCTCATGGTTTAAGATGCATCGATATGAATAAACGTGTACATTTTGGTGTCTGTATTTGTTAGGTGCTGACGTGGTAGACTGGCTGTATTCACGGGTGGAAGGCTTCAAGGACCGGCGAGACGCCCGAAAATACGCCAGCAGTTTGTTGAAACATGGCTACCTGAGACACACTGTCAATAAGATCACCTTCTCTGAACAGTGCTACTATACATTTGGAGATCTGTGCCAAAGTACATCTGTGTTTCTGTCTAGTGTAGCTTTAGGACTTATTTGCACTGTGCTAGATAGTACATATATACCTCATCAATCATTCAGTAACATATACTGTTAGAATAGTATTACTATCTTTAATTTTAATATCACCTTTTTTTTTGGCTTCCAGACATGGCCTCTCTGAATCTGAATGACGGATCTAGTGGTGGTGGTTCAGAGCAAGACACTCTCGCCCCTCTGCCTCCAGCGGGTCCCAACCCGTGGCCTGCAGGTGGGCAGCCATACCCATATCCAGGCTACCCGAACCCACCGCCCGGCTTCCCGCCTGGATACTCGGAGCCCTGCCACAGTTTCCACAGCGGCAGCGCTGGCAGCCAGCAGAGTGAAGGTAGGACTCTGTGCGTATGTGTGGCTACTAGGAAAAGGAAAATGAAAGCGAAAAGGAAGTTAACAATTTATTGGGAAGTGGTTAGGGGGACTTGTGTGAAGAATAATGTGAGTGCAGAGGAGTAGGGGGAGCTCCTTTTTCTCCATCCTGCTCATCTGCTGGTTTTACTTTTGCTTTCGAATTGATAATATGAAATAATCCTTACTAACAATCTTAAGAAACGTATAAAGGTTATACAACGGTAAAGGAGCAATGAACTCATTCTTCACTCTTACATCAGGGAAGTGGAAATTTCAGGATTGTAATAGATAAGGTATTTTTAAAGATATTTTAAAAGTATTTTTAACTATGGGTGTGTTTATAGTACTTTTGAAATGTATATTACCTACGGTTATGGATGTCAGGTAGTCATCTCCTTTTTGTCTCTTTAATTGTTCAGTGTCAGCACTTCACCTTTAACCTAATTAATTTGGGCATTCCATATCCAGTACAGCCAGTTTCAAAGTGTATGAGTAATCTTGCCTTGTCAGGTGGAACTTCCAAGTTGAGATTGTCCCTGAGTTTCTAGTTTTGATTTTTTTTACATGTCGAATAGTTTAAGTGCATATAATTATGTGTAAGAAGCTTCCTTCACCAGTCTGTTTTTCTATGAACATTAAAAAAAATCCTTGCCAAACTTGTTCTACAAATAAGCTCTTGCAAGGGTAATTTTAGTACTAGGCTTTTTATTTATGGAAAGTACTTGGAGAGTTTTTACAATGGAGGATAAACATGCACATTAATGATTGTTAACCTTGCCCTGAGTGTAAGTAGTGACAATGTACTCCTGATACTTTTTTGTGCATTTGTATGTGGCTGTGTGTACGTTGTGTGTTAGAATTTGAGGATTTGCAGTGCAGGAACAGTTTTGGCCCTGGATGTGTAGGGTGAGTGAGTGGGTGTGGGTGTAAAGTGGGCTTGTGACTTGGCTGCATGGCAGGCGTGCGTATGGTAACTCTGTTGTTCCCTTTGTTTCTGCTGGGCAATGATAGACTGAAGGAGGATTGCTAACAGGACTGGGGGGATCTGGTAAGCCTGCCATCCACCCATCAACCCTGCTTCCTGTCTGCTTTTCTCTCCGTGTGCCTCCACTCCCTGTTCATCCTTTTACCACTCGGTCACGGTGCCATGGTGCAGTCAGCTCATCAGTCCATCTGACCTGGGGTTACAGCTAATCACGTTCTTCCTGTGTGCTGCTCTGCTCTGTTCTCATTTTGGTGTCGCTCATGGTGTGCATGACCAGTGGAACCGAGAAATGCCTTAATTTTCATTAGAAGGTCATTTTCAGTGTGGGCTGACCTTTTTGCCAAAGAGGAACTTTTAGTAGGCATTAGGCAGGGGAATGATCGAAATGAAAAAAAAAAAAATGCTTCATCACTGTCATGTGTTGTCTACTGTGCAAATGGGTCTGGGGCAGAGGTACTGCTAATATAAACAAGCAGAAAAGCAGATGACTGTGTTAATCTTTAATGACCTTTTTAAACCTTATGTTCTGTTCCTTTTCCTTTAGTTTTTAATAAATGTATCACTGATGCCATTAATTATAACAATTAATTATCTGAATAATATTTATGGAATTAAGCACACAAACTCGACACATGCTTGGTGATCATTGCAGTGGCATTCCAGTATGTGTGTGTGTGTGTGTGTATGTGCACAGAGGTGAGAGTGTAAATAAAAGATGGAGTGACCTTGAGTCCTTGGAACCTTGAGGCACTATATAAATAATACTGATGATGGTGATGATCATAATAATAATAATCATAATAATAATTATTAGTAGTAGTAGTAGTAGTAATAGTAGTATTATCCCAAGCACATACATGTCCACTTTTGGTAACAGACCATAAGGTATAAATCCTGAAACTGACATTAGAAAATGATGGTCTGTGTCTCATGCTCTTTGCTTCAAGTTTTTGTTCTCTTTTCTCGTCAGGCAGTAGAAGTAGCGGCTCTAACCCCAGCGCAGGTAAAGGAAGAAGGCCCTCTCCTCGAGAAAAGGAGCACAGGTCGACGTGCTGCGTGGGAACAGACTCCGAAGTAGTTCCATGGCCTAGCATTCAGGGCCAGAGAGCACCCAGTCAGCTGAGCCATCACAGCCACACCCGCTCCTGCACCAGTCACACCTGCTCCGGGCATAGCCATGCTGCATCCCAGAGGAGCCACAGTGTGTCCCAGCACAGCCACGCCTCGTTTTCCTATAGCCACGCCCCTTTCACTCAGCTCGGCCACGCATCCTGTGCGCACAGCGAGAGGAGTCACGCATCTTCGTACGGCCCCCCAGGCCTGCCTCCTCCGTACTGCCTGGCACGGCTGGCTCCTAGAGCCACCGTGAGCAGCGGTCCTCCTGGAGCTCCGCCCGTGCGCGAGTTAGCAAATGTCCCTCCAGAGCTCACGGCTAGTCGGCAGTCCTTCCAGCACGCCATGGGTAACCCTTGTGAGTTCTTTGTTGATATTATGTGACAGGAACAGTGCCTTTCACTTTTAAAGAGCACAAATCCTCCATACTCCCCTTTGCTCCCTTAAAGTCTTGCTACTGACTATCCCAGCACTGAGAATGTACCCACCATCGTCCCTCAGTGGAGGACACTGAAAAAAAAAAGCACAGCATTCTGCACTGGCAAAGCAAATAACATGAGTTTAGATGTTCGATGTTAAAATGGTTGCTGTAGAATTGTTTTTGGTCCAGAGCAGAGCTCCAATCCTGTATATTGAGTGAATATACTCTTTATCAGAGATGAACCGGAAGCCAAAGGTCACACTTACAGCTGATCCCTTGTGGCTAATCTGCATTTGGGCAAACCAGCAGGTGATATTCAGATACCAAGCCAAGTCAGTCTAACAAATAAATAATTGCCAAAAAGTGGGAAATGCTGTGTCTGCATTTTATAAACATCTTCAGTGAGTTTGGCACTTAGTGTTAACTTAGCACACATGACTGCTGAAGTTCATTTCAGTCATTAGTTGTAAATGTTGGCTGGAAGTAATTTGTCCGAGATTCCTTGTTGTTTGAAATTCAGTGTAATCACAATGTCCCATGACAATCAGTCATGCTCACAGTCTGATGATGTAGGATGCGTGAGTGAATGACTTCACCTCAGTTCTGCCAAACTACCGTACACGAATATTTTTTTCCTCCCTGACACAATGAACTAATGTCAGATTAATTCTGTGTTTTTTAAGTCCATATGTGCAATAAAGCATTGCTCAGATACTCTTTAACATCCTGCCAGTGGTCTTGGTCAAGGTCAAGACAAATGGACGCAGCCTTTAAGGCCAAGTTTAATGAGTTCCTACAAATGAAGTCATCACCATTTCCAAATTCCATTGGCAGACATTAAGCTGTGTTTCACATTTTATTTCACAACGGTAAGATTGTTTCGACTTGGATGAAAAGACTTGTTTTGTGGTGACATTTTCTGGTAAAGTGGTGAAATCTAAAAGTAGTTTTAAAACGTTTCCCCGCATAACCCATTTACCCAGGTCTCAATGGGAACTAGCAACAGCGTAATCTTAACTCTTGAAGCACTTTTAACAGCATACCTTTTTGGCCCTTTAGTATAAAACACTGTTCGTAACGGAAGCTATTTACTTTATTTCTTCAAGTAAAGAGGAATAAAAAATTGTACATAATGGAAAAAATATATATTATATATAATTGAAAAAGAATAAATAAAATATATGGGTTAAAGTGTGGCCTGAGATTGATTTTGGTGTGGTTTTCTAAAGTCGAGTGTACTAAAGTCATTCAATCAGGTTTTCTGAGCAGCTCTGAAAAAACAGTAGGCACTCATTTCCATACCTGGAAAATCAGTGTTTTAGAAGATATCTACATATAAGAAGACAGTCTCATTATAAGTCTTTAGACAACAAAATCTGTCAAGGAATAAGAAAGGTGATTGGGCTCAATCAGTTTTTATAATGTGTATCATGTTTCATATTTTTCCTTTTAATGATGTGGTTAACTAATAAAGCATGATAGGGCATGCCGTAATAGGACGATAATCAGCAGAGGGGCTGCGTGACGCTGTTACCAAGCCAAAACTGATTATTTTCCAATAACAGCACATCCTAAAGTGTTTTTATTCCACAGCACTTTGTCAATGCTAACATTTATTTCTTTATTAAAGAATGACACATTGTACTTTTAAGTTAATAAAACAAAAAATTGCAGTTTGCAATGTTATACAGAAAGTCCTCTGTCCCTTGTCCAAAAAAAAAAATTACAGGAACAGCTTTACCTCTGACTGTAACAAAGCAGTCATACTGCAGACTCCTTTATCCTTACGGAAAGCTTCACTATATCATAAAGCCTCACATAATTACACTTTTTAAAAATCTGTGTACGTGGAGCTGTCAGACAAGCTGTTAGAGCTAATTAACACCTTCTAACCAATCAGTCTAAGAATTCAACAACACTGTGGTATAATGATCTTTAAAAGGTGTAAAAAAAAAAATCTTTTCTTCATTAGGAAAGAGCAAGAATCTTTCCTAAAGGGTTTGTACATAAAACTCCTCTGTGATAGACATAAGATGGAGATGAGCTTTCCAGAACTATTTAGTCTCAGTTAAGATAGTCTTAACAGATAATAGTTTATAAGTTTAAAGTCTTCCAGTAAAATATGCAAACATTAGCTTTGGGCATCTTCACAGAAATTCAGTGTAAGAATGTGAATCAGCAGTTAACCGTCCCTTCATTGCTTTCTAATACCAAGCTTAACCCACTGCTTTAACACTTTCTGGAAAGTGTGTGTGTGTGTGTGTGTGTGTGTGTGTGTGTGTGTGTGTGTGTGTGTGTGTGTGATTTGCATCTGCTGGTGTGGACCTTGCTCTTTTGTCACTAACCCATGGAAGAAGGAAATGAGTTGTCACAGTTATAACATTTATAAGTTGTACCGGTTTTTCTTAGCCAGCCTGTAAAGATATGATGATAGTTTGTGTATAAAATATTATGAAGTAGTGACGAACTGAACAGAAGTACAGGTGAATGTGTTCAAGATATAGCTTTGATCAGGACGTGTGATGAGTAAACACGCAAAAAGTGTGACTTGTCCGAGACACACACCTGATGAGGGAGGGTGGCGTGGGATAATGATGTCACTGATAATGATCACACGCAGTATGAATGTCAGCGTATGTGTCACTCTGTGGGTGTGTTTACAGGAGGTGTTGAGCCGGGAGAGCTGAATGTGGGCTTTTTCACACGGCGAATTAAGTAGTGAATTAAATACTACATTACTAAATTCTGGATCACACTTACATTTATAATGAATGTCTCAAGAGCAAATGGTTTGAAAACTTATGGCACAATAACCCCATATCTTATTTAATCATCTTCAAATGAGGTGTGTATAGCCTTTGCTCTTCCGTATTTAACGTCATAAAGGTCAAGATATAAAGAGGTAGCAGGAGAAAAATCTGACAGTTCTAAAATACGTGTTAGCTAACATTAGGCTAAACCAGTAGCTAATGTCACTAGCAAGTTAGCTAACCTTTGGTCAACTATTAAGTAATTAAATAAGTAGTCACTAACTCCCTATGTTAGCTAACATTAAGTTAACCATTACATTGTGTATAGCAGTAGCCAATTTTGCCAACTGTCAGTCCTTTCAGCCGTAAGGACTGACACACTATTGTGTGATAGAGAGAGGGAGCTACAGAGTGTGTACTGTAGCTCAAGTAGTATGCATTTGTTTATCCAGATGTATATAGTGAAAGACACTTTTGCTTTCGTTTTCACCAAATAGCATGTTTGTTCAAGCGTGGATAAGTCCCTGATGGTTGAAAATTAAAGCTGTGCTTTGACTCATTGCCAGCTGACCTTTCTAACCTTCCAGACTGGACACTCTGGTAATTACCAAACTGATTTAGGTGTTCAGTTTTAAATTAAAAGGAAGGATGACAGGATGACGCAGCACAAGCATGTTTCTTCCTTAATAACAAACTCTTTATAAACAACGAGAAAAATTCCCTTTGTGAGGCATGGCTAGATCATGTGTATACGAAAAACAGCTGTAAATTTAATGATTAACTCGAGGCTTGTGTCAGAACATTCATCTGGAAAGTCTGGGTCAAGTTTCTCAACTCAGACAAAACCACTAAGATGATATCTGGTAGGAAAATACTCGTGTGTATTAGTGTCAGAATGTCAGATGTTCAAACATGCCTATGGCATATATAAATATATGTATCTCACTGTCCATCTACCATAGGTTGTAGTATTTCCTATAACAACACTGCACTACTTTCCAAATTACTAGTCTTTACCTCTGCTTTCTCATTCTTGTAGCTCCATATTTTAAATAACCCGAGACAATTCACAGTGATAAATTCAAATATTTACAATATATTTTTTGTGAATCCATTTATTTCTGTAAAGCTGCTTTGTGACAGTGTCCATTGTTAAAAGCGCTATACAAATAAAACTGAATTGAATCGAACTTCACTGACCAGTCAGGTTAATAATTTGCCTTTATCGAGAAAATCAATCCAGCACGGATACATACATTTTCCAATATATACAGTTTGTATGAATAGAGGAAGTAGCTGCTATGTACTTCAGTAATGATAGTGGATGTAAGCGTAATACACAGTTTCCAGAGTTTCAGGAGAAACGCAAATCAGATCAGATTAGATTAGAGTAGATTAGATTAGAGTAGATTAGATTAGGTTCAGCTTTACTGTCACTGTGCAGAGGATGAGTACTGAGCCAATGGAATGCAGTTTTTCACATATCTCAGCTTACTAGGATGTCACTAGGATCAGAAACTGACTGGTTAATAAGTTCCACAAAGATTGAGGTTTTACTTATTTACATGCTATTCTGTATCATTTTGTTTGGTCTGTGCCAATAATAGTGATTAAACTGTAATAAAAGTTTCAAAAGGTATTGAAGTTTTTTACTACAGTGGGCACAGGTTCATTGAAACTGAACGCTTGACTTTTTCCAACCTTCAGTTGTCCAGTTTGGATGAGCCTCAGGTTCATGTTCTTGGCTGCCAGGAGTGGAACCTGACATGGTTGTCTGCTGTTGTAGCCCATTTCCCTGAATCTGAGATGCTCATCTGCCCACCACTGTAGTAAACAGTGACCATTTGAGTTACCATAGCATTCTTGTCTGGCTGTCTGGCTGTCCTGCTCTGACCTCTCTCATTAACTAGGTGTTCCCACCCGCAAAACTGCTGCTCACTGTTTTTTTGTTTTTTGTTTTTTACACACTATTCTGTGTAATCTCTAGAGATTGTTTTTTGAAATACTCAACAACCATGGCACGGTCAAAGTCACTGAAATCACATTTTCTCCGATTTGTTGTGAACTTTTACTGTGAACAGTACATGTTTGATTTGTACTTTAACTAGCTTTTTACAGTAAGTTCATCTGGCTCCCAGTATGTCTGGATGTTTGAATAGTATCAGATTTATGTTTCCTCCACAAGAAATATTGTAACCTACTTGCCAAGTTTCTGCATTTCATTCACTGGAAAAATGACTGTAGTGCAAAAAACAAAACAAAACAATGATTACTTCTATGCCTGATGTTTTTCACTATTACTGACTGAAGACAACAGCATGTCATGAGGATGAGTATAGCAATCATAAAAATGTTATCATAAACCATGGTAGTTTGATAGCCAGAGTTTGATAGCCATAGTTACCAGAGTTTTTGTTTTTCCAGTGGCATTGTCATATATATATATATATATATATATATATATATATATATATATATATATA
>CM074960.1:6920839-6986323 GCA_037577455.1 Pangasius macronema
TAATCACTCTAATAATGATCCATTCATAGACTCTTATGTATTTGCCTATTAAAATCTAAATAGCGACTTTTTTTTTTCCCGGGCAGTGTATAGATACACTATGTAGCCAAAAGTATGTGAACACCTGACCATCACAGCCATATGTGGTTCTTTCCTAAACTGGTGCCACAGCATTGCACACAATTGTCTAGAATGTCTTGGTNAAGACATGATGTGCCAAGGTTGGAGTGGAAGAACTTGAGTGGCCTGCACAGAGCCCTGACCTCAACCCCACTGAACATCTTTGGGATGAACTGGAATGCCAACTGCACCCCAGGCCTCCTCGGCCAACATCAGTGACTGACTTGATTTACACAAATCCCCACAGCCACGTTCAAAAATCTAGTGGAAAGCCTTCCCAGAAGAGTGGCGGTTATTATAACAGCATAGGGGGACTAAATCTTAAATGGGATATTCAATAAGCACATGGGTCAGGTGTCCGCATACTTTTGGCCATATAGTGTATAGACTAATACATAGTTATTATTACTCTAAGTATGAATCCTGATAATAATAATGCTTATTTTTTTCTTCCCAGATAACTGTTTATATATACTAATTGGAACTTTTGGCTGCAGTTCTGCATTCATAATCATCCTCATTTTATCGCTGTGGCTCGCCTATAAAAGAACAAAAACCAAGAGCAAGAACAAGGATGCAAAGCCGCATACTCAGTTTCAAGGTAGGATTACGGTTCCTACAACAATCTAAATCTAAATCTGTCTTGACATATCTGTTCTGACTCTACCAGACACACTGGCTACTTTGACACCTGGCTGGATATTTTGTAATATGTCTTGGATTGTTGTCTTATTACAGGATATATTTAATTATAAACTCCGTGGAATTCTTTTTATTTGGCAATAAACAAATCTTTATATCCATTTAAAGCACATGAGCAGTACAAAGTTTTGTACTCAATTGTGCTTTACACTTCTTACCTCTCAGCAATAAGCATGACATCACTTCCTCCAGTGTTTAAACTGGCAATGTTTGTTCATTTTTGCCCCTCTGCTCTGTTTTCAGGAGAATTCACTGTGATGATGGTGGAGCATGACGAAGCCTGCAGCTTCCATCAGCCGGAACAGGAGCAAGGTAGCAGCTCTGAGTCCATCAACACACAAGACTCGGAAACAAAACTCATCGTGTGAGCTCTGTGGATTACTTTGTGCAGTCTTTCCTCATGCTGAACTCATGGGATATTAAACTTGGTGCTGTGCATGTTTTACACACCGAGATCCTCTCTTTGTGCAGTCTTGAGATGGAGCTTTGGACAGAGAGACAGGTGAATTTCTTGGCATACTATTTATGTATGAAAGGACAAAATAAGACTAAATAAGACCTATTGAAAATAATAAAGAAATAGTAGGATAACATGCCAAATGTTGGCATGAGATATTTTGTGCAAAATAAAGCAGCTAGAGAGAGACAGACAGGCTTGCTGCTTGGTCACGTAGGAGTCTAAATGTGAACCTTTGACACTTCTTATAGATGTGGGCGTCTCCTACATACTACTGCGTCACACTTACAAGTCACAGGCTTCTCGAAATACCCTGGTGGGCTTCCCCCGGTTTCCTGTTATAAATGGCACTACTTTAAATGTCTCGTTTTAGAGACACAGTTAGGGGGAAGATGATTGAATACATTTTTTAAAATCGCAAAACTTCCTGGCACTGGCAAAAACCTTCTTATCATCTTCTGAGAAGATGATTTTGCAAGCACGTCTTATGAAATTTGACTCATGAAATTTGACTCATGACTCAACCATGTGTAAACATGACAATGACAGCTGTAAATAAGATGTTTTAAGATTGTGTAATATGCAAAGGGAATTTCACAACTTTTTGGAACAAGACCCAGATGCGATCAAGGGAATGTGTTGCTGCATGCAGGGTTTCCCCTGAGAGGACTTCTGTGGTGTTGATCAGCAAGAAGCACTGGAGCAAAAGGGGATTTGGGAAGAATTAATCCAACCAAAATACCTCTGCCTTTTTAAAAAAAAAAATTTTATTAAAGTTTGCTACATCCCAAACCAAGAAAGTGAAACTGAACCCGATACTAAGCCTGTTACGTAATTTTTAGTGCTCTATAAGGACTCGAAAGAATGAGGGTGACTCATATGCCATGACAATGCTCAATATCCAACATTTAACCAGTTGACATACAAAGACATGTATGTGCCTGTGGTTCACCTGAGCTTTCTTTCACTGACTTCCCTTTTCATTGGCATTCCCTGGCGTTCTCTTCAGGGGTAGTTTCTTTTAAGAAAGTCCACCCACACCTGGCATTTTTGAACAACATAGACTGGCTAATTTCAGATGAAATTTAGAGTTTTATCTTCACCCGAATTTATCTCTTATAGTAGGGAGGATATGAAGCCTTGTCCTTCTATCAGCAAACACAACCAGTTAGGAATTCCCCAGTGAATGCTTTGCTGAAAATGCTAACTGGAAAGTGACACTTGAGTGGATGAGAACCAGCTCCAGGATAACGGGTCATGCTCCAACACTTACTGGTTACAGTTACAGTCATAACATCATGTACAATGACCTTTGAATCAAACCATTGTTGAAGTTTTTTGGACTTTTTAACACTGTGCCAATGCTACTGAACATATTTTATATGGTATCCATTTTTAAAAGTGTTTTGTACAGTTTGTTAGGCAAAATGTTTGTGCAGTATTATATCTCTGTCAAATAAAATGTTTATAAAATTACAGTTTTCTTCTTTTTTNTTTTTTTTTACTACATTTGAATGAAAGGAGTGCATCCTGTTAACAACTTTTCATTTGTAACAGAATGAATATTTTTACATTACTATTTATATCCATTTATAAATCATTCTTTGAAAAGGTGCTTTCCACATCAATTGCCACTGGCTGAATGGTCACAGAAAAACTTCACATTTTCTTTAGAAACTGAGTAAATGAAGTAAGCATTTACCTTATTGTGATGTAAATTAGATTCATCAGCACTAAATGGGAAATTCCACTGCTATTTAAAGTAAAATGTCCTTTACTAATTTACTGCAAAGCAAAACTTGAACAGTTTGAATAATGAAAAAAAACAGCACCAATTCTTTACATGTTTTAATATTTCAGACTCAATAACTTAGTGTAGAGGATCATGATTCACAAAAGAGCTCCAGACAGTTACAGTATTGAAAAACAGTTGTGCGTATTCCATCATTTCTAAACTGAGAACTATTTTTGAAGAAGGTTTTAGGTTGTATTTTGTGACCGAAGCACAATGAAAGGGCAACCTTGTCAAACATTAGTGTATATACTACATTAGTGTAATACTACATTAGTGTAATACTACAATAGCAGTTCTGTAAACGGAAGAAGAAAACAAAAGGTACAATACGCTGCATATTTTACAAGCTGAAAAAAGCTGCACTTCCAGTGTAGATAAAGACACAGCGAGCATGGGGGAACTGAAAACACTACTGAGCCAGGGTTGGATCAAAAACTGCTGTTTTAATTGCTAGTCTATTTTAGTTACAGTGAGAATGCGTGTAATGTGAATGCAGAAGAACGTTTTGTTTTAATTGAAAAACAGTAATGTTAGAGTCTGACACACCCTCATCCCTAGGGCCTGTCTCAGTTCCCTGGCCAGCTGCGCAATGTGCTAATAATGAAAACATGCCTGATAGAAAAGCACACTGGATTATTACCAATTCCCCTGGAGACAAAAAAAGAATACCTTTATGTCTGTGTATAGTATCTGGTATGAATCACTGGGGCCTGCATACCATCCTGATGGTAGCATAATTTTGAGAATAAACTAGGCACAAAGAAAAACCAAAAGTAAAAGGTGGCGGAAGACAAAGCCATTAATCACTCTGCCCCTGCTGCTACCTGTTGTCGGAATTTACAATTGCTCGCATTGATGTGTTCAGTAATAACACAACTAACAGCACAAGGTCACTGGCATTGTCACTGCTGTTTACAGTTTTCTTTTGATTTAGAATTCTCCTTTTTCTCTTTGGCCTTTGCGCGTCCGGGCTTGTCATTTTGCCGCTTAGTGGGTGCCACGAATGCAGGCTCCTCACATGACCCTGCCTGTGGCGTAGTTTGGATTTGGCAGGTGCCTGGAACCACAGAATGACTTGTTTACTATAAATCTTAATGAAATACAGTAATGATGGTTGAGAACAACAGAAGTGTTACCAGAAATACTCTGTGCTGCTTGCACATTCTCTTTCCTTTGAAAGGTTGGATCCAGTTCCTCAGCGATATTCCTGAAGGGATGCTGTTGCCTACACAGACAAAAGCAGTTTGTTTAGTATCATTAATGGACAATGCAGTTGGGAGTGACAGGAGAATAGTGACTTACACTGCCAAAGTGGCTGGACTTGTGGGTTGGTGTTCAGGAGAGCACTCACCGCCAGGAGACACAAGCCCCTCCGAGTTCAGTCTCTCCCTCGGCATCTGGCAATAAGAGAATATTACATTTCTTCCATTATCGGTTAATCCGTAAAAATATGATGAGCTTTTTCCTTTCCATCATCTCACTTTCATAATTCAGAAACTATTTATTGCAGAAATGACTGTCTCATCTGTGAAGTTGAGATAAAACTTATCCCCTTGAACAACATAGTATTTAATTTTCATGACAGTAGACCAATGGCAGGCGGTCAAAATGCCTGCTAAAAGCTGATAGATGCTTGGCATGTTTATCAAATCGTCCTCATCCTTCAAAAACAAAGCTATTTACACCTTTGGGAAATATATCACCATGTAAAGAAAACATTCGGTTTTTCCTCACAGTGTTCCTTGTTTGGCTGAATTATAAATGACTCCAGATTCCACATGACAGCACTGCATAGGGCAGATTACAATGGTTTTTACAACCTAGATAAAGAACTGTATGAACAATAAGGAGTTATTTTGGATTCAGCCTGTACCGGTCATGTCACCGTACACTCATAACGGCCCTGAGTAAGAGAGGCATTTTTGGCTGCCAAACATTATCTGCCAATAAATACGAAAACAAAGCAGAGACCAATTTAATGATGTACATTTCCGTCTTAAATCATCTGCTAATTTAAAACACTAAAATCAAATACCATTTATCTTCAGTATACTCATGATTTCCTTAGAGCTGTGAATTATGTCATAGGCAACGATGGAAAGTAACGTAAATGAGAAACTCATGAATAACTCAGACTAAAGGCATTTGGACATATTTATGCATGCATTCACAGTTGCCATAGTGACTTTCAGGCTTAGCAAATTGCACTGCGTCCAAGTTTAATCAGCCTGCTTTGACGCCACACTCTGTTTTGTCTTAGATGTTCTTCTTGTGTGTGTTTCTTCCGAGTTCTTTGGTTTCCTCCAACCTTCAAAAACATGCTGTTATGTGAATTCAAAATGTGTGTGTGTGTGTGTGTGTGTGTGTGTGTGTGTGTGTGTGTGTGTGTGCGCGTGTGTGTATAGTGGTTTGTAATGAACTGGCATCCAAACCAGGGTGCTGTTTTGTACACAATAGGTTATCAGTTCCAGATATCATCCAGACCAGCACCAAGCACCATATCTGGCTAATTATGTTGGAATTGTGTTGACTAGTAATTAGTAACTAGCCTGGTCCACCTGAACAATTTTCATACTGATCTTTAAACTTAACATGTGATCTTCTATGGTGTCCAAGATTTGTTTTCTAATGAAAGTCTAGATTGATTTTTTTTATTTTTTTTTGAAAAAGCATTTAATAGACATGTTGATCTATTTTCACTTTGGTGAATGGTTCCCTACATTGCCCACATTGCTGCTTGGCTACCTGCCGACAGTGGCATGAGTTGGATTTATCACTCTATGTAAGATTAATCCTTTTGTCTTGCTGCGACCTGGTATTTTGTACCTTCAGACAGAATCCCCCCGCCCCAAACCCCCCAAAAATCAAATTCATATTCACACAAACTAGATGTTGTATACAAAATCCTCGGTAGACTCTGTCAGTGCATCAGCTTGCAAGGTTTTATGTCACAATATTGAATGCCTTTAAAGCCATCTTTATTCATAAAGAAAATCATTTGTAAATTCTCTCAGCATTTAGCAAGTGACAACCTATGAATATGATGTATGAATCTTGAACTCGCTGTGCAGAAAAAAAAAGAACATTAACTTCCTGCTTTGAGTAATAAATAAGTCTTCACTTCCCATTCTCACTTTTAATTCCAGTAAACATGAAATGTAACTATAGTTACCTGTTATTAATGGAATAGTATGTCATGTATGCAATAACCTTTTGGATAAGGACGAGGGGACTATTCTTTTAATATTTAAAATTTAATTTAAAAAAAACTACCATATTAGCATATGACTATGAAATTATGTAATTTTATTTACAGATGTTTATACTGAACTTTGTGATCTCAGGCTACACTAAATGTTATAAACAGCGTAGGAAAACATTGGTACCTCTCTGTCATAGACCTCTGTGTTGTCATACACATGGCTCATTTCTCTGTACTCTCCCCCAGAGCCACTATCCTCCAGCTCTTGAGACTGCAGCTGAGTCTTTATCTCTTGCTTCTGCATGAAGCGAGCAATCTCCTGTAATAAATCACAATTAGTCATAATTCACAAATTCTCAAGTAAGATGCATGTATCTTGAACTTGCCTACCTCATCTTGAGCAACCTGTGCTACTGTGAAGTCTCCTTTTGGGTAAGAGCTCTCTAAAGCAGATGCAGATGCAAGATCCTGAGAATAAAACAGATTAAAAAAAAACTATGACAAAAATGATGATGATAATGATAAAATGATGATGAGATGATAATGAAGAGTATAAACTGCGTCAACATATTATATGAAATGAGGATGTAGGTCAGACTACAAGCCAGGGTGTGTTAGACGGACCTACTACTTTCTAGTGAAGTTCAGAAAAAAAGCAGTAAATAAATACATGAGCAAAGGTTAATTGATCTGCACAATGCCCTGGTTATTTCTAAACATATAAATGTATTTAAACAGACTAAAAGTATTCCGTAATGTTAAACTAAGAAGTTGTTAGCTAAGTAAGTTAATTATTACTGGGCTATGGGAATTTTGAATGGAAACCCCGTGTTAGTAGTGTATGCAAATACGTACTTGTCTATAGTTATTATGTTGTTTTTAACTATTCATTGTTTTAAGTGATAAAAATGTAAACAAAAATTTATGTTGGAGTGCTATGGCAGGTAGTGTTGGTGACCAGTTTCCTCCAACCTCCCAAAAACATACTGGCATGTGGAATAGCTACACTAAATAGCCAGTAGGTGTGAATGAGCGTTTAAGTTTTTTTCGTCAACGTTTTCACTTTGGTGAATGGTTTCCTACATTACCCACAATGCCATTCGACCACTTGCCAATAGCGGCACCAGTGGGATTTAGCCCTTGCTTCATATCTACCTAAAAATATCTACCTAAAAATCTACCTAAAAATTCCATGCAGAAGCTCTCTCACCTTATTATCTATACACCCTGCTCAAGCAGATCAGCTTCTGAAGCTTAAACTGTCATGCGAATACCACTGTCCTCCATCAATGCCATCATGCTTGTCATATTGTGATCTCTGACAGTGGCTCGGCTGAGCTAGCCATCACTGTAGCTGCACTGCAATCTGGAACTTCAAGACCAACTTTTGCTGTCTCCACTACTTCTGCCTTGGATTTCTCATTAATATGATGCTGAACGTCACTTGAAAATGATGGCTTATGTTTGATGTCAATGCCAGTGTAACTGTCCTAGCAATGTCCCCTTGTGACATCAGCTCAGAAAACAAATACTCCACCAACCCAAAAATTAGAACCAGAATCATTAAGCACAGGTATTTCAACACCAATATTTCATCATATTTCAAATATTTCAGGTGGAGTATTTAAGTCTATACAATTTAACCAACAGTCAGTGAAAATGTTTATAGATTCACTCAGGGCACTATACTAAACTAATAATAAAATCACTGGCTATTTGGTCACGTTAATGGAAAGTAAGTAATCTGTATATTGTGTCCAAATATGGTGGATGCCAAAATGGTGAATTTTTTTTACCCCTCTGAGCAACTCCTCTTCCTCTGCCTGTAGCCTGCGGGCAAGTTCTTCATCCTGCAGGATCTGCCTGAGTTCACCCAAATCCAGAGAGGGCCTGTTCACCCTCGGCACTGTGTGGGACAGAGTTGAGTCATAGGTAGAAAGAATGGGTGAAAGGTGTAAAATTGCGAGCTAGAAGCTTTTCCTGCCCACCACCTGCAGTCGGCTTAAGACACACACACACACACACACACACACACACACACAAGGCTCAAAGTGGGGGAGGGGGGGATTCTGCATGATGTCATATCAATACTAAGAATGACGTAGGAGGCATTTTTTTCTCCCACAGGTCCAATCATGACCTTAAACCAAAGATCACACAAAGCCCCCTCTTACAAGCAAACATAGGAGTAAATATAAGACTTGAACAAAAACAAAAAAAGTACAGAGCATTGAGGTATGACCTTACAAGCTGGAATGTGCAAAGAAAGAATCTGACATCCAAAGAAAAAGAGAGGATAAAGCAAAATAGTCACCTATTAATTATAAGGCAAAAAAGTCGAGGAATCCCCAAAACATGTAGGGGCCAAAAGGACTGGGCAGATCTTGGAGATAATTAAGAGAAATGAACGGTAGAGAGAACATCGCAGACCTCAGGCGGGCAGAACTTGGTTACCTGCTCCAGAAGAGCACCCTCTGCAAGACGCACTGAGGCTGCGCTGGGGGTGTCTTGGCGCTCGAATCTCCTCCCTTCTTCTCTCCCTTTCCCTGTCCACCTCTTCATCTTCAGTACTCGACCTGTCCTCCTGATTACCCTGCCATTGCTCACTCCTTCCGCGTCTCCTGCTAGGTTCTTCGTGGCACCGTTTGCTCTCTCTCCCCTCCTGCCTCCACTCCTCCCTGAGAGAGTGTGCTCTTGGCCTATGCTCTGCCCGAACCCTGCAGCTGCCTCCTTCCCACCCTCCTCTCTCTCTGAGCCTGCCACAATCTTCTTCTTCTTCCCTTATCTCCTGTGACAAGGAGTTCCTCATTCCATTAGCCTCATGTCTGTAAGTTCTGTTTACTTCACCCAATGATGTTCTTCTGTCTACCTGAATATCGCCTTGATAGGATCTCACAGTACCCCTCCTTATTTCCCTCTTTCCACCATGATTTTCCTCAAACGCTCTATGACCATCAATATAAAAGTTATGGCGCCTCTGGTCATCCTGAAAGCGTACACGTCTTTGTTTGTCCCCTGATTTACAGTCGCCACTGCTGTACCGTCTCACTAGCCTGCTCTCTGATCTCACGCTTCCTCTGTCCTTGTAGTCTGAGTGGCTAACTCGGTCTCCCCGCCACATTCGGCTGTTTCCCTCTCTCATACTGCTGTGGTGAGACAGTCTTGTCCGCTGCTCACCGCACTGCTGGCGCCGGCTCAGGATTCTCTCCAGTTTATAGACAGGTTCAAAGAGTTCATCTTCAGAACTGTAACTGAGATAGCCCTGCTCAGTGAGGTCATTCTTTATGAGCTGGACAACATCGCTCCATCCTCCCAGATGACGTCCGGAAGTGCTGCTCTGGCTGGCAAAGCTACTGCGGCTTTCTCCTGATCGTCTTCTGAGTGGCAACTCACGCAAAGGCTGATGTCTCTGCTCAACACTGTCTGCGTACTCCCTATTAAAAGGCCTCCTGGGTTCACAAGAAGAGTGCACCCGGCTATGCCAGGCCAAGTCTTCCTCTTCACTGAAGAGGGGCCGACTAGGCTGAAGTGTGTTTGGCGAGCCGATGGTGCTGCCGCTCTCTTTTGTGGAGCAAAACATGCAAACACAAAGCAGGTGAGTGAGGGTGGAGGTGGTTAGTGGTTAAGCAAGTAAGGTCATGGATGCAAGCCAAATCACTGTTAAGTGCATCAAATGGTCATTTAGCAAATGCTAGCAAATTTATAAACACATTACATCCATTACTTCACAGAGAAACAGAGCTTTAAATTGGGTACAACAATAAAAGAACAGCTTGTCTTATGAAAGTCAGTAAATCCGGCCTGTGTTAAGGAAGAAAGAAGAAGAAAAATGTTAAGATGTTATCAGATTACTTTCACGGTCTTCAAAATGTGGTTACAAATATAATGCACCTAGACAGTTACATCAAGACCTTGGAATTATAACGCTGGCAGTTTCGCTCCTTTAAGATATTACCATAAGGTCAAAACAGATACATTTCATTTTTCATTTAAAATTTTTATTAGAAAGCTACCTTTTCATACACAGAATGATGAGAATGATGAACTTTTTAAATATATATTTAAGCAGTATTTTGGTTTAATTCTCATACATATTGAGTGGCATTTCAATTAGAGAATTACATTTCCAAGGTCTCGAGATGTGGATATGCTCCTACCATATGAATGAACTGAAAGTGAGTAACCGAAGCAGCGTAGTTTCACTAAGTAGTACGCACACTTCACAAGCCATGAATGATGAACATGTGTATCACTCACTTGGTGAATTACTATGTAGTTACAGTAAATTTTGTGAATGTTGGGGCTCTTGAATTACCCTTTAACATGCTTTGGTCTGGTTTGGTTTGGTTCTGATTGGAAGTGAGGTAGAAAGGACTGGAGGAGAAGTCACATGTAGGAGACCTTTGAAAACTCCTGCATTGTGTGGGTTCAGTTCATTCAGTATGAAGAATAGCATGAGTGTGTGTACACACATTGCTCATTTCGCTATCAGATAATTAAGATTGTAGAAGAGCCACATCAAAGTCATCACTGCCCATTATGTAATACAGGGCAGGCTGCCATGTCCCACAGACCTTTCTGAATGGTGTCAACAAATGAATGATGGAGGTTTATCAAAGACAGTACAGCCAACACAGAGGAAATGCAAAGACAGCAGTTATACCTCCACCATCTGTCCTTCGGCAGCTGTTTCTCTGTCTGATGTATAGCTCTTCCTCTTCCTGTATTCGCTTAGCTATTTCCTGCAAAGAACATAGGGGTTGGGGGCACAAATATAATGACTGAACTAACCCAGCGCATACTACAGTCAACCAAACTGATAATAACTGATATATGAACTACATAAGACTTATAAGATGGTGTGTGTGGTTTTATCCTCTGGCACTGTATCTAGCCTTATCTTATTATCTAGCAGTATAGCTTTTATGCAACATTAAGACATTAACAATCTTAAATAGTCATCTGCTGCCTGGCTGAGAAGACTCAGCTTAGCTGAACATCAGGTTGTGGTTTGCTACTGTAAAAAAAAAAAAAAAATTAAAAAAAAAAAAATTACATATATATATATATATATATATATATATATATATATATATATATATATATATATAAACACACACACACACACACNTATATATATATATATATATATATATATATATATATACACACACACACACACACACACACACACACACACACACACGCGCACGCACACACGCACGCACACACGCACGCACGCACACGGCTCACCCACATACACAGACACATCACATAGGAGCAGCCTACGCACAAGAGTACGTAATGCAGTGGAAACGTCAGCAGTGGAAATTCCACGCTTAATCATGAAAGGGTCAAAGCCTTTGCTAGCCTTGCACTTCAAGCCCACCATTAAGCTTTCACAAGTTCACTGCTAAACTGAATAACAGGTCATGTACCACCACAACCAGCATGGTGGTATGTATGGGGGAGTTGATGTGAGACACCTAAATTAACGGTTAGGACTTCCCCTTGAATTTCCATCAGACTTTTACATTTACATCAACATTTCTGCAAAAAACAATACAAAAAAAAGTTAATTCCCTGAACTGCAAATGAATCGGTTTTGAAATGAAGGTGTTATTATGTGTGTACATACACACAGACACAGACAGACACACACAGATACACACAGACACACAGACACACACACAGACACACACACACACACACACACACACACACACACCCCAGATCTCTAGAGACATAAGTGTAGGCCAAAAACCTAGAGTTTTCTACAAAGGTTTCTAGTCAGTAATAATTTTACACAACTTTAAGTCCTGTACTTGTAATGAACAGCAGTTAAACCAGGTAACTTCATATGTGGGCTTCAGTATTCAGGGCTTCAGTGGCAAGACATTACCTGCATGTATATAAACACTTCCATCTAAAGAGCAGAAGCATTTCAAATTCTGCTTTTCTAAGACTGAATAATTTTTTTCAGGATTTTCACCCATGCTACAAATATCTGAAACATCAGATAAAATATATAACATGCCCACAAGATGTCAGTGTAGTACTTGGGAGAAACAGTTTAGCAGAGACTTTATATGCCCCTTTTAAGATCACAACTGACAAAGTGACATATATATAAATTATATACTTTGCACCTGTGTAAAAGCAAATATAACATGTATTAAAATACACTAACTGAGAAGCTGAACTGGTTCTAAATTTAAGAATAATTTTTCAAAAATTTTTTTTTATAAATTTGTCACTTGCCAATTCACACCCACCAGCCAGCTCTCCTATAATATATGACAGATACCAACTTGGGAGGGGGAAGGCTAAAAGGTGCTTCCTCCAACAAACGTGAAGCCAGCCAACCTACATATCGAATACACTTTTAATGGGTAACTACAAATTCTTCTCTCTGGAAAAAATTGTGGCATCTCTGAAAGAACTTTGATGGATTTGTACCACAGAGCTGTTGAATTCTTGAATCGGATTAGTCTACTTTTCTACTTTACAGTGCCAGCTGTAATTCAAATCACAGGTTTATATTAATGTGCACATTCAATAAGTTATCTATAATAAGTTATTTCTATAATGACAGCTAACAGGGACATGTACACATAATTTAAGACCAATAAATGGTTGAAAAATGTTTTTTTTTTTTTATTGAATCAAGTAAAATGTGAAATCATTGATATGGTGAAGATTTCAGTAAGAAGACATTTATTTAACATATGGATCCATTGTGACTCTGACCATGATGATGACTTTACTGAAGATGATTGTATGATTATTGCAAAGTGTCAGCATTCTGTAACAGTCAGAGGTAAAGCTATTTCTTTATTTCCGCTTTGAAAGTTGTTCCACAACATTAAATGTAACTATAAATGGATAAAAATATGATGTCTCATTTTGCAATAAATTAAAATCTAACAACAAAAATGGCTAATAAAAACTGGCAAATTTGGGACATGTTTTTGTAGTAAATAATCAGTTGTAGGGTGGTGACCGTGACTCGCTTCACGTCGGGCTGCAAAACACAACCCATAACCATTGACTTAAGTGTTCATGCCTACATGTTTCGAAATACAGGTTTCAGTTAACTCTCCAAAAACTGCCATTAGAGTTCCATTAAATGTATTTTGGAAAGCTTTCCATTCTTCTCTCAACACAGAGAAACTTGATGGAATTCGTCTATGTGGTAATCACATACACTACAGATGTAATATAGATTTTAGATTCAAAAACACTGGAGTATTCCTTTAAGACGTGCAGGAGGTCTCTCAGTAAGAAATGAGAGGCATGGAAGTGGGCAGAAATAGCTGTGCTACTGTTTTCTGAACTGGGAGCCCGGCTTGTTGTTTAGAGCACAGTCTGGGCCGACGCGACGGAAAACTGGAGGAGAAAAAGCTGTGAGCTGGCCAAGCCTCTCGTTATACTGAGATCCACTGGAGGAACTGTTTTCCTTTCAGGATGTGCCACTATGTGGCTATCCATCATTGTAAAAGTGCCTGTTAATACTGCACGGTAAACAGAGACAGACTTGAAGCCTTTAATATCCATTAGAGCGTTATCCCACTGTGGCGGACAGGCACAGAGTCAAGAATCAAGGGATCTGACTCAGAGCAGGACCACGTATGCCAAGCCTACCTCCACAGAGAAGCATTTAAAGTGTTGTGTTTTAAAACAATTAACCCGGCAGTGTGTGCATTATATGCTGAAACAGCAGTGTTCCCCCTGTGCTCATGACTCAGCTTGCAAGGGCAGCAGGCACACGAGCACCATGGCGTTTAGATGACATATCCAGTTGGAACGAGAGCTTTAATTAACACAACACAGCAGGGTAGAAATATCTATAATTAAAGCATCAGAATGACTCTACCCACCATATGCTGGCCTATCAGGAACAATAATCATCAATAAACCATCCTCAATAAGCAGCACTATATAAATATATATCAGCGATGAGAATCAACCAGCACAAAATTCTTTCAGCAAGTGTGTACGCGTTGGAGTTAAATATAGATTTTTTTTGCAATGGTGGAATGTCAAATCATACTAGTCAGTACAAGACAGAAAGCAACCAGATACAGATTTATACCTCAATTAAATCCTATTTCAACCACAACATCTCAGAAACCTCTGTGGGTCAGTGCCAAAGCAGTCGATGTGTTTAGTGACCATTAACCATACTAATTCCATACAGCTTTGTCACCCAGGCTAAATTAAATTCCTCAACTGGCCTACACCCAAAACTCCACAGCTACAACCACAGACTGTCTCTGGCTTCGGAAGCTGTTTTTCCAGAGACACTTTTTAAGGCATCATGATTTAAAGAAGAAACATATTTGTCTTGGCAGTCCCCGGACTGGAAGGGGAAAAAGTCATGGAATAATAAACACAAGCCTAAAATGTGGCAATGTATTCCTTAACGTTACAGTAAACACGCTCATCCATGGCAAAAACATTGGTGGGAAAATGCTCTTGATAGTTTACTGATAAAAAAAATAACTTCCTGCTTCCTTTAATGATCCTAAGTCAGTCAGACTTTGGCACAGCAAACGATGAATGAATGCCACTTCTATAACCTGGGGATAAGGTTATCATTTCATTAGTCTAACCAATAGACCCTGCTCCAGAAATCTTAAACATACAAGGTTTTAGACATCTTTATGCACACAGAATGTTTTTATCACTGCATTCAAATCCAACTTAAACTGACTCCTTACACAACATGATGTTTGCAGAAAGATAGCCTAGGTAAGATTAGAGAGTAAATAAAACATTTGCACCTTATTCATATGGTTACTTAACCTAGAGGTGTCAAGTTATATTATAGGTGGAAAAACCCTATTTTACCCAATACCCAATGTTACGCTCTCCTTTCCTCTACCTTTATGGTATATCAGGATTTAATTTCAGTAGTAACTGTTAATCATTTAGAGGCAGTGTTTGTTGTCTCAGATGACCTTTTTTATTCTGTGGCACTGCTGTTTCAGTGCTGCTGTTGTATTCATTAATTATGGACCTTGTTTGGTCCTATTCATTTGAGCTCTGTGCACATTACCCGACTTTTAAAATCTCAGAATTTCTGACCTGCTCACAAGACTTGAGATCAGTTGTTTGGTGGATGTAGAGGTGTGCACACTAGACGAGCACTTGCAGAAGATGTTCACACACACTACACAATATTTCAGCTTGCGTGAGCCCCACACAAGATCCCCAAAATCCGGCTTTTTCATGAAACTAAATATGAGAGCTGTATCATTTGAAGAAAAAAAAAAAGAGAAATAAGATAAAAATGCTGAGCAAACATTGGTTGGGGAAAAGCAGGCAGAGAGGATTCTCTGTTCTGCAAAGAGAACTAGAGGTATAAAAAGTGTAGCTATTTGATGGTGGGGAGAGCCCCTGGATTAGTGACCGGGAAATTGGGGATAAAATCATGTCATGTGCGCTGGGCTTAAATGAAAAGCTGTGTGAAATCGACCTGAGAAATAAGAAACGCATCAACCATAGACAGGAATGTGTAGGTTTTGCCATACCTCATCTTTTTCTTCCCTCTTCCTCTCTTCTTCTGCAGCGTGCTGGATCTCCTCTTGAATCCTGCGGGCATACTCTGAGTCCTGCTCTTCCCTGAGCAGCCCGAAACAAAGATTTTCACACAATTCAGTAAAAGAACTTTTCCCTCAAGAGACTTTTTTTTTTGTTTGTGCTTAATGACTGTGCTTAATAATCCTTGACTACACATGATACATCTTCAGCCAGTGCCATTCAGATTTTAGAAATGTGAAAATGACCTCTGGGACATTATATAATATGCATGAGCGTGCAGGATTAAATCTGACGACAGCCCGACACCACCTGTCGCAGATCTTTGTGGCAATACATTTAAAGAAAGTGATGTCTAACGCACTGCTGAAGCATGTTGTGAATGATTGGAAAACACAACAGGTATCTTCTTACGATCTCATTACTTGTTGTCATCTCATTTCATCGTTCTTATAGATGTATTTGGATGATTCCTATTATTTTTAATATCCATATTTTCATATCATGAATTCTAATTTGGACCAGACATATTCCTTGAAGCATTAAAAGGTCAAGGAACTTTTTTCCACGGGTGAAACCTGAAAATAAAAGACCCTAATTCACATAATCTAACAGTAAAAAAATGTTAATACATTTCCCCAATATCCTACACTGAAACGTTTTGCAGATCTGACATATATAAAATCTAGATAATTATATCAAGGTTATAAAGGATTGATATAAATATAAGGTTAAATATAAGGTTCATCTTAACACTTGGAAAGTTCCTTTGTTCATAGTTCAACAGACGTCAAGAACTTGCACTTGCCCTCACTTTACTCACTGCTTGTAGTTATTATTATTATTTTTTTTAACATTCCTCTGACCTTCAAGCACTAACAGATATATGTCGGTCCAAATCAAGTCATAACAGTGAGGGTTAAAGAACATATCAGATCACAAAGTGCCTGTCTTTGACTGTTAGCAAGGACATTACATCCAGAACTTGAGCACAAAAATATTAAGATGTTAAAATACATTAAAATCTTTTATCCTCTTCTGGACCATCTCCGTATTACATGGGAAGTGAAAAAGCACGAAATGACTCAAATTTAGTGTGGAAATGACGCGTGTTTGCTCACAGTTGACGAGTGGCTTGCTCATGAAGCCTTTGCGCTCTTTGCTGCTCCTCATCTTGCAGCCTCTTGGCTACACGGATGTCTTTCTGAACTAGTTGGTTCCTCTGAATGTTGGAACTGTAGTACTGTTCAACTGCAACACAGAGATGAGTCACTTTATTACCAAATATTACCAAACATAATTTTATGTCAAAATTCCTATTATAAATAAAGCTATTAAAATAATTTTATTGTATTTTTCATATATATTTTCATCATTACTTGTGCTCATATGCGACTACATTGGAGTAGTAGGTCGTATTTGGTTGTCTGTCAGGTGTAAAAACGAAAAAGTGTCGAGGGTTGTGTGGATTGGGTTGTTAGTTCAACTCCAAATCCAATGTGTGTGCTGCCAGCCCAAAGTATACATTATTGTACTAAATTATACCATACACACATACAAAATATACTAAAAACACCATTATAGGGGGGTTTTGGGAGGTGTCTCTGAGCAGAAGCTTGGGGAAACACTAACTTAAATCTACCGAACAGCACAAAACACGTCATTTGGTCATGTTCCTAAGGTCATGTTTAACTTCGCTGGTGTGAGGTCAACACAGCTGACTTATCAAAACTGTTACAGATCCTGTGAAGATAAAAGCAACTTACTTATCTATCTGCAAAGATCAACATGTCTATGCTGTGACTGAAACCTTCTTATCATCAATCGTTCCGTCTGCTTTATATCTGCTGTACTCTTAAAACGGCTTCAAGAACCTTCACAGGGCGTGATAAACTTTATGGCAATAATTATACGCCTTACACACCAACCACCAATTTTGTCTTCCTCCATAAGGCTAAAAATGGTGAAAAATATTCAAGAGTCTGTGCAAGCGTCACACAATACATAATAATAACTAAATAAGGCACAATGTCGGACCCTGGCTTTTGCATAGTGACAATGCTATTTTGAAGTGAGTGAGTTGTTATTGGAGTGTCAAAGCTACAACTAGAGAACATGAAGTAAAGAGAGAGAGAGTGTGTGAGCACTCAGCGGATGTGTGAGGAGAGGCTGAGTCACAGGCCTTACTTTCCTGCTCCTGTAAGTTATGTGCCAACGCTCCATCCTCCAGCACTGAGAAATACTGGGACACTGTAGGAACACAAACACACAACTCATTGCAACAACATCCAGAAAAAAAAAGAGCAAGGAGGAGGAAAAATCAACAGCACATATTGTGAGAAAGTGAATAGTTGAGGTTAAACAGACAGTGCATCTCGTCTGCTCCCGTCTGTTCCTCACACTTAAGCGTCATCTGGACTGTCCCTCAACCATACGCCTCGATGAGAAACGATGATAAATTAACATGGGTTTTTTCACCCCAAAGATTTGACATTTGATTGTTTGACTTACATTGAAAAATAGTTAACAGTACCTTACATAAATGTTTAATCGGAAAAAAGATAAAGGCTATCCTTTAACGGTCACCTGGTAAAAGATATACTGAATTTCTCATTTAGTAGTAAAAGCGGAAGAGTTTTGTACAGTCAAATCATGTCTTATGACAGAGCATTCTGTGGTAGAGCATCAGTCAGAGTTTTGTGTGATACACATTCATATCGAGGACATTAGTGAAGCATAAAGTACTAAAAGTCAGCGTTTGTATATGTCTTTCTAGGTTTGCCCTACAGCTGGGTGATATGATGATAAAATCATAATGTGAAATGCTTTTCTGAGATATCATGGATATTAATATCTGTAATAAATTGAATTACAAACTGATTCCAAACAGCTGATTTGTTGTTACAATTTTGTAATTTTTAAAACTTTTTTTTAATGCAACACTAGCGTATTGCTGGAAGTCCATTTGCAAACTTAAATATCATGATACATATTGTGTATTGTAAAAATGCTTTTGAGAATTACAATATTTTTGTCATATTGCCCATCCTTATTGTGTCCTCCTGGGACCTATTCATTTATTTACAGTATACCGGAACTTACATGGAGAGTCTTCTTCTGCTCCATGTGCCTCATATAATGATGTAAAAAAAATTGGCCACAAAATGTCCCCTTCAAGTTACTAGTCCTTGCTTCTAGACCAGAAGTGTTTTCCTGCTGGAACAAAACTGATTTTGCAGTGGAAAAAAACGGGGTCGCACGTTAAGTATTGGCACCTTGTCAGTATTCTCTATTGTGTAGCAGTATGACTTTTATAACATAAGATACACATAGAATTTAACGATACTCAGTGCATACTGTGTATTTTTAAGAATATGTAGTTATAAATTTCATGGTTAACAAAGATGCTGATTTTCATTTGGAAACAGAAAAAAAAGTGCAGTGCTTGTGCAGCCTGCTGTTATGAACGCTTGGCGCATTTGTTTTTTCAGATGAAAACAAAAAGACCCTAAGCCACATTATTTTCCAGATTTCCAGAATACCATTTCGCTCACTTGCAGCATGTGTGGAGGAAATGTTAGCACCTATTATATTAGAATACAATGACTGCAAATTTGAGGTTTAACAGTTGAGGTTTTGAGCCTACTGGTGAGGAATTAGTCTCCGTCGTGTTCTTAACCACAACCGCAAGTCAGACAACAAAAGTTGACAGAAAGACGCTTTAGGACAACATGGAAAAATTCGCAAAAATTAGTGCTCACTAGGTCCAACAAATCAGAAATACAGCAAAGGCAGACAAAGAGCACCTTGTCAATGACCAGGTGTCTCTTTCCCAAAATAAAACTGTCCTGATTTCATCAAAACACATTTGTGAAGCATTAGCTGCCAACACTAAAGCACAGCAGAGCAGCCAGGATAGCATCTCTGGTAAAGACCGACCTACCTAAAGTATATGCTTATACTTTAAAATCCTGTTTTACTTAGAGGATTACAGGTTTTATGCAGAACCTTAGAACTGAGGGTTTCTATTTTAGAGAAGTTTCCAGATTTCTTTAGATTAGAGAGTGAAGAATCCTCCACTTACCCAATAGAACACCTAAAGAAAAACCTGAAACACATTAAATATGTTTAAACTAAAGTAACAAAGACTCCAGAAATCACTAAGACCCCGATTTTAAAACCAAACACGACATCAAAACAGTAAGAACACTCTGCAATGCATTTGTCTGCCGAACTGATGTCACAGGGGACATTGCACATTGCTAGTGCAGTTACACTGGCGTTTAATATGATAAATAAAGAAAAAAAAGTCAGGTTTCAATGTAAGAAATGCTAAAAACAAAAGAGCTTCATCCTCACTCACCATTTTCCATCATCGTTCAGCATCGTATTAATAAGAGATCACTTGGGCTGAGTTATGGCAGAGACTCAGCTTTGCTAGATAACTACATAACCTACATAATGGCGCTGACGTGGTATCATTAGGAAAGTCGAAGCTTTGGAAGTCGAACTATTTAAACAGAATATACTGATGATGAGCTAAGATAGCTGGACAGAATAAAGCACTAAAGCGCTGCTGCATCCACATCAGCAGGTAATCGAAGGGCGTTTGAGTAATGTAGAAGCCGTTAAAGGGAAAATAGACAAACATGTTGATGGTTTTTTTAGTTATACTGCGATGTGTAGTCCCGGTTCTATTAAATGTAAAATTAGACAACCACACTACCATTAACGCACCTTGCTACTTGACAAAATGAAGTGAAATTTCACATTAAACTGTTAATAATATCAACCTCATCATAACTAGTTATGTCTTCTGAGGCAGGAAGCGGTCTATTCCTGTTAACAGGCCATGCAGCACGCTCCTTTCACTTGGATATTTCTCCAAAAAAAATAAGAAGGAATTTAATATTCATTATAGAAACATTATAGAAACCAAGTAAAGTATCTAAAACAGAGAAATTCATAACCAAATCTTACACTCTGCTTGATCTGTTGTGAACTGACCTGCTGGACCTTTAGCAATCCTAACGCAACACAGACATGTTGTGCTGGATGAGAATTGGACCGTACGATGGTTTCCTTACACAGATCTATTCTCGGATACAGACTGATAAACAGCTGCTCCTGCAAGCCAGCCGCAAATTAAACTCACCAACTTCCTAAAGCCAGACAGTTATAAGAAACTTGGTGATTCAGCGCACACGACACACACACACACACACATGTATGCACGCACGCACCCTGCAATTGAGCGAGCAGTTAAAGCCTCAGTCTTAAATAAATCTGGGTGCTCTAGTGCTGGCAGTCTGTAATTGGACAGTGGCAATTTTTGGCATTTTTGATCTGCACTCTGGCACGACGGATTTACAAAGAAACACGGTTCAGCAGGTTATAGTGCAGTAAGTAGAATAAACTCAAGATCTTTACATACACACATGAGCCATACACACATGAGCCATACACACATGAGCCAATCATGCAAATTACACATCTAACAGCCAGCTGCATGAAAGCTGTGGTTGTCATATGGTTTACACAAAATAAATGTAAACGAACTAAAGCCGATGTTATTCATGATATTCAAATCCAACGTATTGAAGGACAGAGACAAAATTGAAAAAAAAAAAAATCATGATTCAATTACTTTTACAGACTGCAAGTCTTTATCTATGGGTCATGAATTAAAGTGCATCTATATGTTACAAAAATCATGCAGCCTTCAAAGTACAGCCCTCAACACTGCTCTCTATACTGCTTATGACGTGCTGGAGACAAATCTGTTCTACTCTAGCCTTTGACCTGTGCAGTTGGTAGAAATCCTATCTTTAGCACAAAGGCCCAGGGGTCCAGATGTCTAATCCAGTGTCCCAGTGAGCCCCAAAAATTTAATCCATCTGTACGGTGCGATAGCACTAAGATATCTTCATTTCTACAAACCTGTCCAATAAGATAAATATACTCTGGACCTTATCCCACCTGCTACACAAGGGAATACCCCATATGCGGGCACACACACACTATAAATAAGTAAACATTTCCAGATGTTTCCACTCCTGTAGAAGATTGAAATTAGGCAGCTGAGGGAAGTGATTTTAACCTCAGGACTGCAAATGCTAAAAACAGTTTGCACTTAAGTCTCCATCATTTAGACTTTCGGTTAAAACTATAATGAATTCAGAAATGACTCTGAAGCTCATACTCAAGTTCCTGTTAACAGAATTAGCACTTTTTGACTATACAGTATACAGTCATAGAAGAGAAGTTATTTTTAATTATTTTTATTTGGCTTCACACAGATGAGGATGGGTTCGTTCAAGGTTTCCTCCTCATATCGTCTCAGGGAGTTTTTCACTTCCACAGTCACCTCTTAGCTTGCTCATTAGGGAAAATTTATAAATTTAAACTTTATATCTGGAATTGATATATTTCTGCAAATTTCAGTTGCGTGGAAATATTTTAAAACATGACTGTGTCAGCTAAACACACCTGCTCTGACTTGTTCACACTTTTTGCTGACAGCGCCTTGAACCACTTCCTCAGTCTCCAACACTGCTTGCGTTCTGTTTTTGTCTAGACTTTTGTTTTTATAAAAGAAACGACACAATAATCCCTTTGCACCCACACAAGAGGTTTTGTACTATTCTAGTGGTCGTCAATCTGTTTTGGATCGACACTAATCTGTCCGTAGTCCTAGTCGCCCCACTTCAGACACTTTGCCCACAGCTCACCAAGGCTACAGCAGAGTTTATCTGTTTAGTAAAACGGGCAAAATGACACATGGACGTCTCAACTAGATGCTACTGAATACAGTCAGCTCTGTTTGGATTACTTGTAAGTTAGAAGCATGTAAAACTTTTCACTTCAAATGTGTCTCTTTCCCAATTGCCCATCCGTTTCGAGTGTCTTCTAATGTCTCCTCGACTGTACGTGTAGTTCTGGTGGGTAATATCAACAGCACATCATGTGAATCTGTGCAGCTCTGCATCAACAGGTCAGTCGAGCAGGGAAGTGTATCTGATAGCATTGAGACAATACTGGACACAATACTTTCAACTTCCTATTGACTCCTATTGACCAAAAAAAAAAACATTTTTCTTTTTAAAAGTGTGTTTAAGCTCAACATGCTTGAATTGCTCCATGTATTTCTCTGCACCTTGATACAGTGGCATGTGCTCCTCTTTTCCAAATCCTCCCATCGGCAGAGCTCACACAACCCAAGGACACAGTCTGGTTGTTGGTATGAACTATTTCTATTATGCATGTTAATTCGTTTGAACAGATTCTAGACAATAATTTCCAGAAACAGTAATAAGAATAAGGGATGTGCGACTAAACTGAGCAAAATACAGCACAGTGCAGTATAAAACTATAACTCCAATGCTAGCAAATCATGCAGTCACACGCTGTCATGTCTTTATGACTTTCATTTCATTTTCATTTCTTTGCAATGAAAGAGCACCTTAGCCAAAGGCTTTCTGCCTTTCTGCTGTTGGCACAAATACAATGCTTCATCACCAGAGATTATATCAGCAGAGGATCTGTAAAGTCGCCCCTCCTAGGGATTCGAGTACTCATTTATTTTCTATAGTCTGTATTAATGCATATAATTTGCTCATGACGCTTCTGAGTTACATGTCAGCATATGTAAGAATCCTGCTTACTGATTTCTCTCCTGTTAACGAAACATAAGCCTTCTTAACTTGATCAGCAGCCTGCTGAAGAACAGACCTCAATGCCTTTTCTTGCTCTCGGATTAGCTCAGCTCCGTTCAGCCTGCAGGATCAGCTCACTTTTTGAAGAATTACTGCAGGTATAAGCAGTGCATGGTGTAGACTGGCAGAAACAAAGGGTGTGGCTCACTAGTGGGATAACTAGTTTTTGTAGGAGTCCAGCCCATAGAGAGATTCACATTACACTGAGACGAGTCAGGCCTTTTGTACATTTCAGTAGTGTAGACACGGGAACACACACACACTAAAACAAGCGACAAAAAAGACTTGGATGTAAGTCACTTTGGATGAAAGCATCTGGCAAATAAATGAATGTAAAAGTGAGACTTATATACTTAAAAAAAAATATCCTAAAACAAAGAAAAAATCCAAAGTCATTAATGTTAAGCAAGGCTATGCAAATTTACCAGAACCAGTTGGTGCTGTTTGGTAAGAAGACTGCCAATCTATAAGCTATTAAAACATACAACAGCGGCCCTATTCGGACATGATTAAGTGATTAATTCCACCAGGTGCTACGAGGTGATTTAATTTTCATCCAGTCATATCTGTTCCCCCCCTTCTTCCACTGAAAGTTAAAGATCTGCAGTTTTTTTAAGGAACTGCCCAGTTGTAAGATAATTTTAGGTATAATTATATTGCCAAATATATTTCTGTAACCCTGCTTTGTGACAATGTCCATTGGGCAGGTAGGTACTTCCTGTTGTGCTGGGAATCCCTGGAGGACTACTGGTTAGGCCAGGGTTAGGTTTGATATACCAGCCAGGGAACCAACCCCAGCCACTGGAAGGCTGCATCAGGAAAGGACAAAAATAAAATAAAAATAAGCAAAAAAAAAACAACAAAAAAAACCATGCCAAATCAACATAAGCAGACCAAAGAGCCGCTGTGGAAATCCCTAACAGGAGCAGTGGAAAGAAGAACAACAACAGCTTCCTCTTGTGCTGGAAAACAGTTTTTTGTTACTGCTAATACTCGCTGGACTAGTCATCTACACACGTATCTATACTGAGATCATATTGAGAATCCACAAGAGAATGACCCTGCAGGCTATTTAACGGGGCTACAGCTATAAAGCCACTTTATATTCAATAATAATATCCATACATTATCAGCTTCTTAATCATGTAAAGTCAGATGCTGCCAAATAAATAAATATAATCATAAAAGATCCAATAATTTTCAATATATTCAAACCAACGATGTATATAGAGTAACATATGACCAAGTGTGATTGTGATGTTATTACAAATGCCACCTAGTTAAAGTAATCCTGTCCGGATGAGGCTAATGCCAGAATTTGTTTAAGCTTTAAATTTGCATGGCGAGCTTTTGCAGTCCTTTCTGGCTTCGCAGAGTTTTAGCTAAAGCTAAACTCAACATCAAAATAATATTTCAATCACTATCCCCTGCATCTGTAACAGACAATATGTTCACCATGTTCTCCCTGTAGTGAGAATAAAACAGAAAACTTACTTATAATAGCGTAAGAGAAGCTGTATTTGGGTTAAAATGTTGTTTAATTGATTGATTAAACCACGTTTAGACTTCCTTAGTAAGTCAATATGGAGTAAAATGTTTTTCTGTTCTTTTCTCAATGTTTAAGAAAAATGTTGAGAACATGTTTTTGATAAGCACATTTCAGATGCAGATTTCAACCTGATGACAGCTTAATTCTTTTATCCTAACACATAAACAGTGACAATAGTTCCAACTGACTGACTGATTAGAAAGAGAAAACACACAGAGGGGTGAAAGTGAAGTAGCTTCTGTTTGAAACTAAATCTCTGTTTCCCCGCAGACTCCTCAATCTCCTCCACCCAGCTTTAGCTTGGTTAGCCCCAGCAGGAGGACAGAAAAATATCTGTCTGGCAATAGGCGGCTGAGCGGATAGAGGATAAGGATGAGTGACAGGGGAGAGGTCAGAGGTCAGAAGGAAGAGAGCTGCTTTTCCTCTGAGGCCTAAAATCCCCCCAGTCATGGCATTCTATATCAGGACAGCTGCCAGACCAAGACTAACACAAGTGATAAGCCAACAGTGGAAAAATACAGTGAGATAACTGGGTAACATGGAGAGAGAGGCCTAGATGAGAATGAAAATGGGAATGCCATACATCAGGAAATCATGTAAATAGGACGTGAATGCCAAATAAATTACATATGTAAAAGGAGATGAAAAATAGTCACAGAAGAGTAAGTAAGAGAAGTATGTACAGTGATGCATTGTGGCCTAATGGGGGCTTCATTTCCCAGTCGATGCTTGTTTAACTGTAAAAATCCAAACCCCAAACAATACGTGCATTGTCTGTAGAAGGGGAGCGGAAGGGGAAAATCAACCCACATTTTTCCAGAGAGAAACATTTAGGTTTAACATAATTTACTCTGCGCACTGGGTGACAAGCAGAGACATCCATACAACACTTAAACTCCAAGTTTAAACACTTAGAGCAAGCAGATTGCTCTCTGAAGAATACCCTGGACTTGGCGTGCTTTTATTTAAAGTGAGTCAACATGAATGCACCTGGAATGTCCATCAGATTCCTCACTCTTATCAGTCCTGCTCATGTGATGCTGCTTTACTGTTATGACTGCTGAGTGAGACATCTAGAAAATAAATCACCCTGTGCAGTAGAAGAGGGACTTTGCTGCTCATTGAGCCTTATCAGTGGCAGAGAGAGGGTCATAAAACAGGCACGGCATTAATCTTACCCTCCTGAACCCGTGGCAGGTTAGACTGATCCACCTCCAGCTCCGCCATGATTCCTCATGGCCACAGAGACACGGCCTGCTCAAAGCCTAGACGTCTGAAGGGGACTCACTGCAAAGCGCTCCACAGGAACAAACTATGAAGAAAACATATAACATGGACAACTCACAAAACAATTTTTACATATTGCAGCTCCACAATAAGATTTAACACATTCAATTTATGTAGAGAACGTGAATTTATTAGATACCATTTCCACAAAACCTACTGACAGCTTAAGCCTTAAGTTTAAAAAAAAAAGAAAAAAAAAGAAAAAAGATTACACCCATATAGTCCCAAGTGCAGTGGTTTGAATCCACTTTGGTTTGTGGGTGGAAAAAGTAACGTGGAGCTCTATTCTTACAAGCTATCTACAAAAAATAGAAGGAAATGTGGGTGTATCCTACAACAACCCAGCTAGTCAAAACACAAGCCAAAGCAACAGAAAAAAACAAAACTCATTTAAAAAGAACTAAAACAAAGAAGTTCATTTTTTTTGTTTCAAGCTGATCTAAAGACCTAAACAAAACATTAACTTCTTGAAACTATTTTTCCCTTCAAAGTGCAAATGTCACACAAATAAGACAATCTGGTGCAGTTATAACGGAGTGATGAAGAAGGAGCAAAGACTGTGTAAGTAACATGGGTTAGAGTGATAATATAAACATCCAATAGCTGAGAGGAGCCAGAAGATATGAGGATTTGGACATCAAGTTATTAGAGAATATTTATAGCATATTTAAAAAGGGAAATGCAAAGAAATGAAGTGATATCATTTAGTTTTTGTTTCACTATTTGTCCTATGGAAGTTTTGTATGTATATATACATGCAGATTTTCCCCCCTCACAGCACACCTTTAAAGTCGGCTTTAACAGAACTTAATTAGACACTACACTAGTCTAGTGTGTGTGTGTGTGTGTGTGTGTGTGTGTGACAAGTTATTTATCAGCAGCATATTTATCGCTAATTTATCACCAGATATTTGGTCTGACAGGAACGAAGTTGACAGAAACTCATTGTGAGAAAGTGTCATGCAAATAAAGCGACAGTGTGAGTGTGACACGCGCACAAAGCTGAAGCCTGAGAGGGTAAAACCCGCTGTTTCGCATAAACACAAAGGTGAATTCCGCATTCCCAAGAAAATAATGCGTCTCTTGCGTCCTCCAGCAGCTTCTAATGTAGCTCTGTATTAAGTTTTATTATCTGACTCGACGGGACTTTCTAAACCACATCACACACTGAAGTTCCATGTAAACAGAAGGTGATTAAAAACGTCTTACCTGTGGGTGAAGCTGTTGAGAGAGCAGTCCTACTTGTTGGATATCTGACGTTGTTGAGTAAGCTACACCAGCTGAACTGTATAACTCCACATTCCAGTGTGTTTGCGTTTAATCAGCAGTGTGAATGCGATACAGATACAGATAGAGCTAGAGAAGGTCAGTGCGAGTCACAGCTCCTCTCGTGTTGATGGAGATTCTTCCCTGTTTGTGGCTCTGAAGCCGAGCTGTCTGAGGGATGGAAAGCCAGCGAGGACAAACTTCAGCCGTATCACTGCTACAGGCGCCATCCAGCACGCGCGCGCACTTAGGAAATCCCATAAAGTATTACAATAAGTATCCTAAGTTTGTCACATATATGTTGATTGTTACCAAAACCAAGGACTTTACAAACAAAAACTTGCAAACAAAAAAATCCCCCCTGGAATATTCTGGGGACGTTTTTGCATTTGGTTCCTAAAATTATTTTCTTCTTCTTCTTCTTCTTCTTCTTCTTCTTCTTCTTCTTCTTGGTTCCTGAATAATTCTGGGAACGTTTGTTTTTTGGTACCTGAAATGTTCTGGAAACGTTTGTTTTTAGTTCATAAAATTTTCTGGGAACAGATCATTTTTAGCTTCCATGTGGTTTTATAGAAAACACAATGATTAATCTATGTGTATTATGGTTCAGAGAACGTTCCCCTGAAGTTCCCATAAATGTCGATTAACCTTAAAGTAATGGTTTGGCAAATGTTCTCTTAAAGTTTGGTTAACCTTTAAATAATCTGCACTTCTCAGGAGCCTCCCAGGAACTCACAATGGTTTGGATAACGTTCCTCTAACGTACCCTTATAGAAACCTATAACCTATAATAATAATAATAATAATAATAATAATAATAATAATAATACATGTATAAATTTTGTGGTCCTATTAGTTACAGATGACTAAACATGGGAGCTATGAATTACAAGAGTTACCAGAATAATACATACATTGACAAGAGAATTAAACATTTCTATTTCAACATTTAATGTGCTATGTCACCTACAAATCCACCAGAATTAGATTTAAACACACACACACACACACACACACACACACACACACACACACACAAGCGTAAGATTAATATGTGTATATGCAATACATTTTCATGAAAAATACGAACATATGTTTAAATCTGTCCGATGACCTATGATGATTTAAGACGGTGATCTACCGTGTTATCGACGTGAAAATTTATTTATTGATAGCATATGACTATCTTTAACTATATTTACATTACAGCGCCTGTGATAATGTAGCTGAGATGCAGTGGGATGAGCAGTATATTTGTTGCAAAGTACGTATCAATTACAATGATTTTAAACAAACAAACAAAACAAAACAAAACAGGGTCCACCACAGGCCCAATTTCACCGGAAATGACGCAGTCATATCTTGTGCAGTGAATTAATTAACTTTTCAGACAGTTTCATTAGTCCTCAGATTGACCAGTTATTTTGGTGGTATAAACAGACACAGAGTACGTAGTACAAGAGCCAGTAAATAACACGTTATGAAAAAAAATCTTACTTTTCTAAGATAGATGTGAACTTTAATTAATGTTAATAAATATTCAGACTTTCCCTGAGTGTATGTTCCCTGAGTGTATGTTCGGGTGAATATGAATGCAGTGATCAGTGTGTTCAGCATATGAGCTAAACTAAGGCTATTTCTAGATTACATAATGAACAAAAATATATGTATAGCATCTTAAGGAATAGTTGCACAGTGGAAGATAAGTTTTACTGAATTAATAGCACAGGTGAGAAGTCCTTAAGGGTTTATTTTTTCCCAGCTACTAGCCTCTGCTTGCTCCTCACTACATCTTCCTCCACAATATTTCTCCAGGTCTCTATAATCATATATTTTAAAGTAATAAGGTTAGCATCAGAGAGTTTCAATTCTTAACAAATCTAAACTTTAATGGATCTGACAGTGAGAAGTAGACATAATGCCCGTCACTATAATCTCTCTGTTGCTATATACACTTTGTATTTAGCAGTGCAGCTTGTAAAGATGACAGCTAGCTGTTAGCATTCACCTCAGCATTATTAGCATGCTAGCTAACATTTGAGACATTAGGAAAGAAGCTGTTGTTAGTTTCATTCCGTCAAGTTTCTTTGTTCCTTGGAGAAAGAAGCAAAAATTTCCCATTAGTTAGTTATTTGAGGCAGATATCTTTTTCTTTCTTGCACTTTTACTTTCATACTTTAAGTAAAATCAAGAGTTTACACATTTGTAGTTTGATTTAAGTGAAGATTATGAAGCTGTACTTCATTTTTTACCACAGGAGATATAGAGATGAATAACTGCACTTTTTCTCAAGTAAAGAACTTTGGTATTTTAGTATTTCTGGAGAAAAAGTAATGTGTATTTTAAAATTGTTATTAATATATATATATTTATATTTATATGTCCTCACTTTGCCTCTGCTTAGTCTTCATCCCTTCAGTAGCAAATGTTGCATTTTGCATTACTCTGTCTGCTAGGAATTGATAGCCAAACCCACACTCTCTACTGCACACTAGTTTGCTTCTTTTTATTGAGTGTATACATATGTATAAATGCAGTTATTCTAAGAAAAGGGGAAATTTAATGACATAATAGCAGGTAGCAAAAAATCTGATCCTATAACTACAACGATAAATGTGAAATAGCCTGGACAGTCAGGATTTTTATAAGAACTAATATTCACGTCACCAGCATAACCACAAATTAAACCATTCAATCTATTTGTGGAGAAAATATTCTAATAAAAATATACTGTGTGATAAACACAATATAAAATGTATTTTTGTCTACAGCATTCAATTGACAGCGATTATAAACATCTCCATAGACAGCCTGGTCATTTTTGATTAAGTGAAAAGGTTGATAGAGGGACATTTGGACACCTGTGTCCCCCATTTTATGCATCTATTAAAGAAACCATCAACAGTGCCAGGCCTGGCACATAGGACACAAAACCGATCCTGATTTTACTGCCATGTTCATTGACGCAGGTACTCCATCTGACTGGAGTCTGATTCTAAATGCAAAAAGGCTTAATAAAACACTGGTGATATACACGTTCAACATGACGCGATTGAGAAGGGTTGTCTATATAAACTCAAGGTCCATCTTATTTGCTGCATTTCCACCATCTTCACTCGGCTTTGTGAGACAGCACAGTTTTTGTAGAAAAACAGCGTTGCAGTAGAGATGGTCTGTAACTTGCTCCTGTCCTGGACTCTTCTCCTGCTTTCCGTTGGCCCACTGCTGGCACATCCTGTCTCAGAAACAGCAGACATGTCTTATCCTGGACCTGGTGAGTGCAAGTTTTACAAATGTGATCCTGTCTAAGCAGAAATTTGAAAGATTACTCTTTTTTATGCATAAAATTTGAAATACTCCAATACAGCCCAGTTAATAATGCACAAAGTATTGCTTAGCTTTTCAGTCTTGAGTTATGTTCTGTACTTAGATGCACAAGGTCAGAAGACAGTAATGTTGAAAACTAGTAGGCTGTAGCAGTGTTGGTTCTGTATGTTGTTATTTTAGACTCAGCAGAGGAGGCAGGAGCAGTCGGTCCTGAGGACCTGGATTTGAGTAGCTTTCTCCAGAGGACGGCAGGCCTCAGTTACTCACCGCTGCTTTCCAAAGATGGTAAGGCTGCTAATTATGAATGCTTTTTCTTTCCCTCGTATACCATACCTTTTAATTTGACTTCATTGTCATCTTCAACATTAAATATAACTTTTTTTTCTAAGGTCTCAGAGTGTCAGGGCTGCTCCCTAAAGAAGCTCTAAAAGAGGTGAGATTAACAGTTTCACTTATGTGACTGTATTTTCCAAACATTTTCCAATCATCAATCAGCTTTGCATTTGACTGCATGACTGGAATTGTAAAAATATGTCTATAAATGGATTGCCTGCAGGTTCTGCTGGAGAAACCAGGCCATCTAAGCTCTCTCAGTCACATACTTGGTATTAAGAGGCCATACAGAAAGAGGGGCAATGGAGCTGATTGCTTCTGGAAGTACTGTGTTTAATATTGGCACGGGAAATCACATGCATGACTGAGAGACTGGGCTTGTTTTCAGACACCAACATAAATGTGCACACACACACACACACGCACACACACACACACACAAAGATACAGTACAGATAAACACCTACAAAACACATTCATTCTCTTAAATATCTATTATTCACAGATTATTTATTGAGACATAGCATAATGAGATAAAAGAGAAAATACTTAACCATGTGTATTGGGGTTGTTTATATTTTTGCACAGCAGCATTTCTATGTTGTTCTGTGAACCTTTTAAAATGTTGCTTGACATTGATATCTGACATTGGATTGTTTCCCTTTTTAGTGAATGCTGTAATGAGTACATGTTGACCACTAATAAACTGTTACATTTAGAAAAGCTTCCTTTGTGGCCATTTGGTTTCTTCCCTCAGCAGGTCTATTTCTGATCAGCAGTATAGCATGCATGAGCATTGCAGAGAGGTTTCATAAAGCTGAGGTTTTTTTTGAATAAACCTCAGATCCAGTGAATGCTGGAACATGCACACCAGTCACAACCACTTCTCGACTCTGGGCCATCTGATCTACTAGATAAGAAAAACAAACTGAGAAAAGTTCAGATGTCAGATTTTTCCTATCCGCTCTAAAAAATACTATTTTTCATCCTCTCTTCTCAACTGACTACTATTCAAGTGCAGTATAATTTTATGCTCTGACCTCAATCCTGTTGAATCTCTCTTTCATCTGTTCAGAACTGCAGAAAGCCTTTGTTTGAGAGTACTGTCAGTAAAGGAGGATAGACTTGTTAATTAACACTTGAGCTCTGATAAAGGGCTGGAGAATGATTAACATGCATGAGAAGAGATGGGCTTAAGTATTTAAGTGCACGCCTACAAGGTGGAAAAACAAGGAAGAAACCATGTCAATGTTACTGCTGGACTATGAAGAATCCACCACCCAAATATTATCTTGTCAGTGGTGGTCTTTTTCCATTGATGGACAGGGCTGAGAATTTGCATAGCAATAGATGGGTGACAGTCAGTAGTTGTGCAGGTTTAACTGATAAAACAGCCAATGGATGTAGCCACAAGTAACTAATAACAATTTGGTGCTGTGGTTTATGTAAGGAATGAAACACGACTGGGCACGCTGTTATAGATAAGTAATAGCAGGGCAATCTGACAGCTCTCCCTGAAACATAGGCCTGGGAAGGGCTGCTGCATTGCATCTCAGGTGCAGCAGAACCTTTAAAAAGCAGACGAGAAACACAATTATTGCTGGTATGTGTGTGTGTGTGTGTGTGTGTGTGTGTGTGTGTGTGTGTGTGTGTGTGTAACTGAATACACATTAATTCACTGGGGTATAGTACAGCAACACAAACATTATCTTAACCCTTATCTGTGAACTGTAGTCGCAGTGAGACGGCCATGTCCCCAGCAACTTTGAAGATGTAGAGAAGCCCTGATTGTACCCTGAGTGTGATTGCATCAAGACTGTTAATCTGAGATGCATCAGTGTCTAAGACAAAAAAATAAAATAAATAAATAAAAATAAATGCACACACACTACATAGCCAGTATCATAAGAGTTTAAAATGCAGGCCATTTTCTCAGGCCATCACATTGGGTGGAATGAGCAAGATTATTTAAACTACAAGTAGTTCTTATATTTAAACAACAACAACAACAATAATTATTAAAATGTAATTTACACTCAAGAAGTGGTCTAAAAGTTGAGAGTATTGGGGGAAAAAACAGTTGTGTGCTCTCATAAATAAAGAATTCTGTAGTATTACTAATGTCCACCAGGGGACACAGTTAAGCTCTGCGGTTTGCAAAACTATATGCAAGTTTTACCAAACACTTAGAGGAGTAAATGATGCCTCTATGATGCTTCTCCTCAAAAAGTTTTCTATATCATGCTTTGAGGCAGAGCTCAATTTTAATTGGTTACTCAGTCTCTAATATAGGAGTGGGCGGGGCTCGTTAAATCCCTCTCCTGCCTGTTCCCAGAGGGATTATGAGCAATTTTACCCACTCCAGAAGAAATTCTGGCCAGTCATGCCCATTCCCTCAGAAAGATTGACCAATGTATCTGCCTGAGATATTTTCTAATAAATCTAGTGCATTTTATTTCACAAAATATAAAAAAATAGCAATTTAAACCACGTTGAATCAACATGGCCTTCTTTTGTTTTGTGAACTTCACATCTGACTGCCTACTTCTGCTTTTTTTGCTCTCTAGTCTCCAACAACCGATCAGTTAAGGCAGGATGTGATAGGACTTGTTTACCAGGAAAACCATTCTAACACACTCTTTTCATTTTCTCCCTTTTTATTATTTTACAGCAGAAAGAATATAAAGCATTCAGAAAACATCTTTCATATTTTAAGGGCAATTCAAAACATTTTGCATGGCTTCAGCAGCTGAGTTCTCTTTTTTTTTTTTTTTTTTTACATATCCATCATTTCAGTGACGGTTTAACATGCAGTTACAAAAATAAAACTTACATAAGGAGAAGGGAGAAACGAAAGAAAAAAACGTCTGTATTACACAAAGTTTTAAAAATAAACAAACGGTTGAACAAATCAGGGGAAGGGAAGGACAAAGGCTACATAGCAAGGAAAGACAGCTAGAGAGGAGAGAAAAAGAGCTCTAACACTAGTTACACATGCAAAGTGTCAAGGCCCCAGTGGCCTAGAATAAAAGCAGGGCCGCTATTTTTCTGGGTTTTGGGAGTGATGAAAACGTGCAGGTCTGTAAAAGATGTCCTATAACTGTTGTCCATAAACTAGGCCTACTGAACACTAATCTCACACCAGCCTATCGGCATTTGCATAAGTGTAAGTTTGCATGTGTCCAATTGTTTTTTTTTTTGTTGTTTTTTTTCCCCGTAAGATCTGCAGGTCTCAACTTCATAAAACATGTTTATTGCTCTATGTCCACAAGTGGAAAGTTTTGTGAGACAAATTTCGGCTCGGTTACCTCGATGTGCCTTTTTTGAGGATGGGTGCAGAAAAGAAGGAAAGGTAGTTTCAATAATGAGTAAAGAAAAACACTAATCTAAGCTAGATGCCTGTGAGCTGAACATGAGACCATGTCTGGGCTGTGATGATCATCAGTAAGCATTTCAAGAGAATCTTACGCCCTGTGAGTCCATGGTTCATCTAACATCTCTCAAGCACCCTATAGCTCCAAGGTGAAATAAAAGGGGAAATCTATTACATGAGGTCAATACTGTTATTTATTATTTATTACCTTGTACTTTTTTTTTAAATTCATACTCTTCATCTATCAATGGCAGTGTTTCAGTCTGAAATGTAAGCACATACAGGACTGTAGCTCACACACCACTAATTATATGTCCATTACCCTGGGGTATGGCATGGGATGCCTTTCTTCCTACTGTCATTTTGTGTTCTGATGGGGCTTTTTGGGGACAGTGGTTATTTCTATGGTACACAAAACAAATCAGCTTTGTATGTTTCGATAAAAATGAACAGCATGGAATAATCAAAATCACAGTAAGTTGATCAGGACTCGGCTCTGGCTCATTTTCCCAGTAAGCAGCAGCTGATTCTCCAGTGACCTGCTCCACTTCCCCCTCCCCAGTTTTGGCACCCTGAGTAAAAATACAAAAAAGTGAGGCTAACTTGTCACTAACGCTAGGAGATTCACTCTAGAGGTCGCGGTTATCCACCTTCTGCAAGTACAACGCATGTTCCGACCCGGTTTAATATTTATATATGTATACATGTATATATAGGACACATCACTGTTATGTGCATGCGTAAAAGTGGTGTGAAGATATGAACATCAACAGCTGACTTGTTGATGTGACTGAACGCAATGGGAAACTATTAGAACCTTGTTTGAGAAATGTGTGTGCCACTCCAGTAAATGTGAATACTGATCAATCCTATACAATGAATGTCTCGCGTCTGCCTTCCCCTTCAATACCCCTGTACCCTCGTTATGTTGTATGAGCTACTAAACCAGCATTGCTTTATAGAACATTATTTCTTCCTCAAATCTATCTGCCTAACAAATCTACAAAAATAAGCATGCTCTGGGTTCGCTTTAGTCACCCGGTTATCTATGTTTCCCATGCAAGCATAATAAGACCTTCTCATGTGGCTCCAGCAGTGCAATAGCAGATATCCTAAACTGCTTTCATAATGAATGAATGAATGAATGAATGCAAGGCAACAGCCACTGGACTGTGTGTGCAATCCTGACTGGCAGTTCCAACAGGCTTTAAATACAAACTGAGCTTTCTGCTATGCTGACAGAACGTATTGGAAGAAAACATATTAACATACATCAAATGATCAGCATGAAGGAGAGTCACATTTACATTGTCCAAATAGTCAGTTAGTCCAGTTTGTTACATTGCATGCTGGGTGAAATTTGCTGTGAATAGGCACTTCCCACATGAACACTCTGAACAGTTCACACTTTGAAAAATACACATATTAAATGATAATAATAATAATAATAATAATAATAATAATAATAATAATAAATAAATATTTTTTACAGACAGCTGTAGAAGACAAACCACATTATGGCACCACTTAAACAGTAAATTTGAAATGAATGGAAAAGTAAATAGACTCATGACCTTATTTAAAAATCCATTTGTGTGCCATTATTTTCATTTTCAGCTTATTTCAAGTGCTGCCTGTTTATGGTTGGACCCTAATTACACGCTCAGGAAGTGATGCACCTCCAAAGCCGCTAGAACATGACATAAGCTACTTTACTGCCTAAATGTGCAAACAGCTGATTCAGTGCCAAAGCGCAATATCGGCCAAGCGTTTCTTCTCATTATCCTGTTAAATCATTGTTATTAGCACCAAAATGTCCAGTCACATCATGCAGGAAAGACTTGCCAGTCTTTAACCATGACCGCTTTTTCTGTCAGTGTTGCATTTTAAATTGAAAAAATGAGCAGCCTTATAATATATAACATGGTCACTTTGTATACAGATGGTCACAATCATAAACAAGATTTAAAACTTCTTTGTGTTTTGAATTTACAATATGAGAAACAATAGAAATGTGGGAGACTAAAAGGCTACTTATGAAATCCTCTCCTCTCTGTGGCACTTCTTTGTATTCACTGGTCAGTTGGGATGAATTGATGAAAGTTTATGTTCTCCCATTTCACTGCCTTGCCTTCTGCTCAGCGAGGATGAATGCATTATTTCTCAATAAGCAGTTAGCATTCACATTAATTGGCACCAGTGGAGAAAAAGACTCTCGGTAGCCTGCGAAACAAATAGATGTAAACGTAACCGTTTTTGTCTAATGATAATGCTTGTTGTTTTCTTCTACCTCCAGGTATGGTATTTTTCATATCTGCAGTAAGGTCATGCTTTAGCAAAATGTTCTTCTCAAGAACATTCAAAGTAAAATAAAATATTCTTATAGTGAAAGTTTTACAGAGCATAGCCACTAATGCTGTTTGTTTAAATCATCTTTTTTTCTGTACCTTTGAATTTCATGCACGTAGCTCATCTTATCCCAGAGTATTTACAATATGTACAAACAATACTTATTAGGCATTCAAACAAAACTATACAAATATTCAGATTTCGGCTTCCTGTTTTGACCCCTTATAATGAATAAAATAATATATTTCTAAAATACAGTCCTGTTCAGATAAATGTTTTTACTTCACATACTGTTCCATTGACCTTCTTTATGTACAGAAACCGCTCAGTCGTCAAAAATATGGATTTTTCCAACCCCTGGTGAGAGGGCTAGCTTAGGGACCCTTCAGAGAATCTCTAAGATATCAAGGCAATGTTTGTGAACTTCCCTTTAAAGGCCTAAAGAGCCAATGAAGGTCATTTGAATAGAATAAGAGCATCATCAATGACTACTACTAGCCAAAATGAGGCAATTTCTTTCTCCAAAAACATTTACATAATGAAAAGGTCCATAGCAAATTGCCCAATAGGAACATCATAATTTTCATTACATTCACTGGGGGTTAAAATAAATTGATGGACACAGACATAATGTTTTGCTATTTTTTCCCCCCAGAGACATGGTAGTTTTATGTTTGCACTGATTTTGCACTGGTCCAATTCAAGCATAGGTTACTATGGACTTTAAAAGGATGAATAACACTAACTGAAATGTTAGATATCCTTTTTTAGCCTCACCTCCACATTCATAGACTTGTCACTACTATAATAGGCTGCAACCTTATAATTAAGAGACATTTCTTTTCTTATGTACTGGATGTAAATGGATTTTTTGGACATTTTTTCATATGCCTTGTAATATAAGCATTAAATTTGTTTAAACAATGTACTACGATTTGAGCCAGGTCCTGCTAGGTTTCTCCATCAATTCCATGTTTTGTCCAGTCTTTGCACCTGTTCTTCATCTTCCCTCTGAATCCTCGCACTGAGTCGCACTGTTCCAAAATCCGTTACTTTTCTTTTCAATGCGATTCAAAATAACAAACCAAATCCATGAAAAGTGCAAAAAATGCCATGAAGCAAATGTTCTTCCTCCAATCACATCCTCACTTTGAGTTTTTTTTTTTTCAAACCACTCTTAAAGTCAGCTTTCTCTTACAAAAGTAAGATAGAAGGAAGAAAGAGATATGAAAAAGTGGTGTTGTATAATAGCAGAAGTCTGTAGTTCTGTGTAGTTCTGTATAGAGCTGTACTCTTCCCACTTGAATTCTTTTTTTTCCTCTTGTAAAAGGTCTGGTTGAAACAGAAAAAAAAAACAGGAAAAGAAGTCTGGAGAGGGATGTCACATTGTGAGCGGGCTCTTCTGGATAGTCTCATGTTCCCTGGCCTTTTTCAATTCTCTCACTCTGTAAAAAAAACAAAAAAAAAACAACAGACACCAGGTTAACAGAGACAAGAGAGAAGTGAAAGAGCAACATACTGATATGAGAGGAGACGTGTCAGTGAGACAGGTCAGACACAGCACTCATACTGGATTGTGGAACGTAAAATCCACAAGCCTGGAAGTCTAAAATTGGGGAACTGATATACAGTAAACAGCTATTTTAATAATAACAACAACAACAACAGCAGCAGCAACAACACTAATAATACTAATACTACTACTACTACTACTACTAATAATAATAATGATGAAGTGTCATGTTCAGTTCAGGCAATCTTTGGGAGCTTGTCCCATTTTCTCAAGCTTCACCTTGCAAATTTCATCTTGAACTTGATATATGGGACAAACTTAAAATAGTCTGCACATTTCATTTGATTCATAGATTCAAAGTGAAAGTCCTCCTTTCCAGCCATCATTCACACCAAGATAAAGCTATCTGCTCAGACTGAAGTGTTTAGCCAATTCCCCTCGGGTCTCACAAATAAACTGCATAATTTACTCCAACACTCTGGGCTCGGCACAGAGCGGTTCTGCTGATCTTGTTAATAGTGGGATGATCTTTCACAATATATCGATCACGAGAGAGAGTTCCCACCGGCACATACTGTAATAACACCTTCTGAGTAATGAGTTGTTCATTAGCAAAAATATGTATGCTAGCCAGGCAGCCAGCTTATCACAGAGGAAGACTTCATGCTCCTTGGTAATGACACACCACTCTCAGCATGCCTGTCAGAAAGCAAGGCCCATAATCATCCCGTCATGCAACACAGATAACTTCGTACACTCTTCATCGCTCATTCTTCATACATCCTTTCATCATAACAACACAGAGAAGAAGGCAGTCACATTTCTGAAGGGGAAATAAGTGGGTGCTTATTTAGTGTGGTGTCACGGTGGTTAGGTGTTCTTATTCTAAGCCTCACGGTCCATCTGTGCTTCCAGTCGGCAGCTGTCATGCAAGCAGGCATCAAGCAAAAGTGATGAAGAGAAAAGGTACAGAGAAAAAGGGAGACTAGAGAAAAGAATGCCAGTGAGATATATTTAGATAAACAACAGGATGGCATCAGTTGTGAGAGAGAAAGAAAACAGCAGTAGAGAGAATCATAAAGAGAGAGAGTGAAAGAGTATGGGGGAGGGATGGGGTTGGGGAGGACGGACTGGGTTGCTGAGGCTGCACTCACCCGCTTGAACAGTCTATGGTCCATCAAGGGGCTTCGCATTAACAGCAAAACAACACCACACAGCTATTAGCACATATTATGTAATGTAGTATGAAGTAGAGGGAAAGGGAAGAAACCAAATGGAAGGGAAGAAACCAAATGGAGGGGAAGAAGGGGGGGTTGCTGTTGTGTCCACCCTTGTTTCAACAACTTCACACCATCTATAGCTCCTGTTAAATATGACTGTCCCTTGTTTCAATATGTCCCTCCACTTGTAAAGTGGTAGATGACTGTAACACACTGTTATGTCACTAGCGGTAGCACTTGTCCGGTTTTGTCCGTGATTCATGTGGCTAGTCAGCTACACCTTTCCTGGTGAACAGTGTGGATCATTCTACCAATTTGTGTGTGAGATATGCAGCGCAGATTCACAGCCAAAATATTTTATGAAAGTTCCAAATGCTTATTTATGGATGGTTAATATAATACACATAAAGTGCATATATACGGTACTGTGCAAAGGTCTTGGGCACATGCAAGAAAATGCTGTAAAAGTGTTTAAAAAACTGTAAAGATGCCTTAAAAATATTAAAATTAAACATTTCTACATAAATAATACTATGAAGAGCAGTAAACAAAGTAATAAACTAAATAAAGTCAATATTTGGTGTGACAACCCTTTGCTTAAAAAAAAAATTAGACTCACTTTGTGCAGTTTTATGAGAAAATTGGCTGGTATGGTTTACTGAGCATCTTGGGGAATCTACCACAGCTCTTCTGGAGACTTGGACTGTCGCATTTACTTCTGTTTTTTGCATGTAAAGTTTCATTAAGTTTGTTGTCTGAAAAGTGGTCTGTTATGTAATATGTTGCTTTCTTTACTTATATACAAACAATTTTTGTAACAGTTAATTTTTTTTGTTGGAAAAGTAATGTTTGGAAATATAAAATGCTTTTGACAGACTTTTACACAGTACTATATTTGTCAAATAACAATGTTTTTCATAGTAATTGTGCTATACTGATGTTCATAAAAAAGGCAACAAATGTCAAATAAACATGTCTCCTAGGATTGTTTAATCACATTGTACTGCTACCAGCTACTATGGTGAAAAACTAGCTACTAGCTACACTCACAGGGATACTGATGTAACAGCCTGTGAAATACAGGAGTTTGACTACAGGAGGAGGTAAAAAGGTAGATAAGGTTTTATAAATTTATAAATTTATTTTCAGTAGAATTGCCACAGACGTATTTTTAAAGCAACCTTGTTTATAGGTCAATATTGGTTGATTGTAGAACGTGTCTTAAATTGCAAATTTGTGCCAGCACTGCTTCTACTACAATCTGGCATCAACCCAAAATGCACGAGCGTGTCATGCTTATCTATATTACTGTACAGACTGCACAGTGATTTATTTAGCATATTTCCTCACCCCCCGCCCCAGGATGCTGCCGCCAGGGGACAGCGTGGCAGTGGAAGATTACCTGTGGCGGCAGCGGCGGAGGTATCGCATGATCTTGCGGGCAGCCTGCTCCTGTCTCTTAGTGAGCAAACTGCTTCTGAAACAACAAACAATAACAATTAGCACAACGAGTAAGGTAACCCTTCAAAAAAATGACAAATCAGAATCACATGAATCAGAAAGCAACTGAATATTATACTGTGTCTGTACCTAGGTTCCCAACCCTAGGTTTTCCACTAGTGCTTTAGTGTTTTCAACTAACTAGCTAATTAACATCCCTTCTTGAGTTGACGTGGGTGTGTTAGAGCAGGAAAACACTAAAATGTGCAGGACAGTGGGTACTCCAGGACCAAAGATGAGAAACTGTGCTAAGCAAACAATAGATCACACTTTATACATAATTGTTATCTACTGTGTCTAACGTTTCTGACAAACCAAGCTAACTGTTGACTTTTGGCTTTGTTGGAGTCAGTCAGCACTTGTCAGTGCTTGTCAGTGCTTGTAAGTGCCAGAATTTGAGTTGAACTGAAAAAGAGAGTGTAGAGAATTGGTGCAAGCAAACAAGCCAAAGCAAGCAAGGGACAGTCTTGAAAGAGAACACTCTTCCTCAACTTCTGCCCACCTGCTGTAATTAGCTTTTTTTTTTTCAAACAAAATGGTTGAGCAAATGGTTTAAACTCTGAGCAGGCCATTTAAACAAATTTACAGTGGCCTGAAAATTGTAACCGGGCTAGGTTGTTTGGGGAACATCCCAAATCACATATTTTCACTTTTTTTTAAGAAAGACTTTTTCAGAAAAGGTAACATGAAATGATCCTCTACCCAGGTTGGTGCTGTTCTTCAACCTCAGCTTAGTGTATCAGGGCCCTAAGGCTAAAATACAAGTGGCTACCTGAGCTTGTGCTGCACCAGAGCCGAGGTGGTGGTGCGTCTGTGAGGCCGGAGCTGACGAAACTCTCTGTAGCTGCGGTAGTATTGCTGGATCAGCACGGCTGCCCGTCGACTCTGCTGGAACTTTTTCTGCTCGTGGTAACTCCGGAACTTACTCTGGATAAGGATGGCAGCCTGCGTCATCTTCTTATAAAGTGCATACTGCCACAGAGCAGAGGGATTATACACTCAGGGTGGAGGACAGGGCAAATTTTTTCTCACAGAACATTTACAGAGGAAAATGTGTGCTGGTGACTAATGTTCTTCTGAATGGAGGAGTTACCTTCAATGCTATCCATGTTAGCTTGGAAAAGAACAGAAAATTGGCCTGAGATTAGATATAGATGGACTTGAGGGTATTCGAGATGATGGTTTAGGATGTGAGAAGGATGAAGGTGGCAAGTACTCTTGACTCTACATGGCTAATAACACTGATTTGTACAGGTTTCCTGTAGGTTTGCATGTTTTTAGCAGTGACACAGTGTTGATGTCAGTCTGAAAAGATGTCAGTCAGGGTCAACTTACCTGTTTGTATTTTCTGTAACAGCGCTGAATGACAGCAGCTGCTACTTCCTGCTGCTCGCGCAGTGGGCGTTCCTGCAGGAGAGCAGAGCAGGAGATTAGAGCTGAGACTGGTCCAATGCCTGCAGGCAGAGACAGGCACTGTACCACCAACTGAGAGACAAGGAGAGGGAGAGAGGGAGAAAGAGAGAAAAGGGAGACAAAGAGAGAAAGAGAGAGAGAGAGAGCGAGAGATAGGGCAGGAGGGAAGCAGGTGCAGTAGGTATGGGGTGAGGGTCGAGTTAACCACAACCCCCCTGCTCTGTTTCAGCTGCCAGAACTGGCTGAGCAGCATGTGTGTGTTTGTGCCAGGAGCCCATGTGTGCAATGGAAACTCATTACAGACAGCCATGGGAGGCAGCACATTTCATGGACATGGAGATACAGAGCGAAAAAGACAAAGAGATTGCAATGCATATGCTCCTATAAGCCAGGCCATGCGCTGGTTTTGCCACCTTTCCATGCTGAAGTCACAAGGACATGAACTTGTGTGGATTTGTTCAGAAAATGACTAACTAAAGACCAAAGGACATGTAGGATAAAAAGAAGATGATACAGGACTGCCTGTCAAAATCTCACCTATCAATCCCCAGCACTGATATATTACACAAATGAACATGTACCTTGTACTTGCGGAAGGCGCTCTGTACCAGTCGAGCAGCCTCATACAGCTCCCTCTGCTCCAGGTCGGTAAGGGTGAGCTGTGACAGTTCTCGCTCCATCTTGCTGTTGGAAGCATTCAGGAACTCGGTCCAGTTGGCCGGGGAGGGCAGAGCACCTTTCTCAAATGGACCGTCACACTGAGGGGAACCGTCTGGACTCAGACCCGGGTTGGGGGTAAGGGGTTCACTATATAGAGACCTTCACACACACACACACACACACACACACACACACACACACACACACAGATAAGCAAAGATGAATCAAGGTCTAAACAGACAATTCTATATACTAGGGCTGCCAGAACACATTTCACTGTTGAAATACTATGAAAATATTCATAAAATTTACGCACTTAAAGGCAAATGTTCTTCATTCAAATGCTTTACAGTTTAAATCTATTGCAACACACATTTTCTAAACGTTTACCTAAACATCCTTTGTTGCTTGACATAGGAAAAGTGCTATAAATTAATGCATGTGATTATGTACTAAAAATCTATCATGAAAGTGATATTAAGATGGTTATTTCCAGCAAGCACTTATTGGAGTCACTCCTTTTCTGTGGTTGAATCTTAAATTGAATTCTACTCCTTTCTGGTCTATCAGGGCAGTTTCCTTCCAGAACAAATGGAGGTTTCCTGTGTGTTCATTTCCTCATCGAGTACTGATAGCAAAGTCTTCATCTTGTTGCTGTGACCTCATGCATAGTGAAATATAAAAATGCCCCTCTTTCCCATTCCCATCTTGCAGACGAAGCAAATGAAGCAGAATACAGACACAGAGAATTTCTCAAAAATTGCAAAAGAATGGTCAAATTTGCACCATTAAGGAGAAAGTGTATACAGCAGTATGTTGGTGTGTACTCAGTACTCAGAGTAATTAATATCATAACATTATACCTTTGTACGAGGGTACAACAGATACGATGAATTATGAGAACAAGCTCATGAATACAACCTGTGGTTCGCTTTGTAGCTATCGTCAAAGCATTCAACATCTTCCAAGCCCTTCTGTAGATTCAATTGCATATGAGCAATGCCCAGATTGGCTGGTACCAGATCATCTTCAACAAGCGCTTACATGACCTTGCCCTAAGTTCAACATAATGTCAGCTGAGAAGAAGGAAGGCTAAGAATGAACTGCAATGTGTTCATCAACTTCCCCTGACACTAAAGACGTGCAGCATGGAGTGAAGCAGACGGCCAATGTCACCATAAGGCCTGCTAGGAAAAGGAAAGGTGAGCTCCCCTGTGGCCTAATCAAAGGACGAACTGCAGCCGACAGAGTGAAGTGCAGAGCTCAGTCGGCTGCTGTTCGTCCTTTGATTAGACCACAGAGGAGCTCGCCTTTCCTTTTGGAGCTTAGTACAGTTGCTTTGAATGTAGAGACAGACCTTTATGTAGGCTGCAGCTAACAGTGCTAACAGCACTAACAGAACTCATGGCAGCATGCATGCAGAGTTTGTCAGAGGGCATCTCACGTCGGGTCCTTAGAGCCTGCATTGACCAACTAGCACCAGTGTTCACAGACATATTCAACCTCTCCCACAGTCAGTAACTCCCACATGCTTTAAAGCGTTCATTATCGTTTCTGTCCCAAAGAAACCCCCAGCCCGTCTGCCTCAATGATTATCTCCCAGAAGCCCTGACCTCAGTTGTGATGAAGTGGTTTTAACGGCTGGTCGGAGACTTCATTTCCTTTTAAATACCTGACACCCTGGACCCATTACAGTTAGCATACTGTCCCAGCATGAGGGACATCACACATGAGGCCATCACACACTTCATACACCCTGAGCATCTGGGTACCAGGAAGGGAAATTATGTTAAAATGCTCTTTGCTGACTACAGCATTTATATTATTTAACTTCCTCCAATCTCACCACCAAGTTGGAGGACCTGGGACTTGGCCTGTCCCTGTGTCAGTGGATCTCCAACTTTCTGACAGACAGACCACAAGCAGTATGGGTGAGCAGACATGTCTCACCCTCCCTCACCATCAGCACTGGTGTCCCCCAGGGTTCTGTCCTGAGCCTTCTGCTGTACTCATTGTAAATTTATGACTGTGTCACCACTACCAATTATACCACCATTGTTATGTTTGCTGACAACACCATTATGGTGGGCCTGATCTCTGAAAATGAGATGAGGAGATTAAAAGCCTGGAGAACTGGTGCCAGAAGAACAACCTCCTCCTGAACGTCAGCAAGACAAAGGAGTTGATAGTGGGCTTCAGCATGAAGCAGGAGAGGAGCTACCACCCCCTTAAGATCACTGGTGCCCCAATGGAGAGAGTGGACAGTTTCCAGTACCTTTGTGTCCACATCACACATCACCACCTGTCTTGGCCTTTTACATTAATACGCTAGTGAAGAAGACCAGTCAGCATCATTACCAACTTAGACACTAAAGAGACTTTAAACTGAACTTTAAGGTGCTAAGGTACACCTGCACCATCGCCAGCATCCTGATGGGAAGCATCACAGTCTGGTTTGGGAACAGAACCAAGCAGGTCAGACCAGCTCTCCAGAGGATGATGTGATCAGCTGAGCACACCATCCGCACTGAGATCCCTGACCTGCAGTCTATCTATAGCAATTGGTGCTGGACCAAGGCCAGGAAGATAGTGAAAGACCTCAGCCATCCAAACAATGGACTCTTCTCTCTGTTGCGGTCTACTCCTTGAAGGCCAACACAGAGAGAATGAGGAGGAGCTTCTTCCTACAGGCCATTCGGGCCCTCAACTAGGACAACACCTAGGACTATACCTTGGATTTTTTTGCACAATATTCACACTCCCTACATTCCTGTTAATATACCCATATTATCCTGTATTTATAAATATTTATTAAAATTAAAATTATATATGTTGGCTTTTTCACTGCTACTACCTTGGCTTGATGTTGCATGTTTTATATCCTTTTATATCTTTTATTTTATATTTTTATATTTTTCTTTTTCTATTTCTATGCAAGCAAAAGAGGTTTTATGTAAATTCTGTTTTTTTTTTTTTTTATGATGCCAGGCAGTCGTAAAAAGGATTTCACTGCATGTCGTAGTGTGTATGGTTGTGTGTGACCAATAAAATTTGAATTTGAATTTAAATTTAAATTGAATTAGAATTTACTTATGGCTGCATCTCATTCTGTAAGTTTGAGGCTCATCTTCGTAAAAAGTGCTGACAGCCCACCAGTGGAGCATTACGAAAGTCAGAGTGTAACTCCAGAACATGGTACAAGGCCCCCATGGCATACACAAAACTTGATCTGCCACCACATCCAGTGGAGTGCTTGATAATTCTGGATTATTCCAGAGTTCACCAGTTTAATAAAGGAGCTGTTACATGCTTTCATGGATGCTCCACATAAGTGGAGTGACATATCAATTCAAAAAATGAGTTTGAACTTTGGGCTGGCTCTCGGTGTGCAAGTTGACCTAGAGCAACTGCAACGACAGCGTCTGTGTGCACTTCCTTATGTAGATGATTGGCTGCTATGCTGACAGTCACAGTAGCAAGTGACAAAACAGACAGAGTAGTGGTGACAGAAATATGTGCATGCTCCTGAGGTGCCGTTTAGTCCTTCAGGGCATGTCCTTAGCAATTCTCCCTGAGAAAATGTAAGTATTAATGACAGATACCTCCACATGTCACATGTATTTAAAGCTCAGACTGACAAGACTACAGTGGTGTTTAACATCAACCTCCTTGAAATGGGAAGATGCACACCTTCTGTTCTGGGCAGCTTCCTACCTACCAGGCCGCTGCAATCAGACAACAGATGCAGTGTCTCACAGCAAGCCTGTCTGGAGGTTAGTGAATTCTCGAGAGAGGTGGTTCAGATCATTTGGAAAACCAGATAGTCAACTCACAGTTCAGTGTGGTTCATGAATAGTACAGAGACAGGCGTTCTGAGCCAGGATGTGTTCCCAATCAACTGGCTAAATCTAAGGCTGTATACCTTACCACCTTTGTCACTGTTATGGACGACACTGCACTGCATCCAACAGTCTGTGCAACTGGTGTTGTTAATAGCCCTATTCTGGCCAAACAGACCATAGTTCAGATAAGATAACACTTTTTTAAAGCCCAGGTTGGAAATTTCCAGTGTTACAGCAGCAGACAAAAGACAATAGAGAATATAAGACAAAAAAAAACATTATAGCAGCAGAAGAGTATTTAAATAAGTTAAAATGTGGGTCACTTGGGTTGCAGAGAATGACAGAGGATGAGAGTGACATAGCTGGAGCTCTTGATGGACTTTACACGATGGATCACGAGGAGTCAACTTTACTGTTAGTACTTGGCTAGGAAACAATTTCACGGGAAACCCCAAATAAGTCTTGATGGTCCTGGAAATGTTGTGCAGTGAGTTTGATAATGTACAACTGTACCACTTATCCTACACAGGGTCGCTGGGAGCCTGGAACCTATCCCAGGTTGATTCAGGGCACAAGGCGGGGGACACCCTTGACAGGGTACCAACCCATCACAGGGCACAATCATGCACACATTCACAAACCCATTTCACTCACTACAGCCAATTTAGAGATGCCAATCAGCCTACAACGCATGACTTTGGATTGGGGGAGGATACCGGAGAACCCGAAGGAAACCTCCGAAGCATGGGGAGAACATGCAAGCTCCACTCACGCAGGGCAACCAAACCCCCAACCCTGGAGGTGCAGGGCGCTAAGCCACTAAGCCACCGTGCCCTAAGCCACTAAGCCACCGTGNGTGTGTGTGTGTGTGTGTGTGTGTGTGTGTGTGTGTGTGGGTTGGGGGCTTAAATGAATAAAATAGTTTTCCAGGTTGGAGTGAGTAAATTATGCATTGCGTTGGTAAATTAAGTGCATCCTAGGCAGAGTAGAAAGTGTATAATCTGGCTACATATAAACAACAGAACCATATCTCTGGGTATATAAATACAAAAAGCAATTTGAAACATAAAATAAAATTGTGACATTGACCTTTATGTGATTCAACCACTCTGTTTATTTTGTCTGTGGCAGTATAAAATATTACAGGCCCATTAATATTCAGATTCATTCACTGTGAAAGAGTTTTCTCCCCAGAGGCTTCTCACCTCAGATGGATGATGCTGGGCAGCTGCTCCACGTCTCCCAGGTAAGTAGCCAGCCAGCTCATGGTGCTGCTCAGGCCGCTGCTGTCCAGAGGAACAGACTCCACAGCTGAGAAGTTCTCCCTCTTAATGCGCTCTGGCGTTGCCTCGATTATGTGCTCTGCCAAGGTCATCATGTTTGCCTGGCAGCAGCAAATATAGAAATGAACTGTAGGATCAAAGAGTCTGAAACAACTTTAATGAACTTTTATTTTTTTATGTTTAATGTTATTATATAAAGAAGTAATTTGTCATTTTCAAGCCCTCTGCTGGCTGTGAGGTGAACTGAAATTTTCCATTCCTTGAACCTACCCCACCCTCTCTTTTTAATCAACCTATGCCTCATGAGTTGCCTTTTAGGGGAAAAAAAACAGCTGAGCTGAGCAGCTGTTTCAGGTGGGGGACTGGACTGCAAACAGAATTGCAAACAGAAGTCTGAAATGAAGAAAGTAGCCAGATTGCTATTTTATGGCAATATCATGACACATCTAAAATAGCTTTAAGTATTAAAGATCTATAAATATTTGGAATTACAAACTCCCCCTCTAAAACAAAGTCTAGTTTTTAAATATCCATGTATTTTATATCCATGTAATTTAAAATATCCATGTATGAAATTGAATGACACATTATTTGCTACTATTTTGTTACAATAAATAAATATTGTAAACATATGACACATTATTTGCTTAATTTGTTTATTGTAACAATAAACAAATATATTGAATATTGAAATCTAGATATCGAATGAATATATGAATATAGAAATCTAGATATTGAAATATCTAGAACCCGTATGGGGTTCCTTGGTTTATCTGTGTAGAAATCTACAGCAGTGTTTCCCTATAAGCAGGAGTAGAGTAGAATGCTTGTAGATAGCTACAGGGGTTCTACAGGGTTTTAACTATCCAATCAATCATTGATGAAGCTTTTTTCTAAGAGTGTAACACCATGCGCTCCTAACACACTGTTTAATTAGTACAGATCCATTTACGGGTCATTGTTGTTGCTGCTTTCAGTACTGAATAACCTTTGTAAAATAACAACATAGCACATAAAAATGTGTCATTGTCACTGCTGCTTTCAGGAATTAATAACATTTGAAAAATGACACACACTCACTCATACACAAACTTGCCACACACTCACAAATCAATCTAACTCTAGTAACACCACTGTGTTTGCTCTATGCAACTGCCCTTATTCCCTCCTCCTTTCTCCGGCTCCGAGTGACAGAGATGAATGGAATTGGAGGAGCTCTTGGCCCTGAGGGCAGATCAATCGCTGGAGTTTATTATGTGGTGATACAGGTCTGAGGCAGTGTGCAGGGCCAGACTGACCGCTCTCTAATGCCACCTTATGTACATTAATAAGACAGATGGCCAACCTATTGACTTAGTTTTCTTAGCGTGAGACTTTATTTGGATAAAATCATATAGATCTCTGAAGTTGTGAACCAGACAAAAGAGTGACCACAAATCCTTGCTCACCTGCAGGTCTTCCATGTGTGAAAGACAGTCCTGGTTCTCCAAATCCTCCTTATAGGTGAGCAGCTCGGAGTCCACCATTTCTCTGTCCGTCATGGTCATCATGCTAAGGTTCTCTCCTCGCTGACGCAGCCTGGTCGCCAGCTTCTCCTTTCCTATGCTACTTCCTCCACCTCCTCCTGATACTTTTCTGTACACCTCCCTGGAGCTCCACTTATGTCCCCCTGTGCGAAATGAGCTCAACTTGGTCTGTGAGATCCCTCCGGTTTTGGTGCCTTCAGCAGCTGTGTTTTTCTCAGTACTGGGTGTTTCTATAGGGAGTGTGTTTGGGCTGGTGGAGAGCTTGTGGAGCTGCTGGTGCTCCAGACTCAAGGGAACCGAGACGGCTTTATTTGGCCGTGTCTGAGCCACTTCTGGGTTCGGTTTGTGTTTCTTAGCTGCAGGGAGATCCCGCTGGCACTCGCTGCTGTAGTAGCTGGAGGGCTCGGATCTGGGGCGTCTCAAGTCTAGACATGAGAGGAAAGCAGAGGTAAAAAAAAGAAGTGGACTCTGTCAGGAGTGGATCATCTTTCAATTAAATTTGCTCTCTGATCTCTGTGGTGCTATTAGAGCTAATCCCAGGAAATGGGCTGTTAAAATTAGATTGTGCCACAAGTACCGCTCACCAAAGTGCTGCACTAATACACTAGCCACTGTTCTGCTGTTAGGACCTTCCTTGAATGGCTCCTGTCTAAACACACTTAAGCTTTTCCTACTTTCTCTATCTGTGTGTCTTTTTCTACTCTCACCAGGAGTGATGTTGCTGGAAGGGTTGGTGGTAGCAGTGATGGCTGCACCGCTCTTGTGGCTGCTGGGGGTCACCATGCCATCACTGGTCCAGCTGACCATCCAGCTGTCGGAGGAGGGAGCATCAGGGTTAGGAGAGAAGGCCATGTGGGTGGAGGGAGGCTGCTGCTGCTCCTCTCTCTGGAGCTGCTCCAGACACTCAGCCAGTTTGGTGTGGCCTCGAGAGCGAGCGATCGACAGTGGCAGGCGGCCCAGAGAGTCTGGGATGGTCAGAGCTCTGCGGTCCCATTTGTACAGAACCACGGCTGCTTCCAAGTGACCCAGAGCACAGGCCCACATCTACACAGGAAGAGGAGCGGGGAATGATATATTCAACAAGGAGATCATGATATTAAAATTCAGTACTTGTTATAAGAACCATATGGAAATTTTTACCAAAGGTGTACAAGAGAAGTGGTCAACGTTAAGTGGGTCCACCTCAAGCTCCAGATCAATGCTGTCTGCATGCTTCGTGCTAGACAAAAAAAAATCAGTTTATTTAAAAATGTTGAAAGGAGGTCAATAAATGGTATCCTGTTACACAGAAGCAATTATTACATGTAACCATTCATTCCTTTCTTCATTAAGTGCATTATCTTGGTCATGTTCATGGGAACACTTCAAGGATCACCCTGGATGGGAGTCATGCCAGTCCATCAATGGGCACCATTCACACACTGACTAGCGTGTCTAACCCACATACTGGCATGTTTTTGGGAGGTGAGAGGAAAACAGAAAACAGAAAACCCGGAGGAAAACCATATGTGAGAACATACAGAACGCCACACAGATCTGAGCTCAGGATCGAAACAGGGTGCTGTGAGGTAGCAACACTTCACACTGCACTACTTTGCTGTCCTGTTGTCTAATCTCATGTTCCTCATGTTTTGCATGTATAATATGCCACTCACCGCCACTTGATGAGAGTTTTGATGAGTGTGGCATAGCCTTGTCCAGCAGCAAGGTGCAGCAGGGTCATTCCCCGGAAGGTTTTAGAGTGGATCAGGTGTTTGGATTTGGCCCAGCATGCGCGGTTCATCATCTTCTCACACACGACCACCACACGGCTCTCAAACGAGCTGCCCGCCTGTCCCTGGCCTGACAGACACTGTGGACACAAGGCATGTGAATTTTAGAGATGATTCTATTATGAAAGTAGCTGATTAATTAAAAAGTAAAATGAATTATCAAGGACAGTACCTGAGACTGGCTGCTACTGCTATTCCCTCCATTTCCACCTCCCCCTGCTCCTCCTCCCCCTGCTCCTGCTCCTACTCCTCCAGCAGCTCCATTGCTTTGCTGCTGCTGCTGCTGGCCCGCCATCTCGGCCATTCTGCGCTCCATCTGCTCCAGCCGTTCCAGGATGGACATTCTGAACTGGTTATCTACAAGACAACCACGTTCACATTTAACAAATGCACTGACAGGGAGAAAAAAAGCCTCTCAACTTCAACACTTCATCACTCTATTAAATGGACTCACTGGAATGGAGAAAGACAACACAATAATATTTTACCAGGAACTGATGACCACAGAGCACAGCCATTATAGCAAACCACAAAGGTTAAAAGCAGGATAGCCATTTCAATTACTTGACACACAAGAATAAAACCAGCCACTAAAACTATGCACTAAATACATGTGGTTTTCAGCTAATATATATATTAAGCTAAAGCACATACTGTCCATCCAATAAAACTGTTACGGAAACCGTGTAGCAAAATAAAGCTTCACAGCAACATAAAAACTCAATGAGATGACTGAAATACCATTTCAATGTCCTGCACTTATCACTAATGGACAACAAACTGTTTCCTTCAACGCTAGGCTCTGGCTCATCCTGCACCTGTGAAACACCATGGTGGCTTACCGCCCAGTTCTCCAATTATTCAGTCACCAGTTTTGCGTATGCTTTTGGTGTTCATTTTGATGTTTGCTATCAGCTGTGCATTATAGATTATACTCAGTACCTATTTGCATGTAATCAGGATTCTGGAACATTAATTTATTCATTCATTCATTTTCCATCACCACTTCTCAATTTTAGGGTCGTGCTGAATTTCAGCATGAATCCCAGAAGCACCCGGTGCATGCCAAGTCATTATATACAGGTATCCTTGCTTCTAAGGGCCCAATCCTAATATAAAGCATGTTTTTGGGGGGTTTGAGGAAGCTAGAGTACTTTAGAAGAAACCCATATGGATGTTGGAAAGAACTCAGAGTTAAACTTCACTCCCTGGAGCTGTGAGACACCACCACTACCTGTTGCACCCCTGTGTCTTTGTAAGATGTTGACACCATTTCTGCAATTAGCAAACTGAATAAAACATTTAGAATGAATATTAGTGAGCATTAACACATTTTTTCATTACCACACCATCTGCAACCAAATACAAAAAGACACATAAGGCAGAGTGTTAAATGTATGTAGACGTACGTATAATAATCTTAAACATATTCTGTGCGCTGTGTAAAGGCAATCCTGCTCATCTTCAGATGAGAACAGTGCATTGATCCAGACTGGCCACTGTTCACACAGTTAGAGGTGCCATTATATTAGTAATGGCAGATTTCAGGTAAAGATGCCGGCTCAGAAGGGCAACACAAGTGTCCAGTGTAGGGCAGGAGCGTGCGTGATTAAAAACCCATAGCATGTACCGACTGCATTAGCATTGCTCATCCTGCCAGGATCCCGTTTCTGTGGCAACTTGCTGCTGAGCGGTAACTAGGCGACAGGAGCATGTATGCGTGTGGCTCGTGGCAGCGGTACCATCATTATGTCTGTGAATGAGCATAGCAGGATGAACGCAAAACACCAAAGAGACTAAGTATGACNTATGACGCACTTGCCACGTATTTAACTGGAAACTTTGCACACAGATTAAACTTTGCTTGGTGATCTTGGTTTCATTATTCAAGCTGCATGCCTGGTTACCTGGCGATGATATGCGAAGTGGCTTACGTGAGCTTGAGGTCACGTAAGGCACCACTGTTCAACACCACAGCAGAGTGCCTGACTGGGAAATTGCAATCACTTATGTTAAGCTCTGAATCAATCCAGTGATGGAAAGCGATTGCTATTCTGGGCACGGGCTGAGGCCATGGCGTTAACCATCTCAGGTGTTCAGACAAGCCTGCGTCTGTGACTGTATGTGCTTTTGTGCTCTACTTACAGACAGGAAAATGAGCACTGCTGGCTGGGTGGGTGGGTGGATGGAGGCAGACGTTATTTGGGTAAAACAATGACATCCATCATCAGGCTTTCAACAAGGCCTGGGGGATGTTCATGCAAAAAGCATGGTTTGCAAATACATAAAAAGGTTTACTACATCCAACCATAATGGAGGTTAGAGAGCTAGATGTGGTTTCTGCTTTAACTTAGGCCATAGATTGAGAGACAGAGTCAGAGAATTCACATGGCACAGAGAGACCGAGGCAGAGAGAGAGAGAGAGAGAGCAGAACAAAAATAACAGAAAAAGGAAGAGAGACAGACAGCATGGCCGCAGCACGTAGTAGCAGTTTTGACATGTCTTTGTTCAGACCCAGTGCTGCAGTCTGCTGCAGTGCAGATGATGTCATCTCCACCTGCTGCTGCGAGCAAGCACGCTTAGAAAGCCACGCACGTCCACTGCAGAGGGAGAGGGGCTAAGGGGAGGGGCTAACAGCACAGAGGGTCGAGGCTTAGATAGATTCCCCAATCAGAATGCAAGCCACAGTGTGATATCATTAAGACCATCCCATTTTGGTCTAGTACAGTACTTCTGTCACAGCCTGTGATCACTCACAGACAAAACACCAGGCTAAGGCAGATACTTAATGCCATGTTTATGAAGAGAGGTTCCCACTGCAAACTTTATACCACAATCTGCACTGGTGGTCAAGAGCTTCTTGTTTTTCAGCTTCATGTTGTTTTTGATTTCTTTAACAAATTCACAATCATTTGACTTGGCAGAAGCATTATTCTACTACTTTTTTAAATGAATTATTATACATTTTTGTATATTATTTGTATATTATGTGTTGCTAGCTTATTGCTGTCCATTTATGGGGTGTTAGGAGCGAATGTCATGTGTCCCATTTCCATCAGCATCATCACATATGCATCATTTAAGCTTTCCAATTAGAGTGCTCGCAGGACAAGATCACCATCTTCTGATGGAAAATAACAACTTTTTTTCCCCAAACTCTTCCAATCTGCTAACCATGTGCTTCCCTTCAGTGCACATGTTGTTACTTCTCCATCTCCTGAGATCCTCGACGTGTCTGTACTGATGTGGACTGGCACGTCAACACATCCGCCAACTCCCAAACTAAAGCCTCTCACCATCTGCTGCAGTCGCTGAGGTGCAGAGCCATAGCTCAACAATCAGTCTTCCCATCTCCTTGCCTCCCTGTAAGTGACTCATTGGCTCAGCTCAGGCTCGGGCACGGGCATGTAAAATGAGAGGTCATGAAGTCTATCAACCTCAGCCCTTGCAGCCTGCTCACTGTGTGAAGTGCTTTATTAAGTGTGAGTTTGCACTTTGAGTGTATGAGGGCTGATGAGCCAGATCTCTGCAGCATGTTCTTCAGGTTCCTGACTGTCCATACAGAGAAATAAGAGAGCTGGATGCAGAATGCAATATGAAGAACAAAAACCCTCACTTTTTTATGCTATAATAAGTCACTGCAAGCTTATTCTGGCTCCATGCTGCTGAACCACAAGGAATATACAGTATTCTGATGACTGAACATTATATCACTCCAGTTTTCCCTTAACAAAGTATGTATAACTTTAGGACAGTTTGTACAATGCTACAGGATTATCACACATGCTAGAAGATATTTAAATGGTTGCAAAAAACATTGCAAAAATACTTTTGTGTGAGTGGGTGCATGGGTGTGGTGTACATATCTCTATCCGAATATGTTTTCAGGTCAGCAGTAGGCTCATGGTAGTCTGGATCAATCATGTAATTTGTGAATTCCCTGAAACTAAACCCTAGCAAGACTGAGCTGTTAGATATCCCAGAAGATGCCTCCTCATGCCTCAACATACAAAATTTGGTGTAAGTTTTATTGTTAACCTGACTCAGTTATCCATATTAATTCTTTACAAATTTCTCTCAATAGAAGCCATGCTTGCGCTTGTGCAGTCCACAACTTCTGCCTTAAGATGCCGACAACTGATCCAGAATCCAGAAACCCAAAAATGGACCTCCACCTACCTGAAGTCACTCATCAAACTCTGCTTTGCATCACCTTTTCTTTAGGTCACAAGCACAGCTCGACTGAACCAACTATCCCTCACAAGGGAACATGCATTAAGGCTCTTCTACTGGCTGCTCAAACAGCTGAATCAATGTCTGTCTTCAAGCAAAGACCGAAGTGTTACCTTTTCACTAAACACTTAAATCTACACAGCTAAAGAAAAAACTCAAGGCTTGCACTCTAACAGGGTTTTAGCTTTTTGGTATTCTTAGACCCTGACCTATTTGTACTAGCATGGGCATATGTTTTTCAATAGAGACTTTTGTAAGCACCTCTGGATAGGAGCTCTGCAAGTATAGTCACAGAAAATGTGCAAAAGCCCAAGCTAGAAATTAATTTTGATGCTGCTTTAAGTGCTTGATCTTCAAATACTGCAGCACAAAGATTCTGTAAAAAAAAAAAAAAAAAAAAAAATGACAATGTATAAAATGTGTCAATCCAACTAGGACGTGTAAATAGTCATTATAATTGCAAGAGAAAACCCCAAATTATAAAAAGTTTCGATTTTAATGTTCATTCTAATCCTCTATATTTTTTCCTTTTATTGTCCAAATGTCTACATGCTAGTATTTACGGCAGATTTGCACTGTGGTGAAAATAAAATAGTTAGCTAGCAAATCTCCTGGTGTTAGTTACAAAATAAAACAGTTCACATGATGTTCACTCTCGTTATCACACTCAGCTAGAGACTTAGTGTCAAATAGCTACTGCGAACATTAGCTAAGATGACTAAAATTAGAATACTGCTGTTCTTAATAAGCTTATCTAATGTTGCTAAAATATTCTGTTACCAGTATTTCATGCTAAGTAGTACACCAAGCTACACTACAGTATATAGCCAAAAGTATGTGGACATCTGCTCATACCCCAATGTGGATCTTCCCCAAACTGCTGCCACAAAGTTGGAAGCACAAAATGATTTAGAATGTATGCTGTAACATTGAGACTTCCCTTCACTGGAACTAAGAGGCCCAAACATGTTCTAGCATGACAATGCCCCTGTGCACAAAGTGAGCTAAATAAAGACATTGTTTGTCAAGACTGGTGCATAAGAACATGAGTGGCCTGCACAGAGCCCTGACCTTAACCCCACTGAACACCTTTAGACTGAACTGACTGGAACTCTAACTACAAACCAGGCCTTCTCACACAACAACAGAGCTTAACCTTACTAATGCTCTTGTGGCTGAATGGGCAAATCCCCACAGCCATGCTCCAAAATCTAGTGGAAAGCCTTCCCAGAAGAGTGGAGGTTATTACAGCAGCAAAGAGGTCCATATTAATGCCCAGGATCCTGGAAAGGGATGTTTAAGGACAGTTTGTGGTGTGATAGTCAGTTGTCCACAAACTTTAGGCCATTTAGAGTATGTTTGTGAAACGAAATGCTGGGGGTGATGTTGCATGAAAAAATTTACCTTTAGTTCATATGGACTTTTGTCACTCTCTAGTTTCAGGATGTGCTAATTGCTTAACACATGCACAATTTTGTGTAGCACCAAGGCTGTTTTCACCTGGCATTAATGGACCGGTGATCTTTTTTTAGTTGCAGCTTTTGCAGTACCATTGCTGCTTGCTCAAACAGCTAATGTTCAGCTCTGGAAATGTTACTGTAGTGTATAACAAATAAACACAATTCCATATAATGGTTTAGGTTTCTCAAAAATGATCATGAACTCATTTTTGCTAGCTGTGATTTACACAGTAATGTTGAGCAGTGTGCCTTTATGGAATAAAATGGTTGAATCACTGAGGTTATTGCTGTATGTGGAATGCAAGCAATCATACTGAGTGCCGCAAATTGTTACCCGGCTGGACATAATCACACTTACACAACAGTACAGGTGAAACCGCAGGCCTGCGATGGTGGTGGATGTTGGCGGTGAGGCTCCGTGGTCCTATAGAGTACTGATATTTAAGAGGGCCTCCCCCGGTGTTTAAACCTGCTGCTTGACAAGGCCTGGTATTTAGAGGAAGTGCAGGGGAGGAGGCAGTGCCCTCTTGGCACAGGCTGTACCAGCTGAGGCGACCATCTGCATTCACCCTCTCATCTTCATCCTCATCTAATTAACACTGCTTATACCCAATGCAAGGAGAAAAGCTACTAGGGAACCAAGTAGTTCAATTAAATCATTCACAGAATGTATGTATTTTAATGAAGATTGTGGCAACTTTTATTGGTTATTTACACTACAGTACTTAATTGAACCTTATCAAAATCCAGTGCTATGGTTTCATAAGGTTTGTCTAGGGACAATCTGGAATGCTAAGGAAAGTTGGGAGTCTGACCCTATGTTCACACCAGCAAGCGACTAAGAAACAGGCAGCCATTCATGTTCTCTGCACATGCGCAACATGGAATTCAATTTCAGTGAAAGCAGCAAGTGATAAAATGACAAGTCAATTGAAATTCTCAATTCTATGCTATATAGATATGGTTCAGTAAAGCGGCAAATCCAAACTACTGGCTCAATAGATTCCCCTGACCAATCCTATGGCTTGTGTGGTCCAACATAATTCAACCCCCCACTCTTGACTTTAGTTCCTACCTGCAATAAGTTCCTATTTACTTTTTGGCATGGAGAAATGGAAGAAAAAATTATAAACATGATTTCATCCTACTTTGTCATATACAACCTCAAGTTAGATGTGTACAGAGACTTTATGAAGAAAAATAAAGCTTGCAGTGAAGTACAAGAGATTGTTTGTGCCTCTGGTGAATTTATATAGCTAGTACGGTTAGCTTTGCTTTGCTAATCTGCCAACAAAACTAGTATGAAGCCTTGCATGTAACATAAATCGAAGAACCAATTTTCAAACTGATTAGTGCATTATTTCATTTGTGTTTACACGAGAGACAAACTACAAGTGACACACGCAACTTATTATCTGCTAATGTAAACGCAGGCTGAGAGTTGGTAATCTAGTCTATAAGAGATATTCAAGACAGATAATAATGTACAGGAGTCAACAGTGTCACCTCTTAGCCTATTTTCTATAACATTATACAAGCATTCTACAACATTTGAGTTTTGCTATGCAAATGAGATAAGATTTCCAGACTTGTTTCGACTAGTACTTATGATCAATTTGCATGGAATAAGTGAGGTCTGAATAGATCATAAACATGGGAGTGTCTTTAACAAGGTACAAATGGTTAACACTAAAATGTACATACACCTCAATTTAATACAAACTGTTTTGACCTTTATTATAGGCACTTTTTGTAGTGCACACAACATAAGTTATGCTTGATCATTTGTAGGTCACATGACCACAGGATGTATGTAGGTTACACCTATGCTAGGAATTCAGTTCTTGTCTATATTTTATTGTTCTCTGTCTTAAACATGGCCAGTACTTGGTTTTGGTTTGTTTTCGATGGGAGACGAGAGAAAACAGCACTTTTTGAAGTGTCTTATTTCCACAAGATATACTGGAATTTTTACCAACATGTCAATTTAAATGGCATACAGTATATATATTACCTGGGGTATTTCTACTGATTACTTTTAAGAAAATGTTATTATTTCCATGTACAGTCTGTAAAAATTACTGATTACTAAATTTAATAATATCCCAAATATACTCCAGTAATAATTAACTAATCCAATCCGAATAGGACACACACTTCACTAGGAAAGCACTGTATGTTACACACTGTAGGACACATTTTCTTTCTTGCCTTACATGAAGAAAGCATCCCTGCAGGCGGCACTACTCCACACCACAGCGGCCCCCATGAACGATCCTGCTCCACAACAGACACAGTTACACAAGTCTCCCTCAGTCCTCAGTCTAGACTCCAAAAGTGCCTCGAGCAACAACTGGCTGCCAGTGCTGCAGAGAGACCAAAGCCAACACCACACACAAACACATCACCCCACTCCCACCATTCAGCCCTTACAGCAAGCACTGAGTATTTAAAACACAGAGTCCCGATACTGAAACTCCTACTCAGGTCTCAGCCTGCTCACCAGAGTCTTTAGCCACCTGACCCACTGTGGGAAAAGGCAAAGAGCTTCCCACGACTGTATGCTTGGCATGATAACAGTGTCCCACCACGGTGTTTGTGTGCTCTGCAAGCCTCGTCAGTGGTGAGTGAGGCACGTTCATGTACATTTGGCTCAAAGGGAAGTGGGCCAGTTCTGATACATGGAAAGCTTGTAACATGCATGTTTACCAGGATAAGCATGCCAGGAGATGATGCAGAGAGTAGGTACCATGTACAGAACCAGCCATTACAGCTGCACAGCAGTGAGCCACTCACACTTACTCATTTATCTGATTGCAGGGACACTTCCAGCTAAGACAAGCAGGGCTTGGAGCAGAGCATCCTCATTAACAGCAGGGAAACTTGTCAATTTGGAGTAATTATGTGCAATAAATTAGTGAAATGGCACATGTGCGCATGCAGAAGGTTTTTCTTTTCACACTTTTTGTCCTGCACACTGCTGCTTCATGATATATAATCGTACAGTTGAAGAAGGAGTAACAGTTGTTTTTCAGAAATGTGTGGATAGCCTAGAATCATAAGCCAACTGCATTACAAATCTCATTTACACACAAAGTGAATTCTATTTCATCGTACTATGTGCGACTCTCTAGAAGTGTAAACCATCCAGACTGGTGATATATGGTGCAGTTTGTTCTTTGTTCCACTCTCCAGCACACAAGAAACCTCTGCAGACTTTAATGGTCCTTTTTCTTTCCAGTTGAATGGACCTCTCCAATTTAGCATCCATACAAACAAATGGCAAAACACATTAACTCGAGCCTGGGATTCTCTGTGATAAACGGTTGTGCTCATCCTTCCAGACATGCCCTGGTTAAATCAGGTGCATTATTTGTCATGGTATGACAGTTTACTGATGCAAAAACAAATGCATTACTATGGATAAAAGTACAGCAAACAGATTCTGAGTAGACTGAATTTTCATAAACAACATACTAACAGACTTTTCTACATGAGTATGCAGTTATTTAATACTGTGCTACAGGCATGTTTCACGAAATTCCACAGTAACATTGGTTTAGATAAAAATAACTTGTGATTTTCCATAGGTGTGGTTTAGACCTTAAAATGATCTCCAATAACATTTTCCATCTTCTACCATTTCCCCCTGAGTCTATGCAATCCTCTGTGACTTGACAGACTCTTTAAAAAAAGGTCAAGCTCAGAGGAAAGAACAGTTCAAGACAGCCAATCAAGCTTTAACAAACTGATTATTCACTCAATCTCAGCATGCCTATTACAATCTGAAATCTGCCAACTTCCTTCACTGCTAGCTCAATTTATGCAAATGAAATATAGGACTCCTAGGAGGATCATTATGATTAGGATTTGTCCATTAAGTGGAAATGTTTGGCTACAATATACTGTAGTATTTATCAGTGATATTAAAAGGAGTAGGAATACATAAGTGATTAATGATTTAGGCTGCATTTTTCTTTTTGAGTGAAATGAGAAAAATAAGACTTAGAAGCAAATAGAGAATCATTAAAAATATTGTTGTATGTTGCTTTAAACATTAGTATAAACACTAAGAAACTTCTAATTGTAATGGATTTGCACTTTAAAGCATCAAACATTGGACATTTTGGACATCTTACACACATCTGTATACATCATTTCCATTAGTACTAGATTAAGAAGCATCTCAGCGCTCTGCATCCAGTCACAGAAAAACTAAGCTCTAATTCACTAAAGGAAAAAAAAGTTCAGCGTCTACAGCAGAAAGCGTAATGACTGACAATAAATGTGCCTTTTCCCCCTGACAGCCTCTCTCTCTAAACCACAGCTTTCCATTTTTAAAGACCCTGAGGTCCAGCCAGTCTTTCAGGTAGCTACTTCCAGTTCACTGCTCAGCTTTTCTTCAGAAATGGTCTCTAAGAAAATGGGGTCTTGAGAAAGTCCTTTCAAACAGATAACAGGAGAGACTAAAGTGCACCACTCAGACTCATGATGAACACAATTATATAAGATCAGTTTAACGTAACTGTTAAAAGCATATGTGGATATAATAAATTACAAGTTACGAGATGTGGAAAGAATCTGTGTCAAAATATGCATAAAAAGTTCTACTTTTAGACAACACTTCAAGTGAGTGGCATAATGGAAAAAAAACTTAGCAGTGAAGAAACTTAGAAATGAAGACACTTAGAAATACTAAGTTTAGAAAAAAACAGGGGAATTATGCATCATCAGTAAATTGCAAGTAAAGCAAAAGTTTTAGGTTTTATGCCTTTCTTGTCCTGACTCTTAGTGTATCAACAGGTTGCTGGGCAAAAGTTCTTAGAAAAAAGGCTCTTATTTGCACAACAGCTTCATTTCACCTCGATTTAATAAAGAATGGCTGTAAAGGTCAGTGCTGTCCATCTTGTTGATGTCAGTCACCGCTGTTACACAGGCTGCGTCCTGATCTGCGCTGCACACTACTGCACTAAGTAGAGCCAAACAGCATGCCACTACAGGTAACCATAGTTACCATAGGCAGCGTACTATCTGTGACATTAGTATACGGTTTGGGACGCGGCCACAAACTCTGGTCACGACCACTGATCTTGGTGATTAAGTGCGACAGATATTAAAGAAAAAAAAACCTGAGCAAATCCTGTCCTGTGTATGAGCTTGTACACATAGTATGTGTAATAATTAATAAACCATGTCACTTCTCCCAGGTGGTGGATTCCATAAAATGAACAAAGTAAAATAATTAAAATAAAATTGTTACTGCGCAATAACATCTTAACAGCGTTGAATTTTTTTTTTTATAGAGGAGTCAATTCTTTCGCGCACGCAGAGACGATCAGGTGGTTTGCTTGAGTTTTGAAACATTAAAACAACATACTAGGTTCAACACACTGGTGAGCACGTGCGCTAAAACCCAACCACTTCCCTGATCTTCACGTTATGAAACTTTCCCATAATGAATACCATGTGCACTCCAAACACTGCACTGCACTGCTCCACTCGAGTGACTGTGATCAGAGTGGCTAACAGGCAATCAGACATCACAACAAAACATCCGACAGATAAACGCTGACAGTCGTTTCTTCACTGAGTGAAAGGGACACCCCGAAAAATGAAACAGACACGTTAGCACCAGCAGACAAACCTTGAGTGAAGTGCACAACAGATCTTGCTGGTCAAAAGACATCTCCCGGTTTGTAGTAGGCTAAGTGCACGCAACTTTGTTCATCCACAGACAGACTACTACTACACACACAAACACAAAACGTACACACAACGACAGACTAGGGTTATGGAAACGCGTCCGACCTTCTATTTTATTGGCCATGGAAGTCCCCCTGCAATGCACACGGTCTCCGTGTCTTTAGGAGAAGCAGGTGTCAGTCATCGGCATCTTGACCAATGTCCCCGAGAGAGAGAGAGAGAGAGAGAGGGAGTGAGAGAGAGAGAGAGAGAGGTGCAGTGTGTCAGTTTTCGCACTGGGAAATGTGCACGCGCAAACCTATTTAAAGCAGGGACGGTGCTCAGTGCTCTCCTCCCCGGCGGAACACAAGTGCAGAAAAATCGGCGTGCAGAAAAGCGCAGAGAGAAAGAGTAAACCCGCTCACTCCGTGCGCTCCCATCACTCCTTTCTCTCTTTCTCCTCCTCCCTCCATCCCCTGCACCCTGTGCCCCTGTTAGCCCGCAGTGAAAGACAGACGGCGGGGCGCGCGGGCAACATGAAAACACGCGCCCCAGTTTACTTTCTTTCTTTCTTTCTTACTCGCCATTGGCTCTTTAGAACCGTATTGTCAGACTGCGCAGGATTTCCGGTTTGGACTGTGTGGAGAGAACACATGCACAAAATGTGCGTTGGTTTCCCTTTATTTGTGGGCCGGCTTAATGATTAAAACATTCATAAATAACATTGCGCAAATCAGTAATGGCACTGCAATGAATGGCACTGCCTCCTGTTGCGGGGACGCACGCACTGCCACACCCACCACTCGCTTTTCTTATACCTCATTTTCCTTAATCCCATGCCTGCTTCTGTGTATTAGGCTGATCCAGTCTGTTCCATTACCACTTACAGCGCGCTCTGCCTTCACTATCCTGTACATCTGTAAATCGGAAACTTTAAGCCCACTCCCGTCCACGACGGACATTTTTTTTGCTTGTGATGAACTACAATGAAGTGTAATCTCTCGCAAACCACGTGACCCCTTTCTCATTTACGGTGCTTTAGGAAACACGCCCACTTCAGCACCGCATTGTGTTACTCGCAGAAGAAAACAAGCTGGAAACGTGCAAGTTTCAAAGCGCTGAGAGAAACAACCGACTACAAGAAGTCAGCGTTTGTGTGGGCGGCTCTAGAGTCAACAACACGCAACTTCATGGCGTAAATGTGGATCTTTACGCACAAGATGGCAAACAAACAAACAAAAAGGTCCACAGACACCCGAATGTCATGGTTACAGCGCGCGCCACATCCTTTACGTCTCCGGGTCTTTTTTTGTCCTGCGCGCGGCTCCGTACCTGCAATGCTGCAGAGGGAGAGAAGACCCGCCTCCTTTCTGCATTATGACAAATCAATGCAGGCAGCTGTGTTTGTTATCAGTGCTGTGAGCTCTCTCTCTCTCTCTCTCTCTCTCTCTCTCTCTCTCTCTCGCGGAACGTGAGGAAGTCCACGACCGCAAAGCGCGTGATGATGATCTAGGAGCTCCGTCCAAAACCGCAGACTGCCAGCTCTAAACAATGTGTCAGAACAGATCGCCACCCCTGTGTATGCACTTTCGGATATGGTCCAGATTTTACAGTTTTTATATGAATGTGCATGCGCTTATGAAGAAGACGTGTGTCCCCGCAGCGAACAGGTGGATTCATATGCTGCTTATAACCAGGGGTTATAAATGAAGGTTTAGGGCGCGTGGGAGCTCTATTCCTACTGGATAATCTATATGTTGTTATGATCTGGTCTCAGTAATCATGCATATGTATTTAAAACAAGGGCTTAAGTGGCCAGACATTAAGCTTTTTGGCATCTGTATCATTATTCTTACCACCATTTGGCCCTGCTATGATTTTGCTGTGGTTCAGCTCAGCTTCACACAACCCACTCCAATTCAGCCCCTGGTTACAGTGAATGTTAGCTGGTCACTACTGACACTAGGGTTCAGGTACAGCTGTGGAACAGTGATTCCATACATGGAAAAGTATGGAAATTCTGAAACTGATATACTGATATTCTGTTGTCTAAGTTGTGCATCAGTGTTCTAAATAGGTCTTTAGACATTCTCCTATTTCCTGCACCAATGCAGCCTCTCTAATGTACAGTCAGCTGTAGAAAACAAAAATTATGAAAAATATCTTTGTGGTTCATTAGGTTACTTTCACCTTTAGGTTACTCTCACCTTTAATAAAAGCCCTATACATGTATGTGTATATACATTATATATACACACACAAACACACACACACACACACAGTTAGGCCTGGAAGTATTTGGACAATGACAGAGTTTTTGTGATTTTGCCTTTATACACCACCACAATGGATTTGAAATAA
>CM074960.1:6986423-7019336 GCA_037577455.1 Pangasius macronema
ACTTCAGGCAGTCATTGACTGCAAAGGATTTTCATCCAAGTATTAAAATTATGGTTATATTTACAATTATGTCACTCCTGAAAATGGCTGTAATTCCTAAATGGTAAATGCCATATTTTTGTGGAACCTCTTAAAATAAAGCTGAAACTGTACACTTCGATACCTATTGAGTGTTTTATTTCAAATCCATATATATATATATATATATATATATACACACACACACACACACACACACACACACAATGGGTGCCCAAGGCTCATTGATGCGAACGTCCGATCCCACAGAAGAGCAACTGTAGCACAAACTGCTGAAAAAGTTAATGCTGGCTATGATAGAAATGTATCAGAACCCACAGTGCATCGCAGCTTGCTGCTGACCACTGTCCACCACCGAAAACGATTACAACAGGCACGTGAGCATCAGAACTGGACCATGGAGCAATGGAAGAAGGTAGCCTGGTCTGACAAGTCACATTTTCTTTTACATCATGTGGATGGCCAGGTTTGTGTGTAGCTTACCTGGGGAAGAGATGGCACTAGGATGCACTATGGGAAAAAGGCAAGCTGGCCTAGGCTGTGTGCTGCTCTGGGCAATGTTCTGCTGGGAAACCTTGGGTCCTGGCACTCATGTGGATGTTACTTTGAAACATAACATCTACCTAAAAATTGTTTCAGACCAAGTACACCCCTTCATAGCAACAGTATTCCCTAATGAGAGTAGCTTCTTTCAGCAGGATAATGACAAAGACTTCAAGTTGTTGACTTGGCCTCCAAATTCCCCAAATCTCAATCCGATCAAGCATCTGTGGGATGTGCTCGACAAACAAGTCCAATCCATGGAGGCCCCACCTTGAACTTACAGGAGTTAAAGCTTCCGACACATCAACTTGTGTTCACTCGCTGCCTAAAATATCCCATTGTAACAAGATAATCAATGTTATTCACTTCACCTGTCAGTGGTTTTAATGTTATGGCTGATTGGTGTGTATATATAGGCACCCCCGCATTTAGTACTTCATAAAACCTCACTTTGCCAACATAGCTTCTCCTATAATGTATTTTCCTATAATGCTTGATGTGATTGGAGAATACTGTAAGGAATCTGAGACACTCCTCAATACATTAACTCTCAAGATCCTCCAGGATTCTAGGTCCTCTCTTGTGGTCTCTCCTTTTCAACTCAACTCAAAGTTGTTGTTTTTTTGAGTTTTCCTGGGTTAGCAATTTTAAAAGCTTAACTCAGCGTTTGTTGACAAAAAACTATTTTTGTCTCATCTGACTACAGTATCCATTTACAGTAGAGTCTACTGAATTCCAGGCACTTGCATTTGGAGTTAGATGGAAAAAAAAGACTTTCTCCTGGCATGTCTTCCAAATTGTTATTAGATTGTTGACATGAAAGTGGTGTCTAACTGTAGATTTACAGACTTGGTGACCCCAAAATACAGCCATTGTCTGTAAATCTCCAACCATGATCCTTGGAGAGATGTTTTGCGTCTCTCAGCATTCTCCTCACTATGCCTGGTAGGAAAATCCAGTTGTATGAAACTTCTTTCTTATTGCAGTGGATGTTACATATTTTATTTTATTTTACTTTATTTATTTAATTTTATTTATTTTATATGTCTTTTTAAAAAATTTTGATAGGCATTTCCTGCCCTATGAAGGTCAACACACTTTTGCCTCAGTTTATTTGTGTATTCTCTAATGTTCACCTTCGTGAATGGCTGAGGGAATCCACCTTCTGGCATGTTTTTGGGAGGTTGGAGAAAACCAATGAACTCGGGGAAACCCTATATGCACATGGAGAGAGCATATAAAACTCTACGCTGCTCAGAATCGAACAAGGGACACTGGAGCTATGAAACAGCAACATTACTCACCGTGCCATCCAATTTTGTTACATCAACAAAAGTATTTGAGGGTGCAAATATGTGAATCAACAGTTTTGCAAAATGTGTAGACCCACCTGTCACCATGGTTCATTGTGCCTGGTTCATGACAGCAATGTATGGAGTGTGAGGTGTGTGTTGAGAGGCATTGCTTTGTAAAGTGAATGGTATTTGTGAAGTAACTCTGTGAATGGAAAGAATGGTGAGAGGAGACGGACCGAGTAATAATGAATGAGGAAGTGGGAGTTCCCGACAGACGTTACGTCGACAGGGAAAGGTGTGTAAACAGGTCATTGTGCCCTACTTTATTCTGTCAGTGCCCACTGCAGAAACCCTAATTCCACCTTTAGAGACAAATTACACTGCAAACCACACACACACAGGCTCCGTTCTCCCCTCCATTTTAACTTAGAGCAGACAAAAGAGACAGTTATTACTGCTGTATATTGTATGTTCACTCATACATTGCATATGTTTGTGCATACACTTTCTGCTGTGCTAGTATTGTTCACCTGATGTCTCATTTATCAACTGTGCATATGCATAGTTTTGTGTGTAAACTGTGCATACTACTCCAAACCATTCAAGGGTTTGTGTAAACGTGGGTAAACTGATTATAAGGAGCTCCCATCACACTTATTGTCCATCATGCTAGCATAATTGACAGAGTAATTGCTAGTTATGGTGCTCACAACAATGTGCAGACAGGAGACACAGAACTCCTCAATACAAATCATATAAAAGGCACATCTAAAGATTGAATGAGATGGTGCCTTGCACGAGGATTTGGCACACAGAGAAAGATTTGCACAGAGAAAATGTTTCTTACGCACTGCAGGAGCCTTTTTGCTGAGATTGATGAGTGGCTCATGAGTTGATTTCACTTGTCCAGTGCAATTTTAGTGGATCTCACCCCTCTTTAGGAGAGGTCAACACTCATGTCCTTTTTAAACCATGAGCATATTTCAATGAGAAATCAGACACAGGTCTGACATTTCCCAACCAACTTACATGCATTCATATCAGTCACACCACAGTGCCCCACATTTCCAAATATGGAAGCAGAAAAGACAACAATAAATAGAGATTGTCATGCCATCGTTTCCCAAATGTAACCTGGGCAATGGATTGCATAAAAGCCATAAAATTACCCTTTTAAAGAGAAGTTCTTTACCGTATATTGCAATTAGCGGGAATTACTTTATGCAAATGAGTGTGGCCACAGACAAGCAGAGCAATTTCCAATGTGTAGGATTTATCAACATCCATAGCAGATGACTATTCATACGTATGTATGGTAAATGCCAAATTCTAGTGTGTACTGGTGGTTCTTATGCACAGAATTAAAACTTGCTCTCAATCCACTCTGACAAATGAGACCCCTGGATTCTTCAGATGTGTCTTGCAGTCAGTCTCTGAGAACTAACCATAAAGGAATACATCTTCTGTTCCTGTAGCTCATATACAAAGTACTGTAATTTTGACACAGTGGGGACATACTGGGGCTTTAGAGTTTGTTTTCCAAACATAAAAAGTTGTTTTTTATAATTGTAGAGGAAAGATTAAATCCAGTCTAGTAACCCTGATCTCTAAATAACCAACCAAATAACCAAATATTTGGCAAGACATTCTATCACATGTATCTCTCATCTTGAAATCTTTGTTGCTGAGTGTGAGTGTTATAGTCTTGAATTTGTATATGGCCATGTATATTAGCGACCTGTTGCATTTATTGACGTAATTGTACAACTTCCCTTATGAGACTCAGATATTTACTCAAAACTCATTTTGACCTTTTGACCAAAAGAAGAAAAAAGAGTCATGTCTCTTTACACAACTTTAAGTCATCTTTTCTAATTGCACATACACTATGGGTGAAAGATAGTGATAAGTTTGAAAAAATGCTCAGTATTATTTTATTTCTTGTGCTTCTGTTCTGCCACTATAGGTCACTATGCATGCTGTATGTTTACTCTGACTCACATGTGGCTGCTCCCTCACTTCACTATCGAGACTGGAGAATTGTACGTGTTCGGTTAAACCTGCCTATCAGCTGATCAGCGCAAAGACGCATGTCAGTTTGGCAAGTACGTCTCAATGTCCATATGCTCAGATATTTTCAGGAGCTTTCTGATGCCACAGCGCTGATCTCAGTCAGGCTGTCCAGTGTGACGCTATGTGCTGGCCTCAAGTTTATTAAACCAGGCTTTCTGAGGGCAAGTGTCCCACAGTGATGGGATTATCTAACAGAGCCTTTCTGACTGTGGAAATGTAACACAGGCTTTGGGATGAAAGTGGACTTCTGTATGTGTAAGAACCTTTCTTTAAAAACAGTGTGTAATCTAGATCACATCTCCATGTAAACTTCATTCTCCTGTCTCTAGGCTTTTCCCCCTATCACCTGTTTAGAACATAATCTTTCCATGTTATAATTATGTCTACTTGGATCTGAGTTCATACTTGATATTTACTATGTAAATTTTGTAAGTATGATCTACCCACAGGGTCAAAATGAAATGCCAGCACTACCAACGAAAGTACTTTCTTCTGGAAAGAAGTGGCATGGAAAATTAATCAATCCTATACATGCAAAGATAAACAGCTAAATAAAGCCCAGGTGTTGCACAAAAACAACAAAAATAAAATTTTTGATGGTAATGTCTTTAATCTCTGTATATAACTCAGGTTTTCTTTTCACACAATCTCTCTGGCCATCAGATAAGTAAGATTAAAGAACACAGGGCAAGTAATGAGCTGTGCCTTAAAAAGTCAACTCACTGAAAAGCTCTATCTGAGAAGGACTTATCATGTTGGCCCTGGCAGAAGAGAAAGGCAGTAATCATTCAAATCTGAATTTGGTCCTAGTGACAAAGGAATCGCTTGACATTATAATTAGCTATTGGTGCAGAAGAAATTTAAACTGTACAATCGTGTCCCCCTCTAGTGGTCCATCATTGATCCAGCATCAAACCCTAAGGACTGAAGTTGCATTAATGCCGTTCGAATCTTGATGAAATAACTAAAACTACTATTCTCAAATCTTTTTTAAAACACAAATTGAATGTGCCAATAAAATGTGGGGTAATTAGAAAAGCCCCAGGCTAAGACACCACAATTATGTAAGAAATTAATTTTCCCTACTAGCTGGTCTGTCCTATTAAAATTCTTACTTGATCTACAAATTTTAATGCTGAGCTTAATAATGATAAATCTTATATTAATACTTAAAATACCATTAGGGTACAATATTATAATTAGGTACAATTTTGGGGTATTGTGCCACTTTACCCTTCAGGGTTGTAGGATCCAGAGCCTATGCAGATGCATTTGTGTTTTTATGACAAATTATATAAAATCAAAATAAATCCAACCAGTTGATCCAACCACTTTTTCTATAAAATCATTTTAATTTCTGACTAGCAGGCAAATAGTCCTTTGTTAGGGTATTCATAAGGTAGTATTGGATTAGATTGAAACTTTTGGCTATAGTTAATAAATAAAGTAAGAATGCATATAAATGTGATTGAAGTTATGAGTAATGAATAATTTAAAGGTCTACGTGAAAACATAAGGAGTAAAAGTACAAACTGGCTAAAATGATATTTAAGTATAGTTACAAAATTATTTTAATAATTACTGCAGTACTTTCCAACTCTGGATGCCATCATGAATTATGAATCATAAGTTACCACTATCCATTAATCTGTCAACCACTTTACGTAGATTAATCTGACTAGTTCTGAACTCTTTCTCTGTGCCAGAGGCAACACTAACACACTCTACAAATCACAATCTTCTCATCCAACAGCTGTCATAATAAATATATAAAGACAGTTACAGCGGCTCCACAGCAGGAGCAAGCCAAAAGCGCAGAACAGCAGTGAGAAAAAAGAAGCTGTACCGTCCAGAGAGAGCCAGTCGTGCTGGGATGAAGGCAGAGAGGGCAATGCGCGGGCCTTGTACTCAAACACCACTGAGTTTGAGATGATCTGATTACTGACTGCCACCTGCAGAGTCACCAGCCCTGTGTCATGGGCTACAGGGAGACAAACACAGCAACACACGCATTAGTCATTAGAGCGATACAGAGAGAAAATCACATCAGCACTCATGAGAGTTCAGCCAGCACTTCTCATGCATGGTTTGACAGAATATGGCACAAGAGGATGTATGAGCCTGGCTCAATTAAAACACAAGCCGCTGGGGGACAGCAGCTTTTGCTTTGCAGCAAATTACAACATGCTTAAAATGTTGATAATAATTTTGTCACCATTAGATGAAATAATGATTAATTCTGAATTAAAGTCTGAAAGTTTCCTGTATGTGTGTAACTGAGTGAAGACTTACCAGGGCAGTAACAACGCAGAACACCGGGCTGGATCAGCGAAGCAGGGACAGAGATCTGATCAAACAGACAGCTGTACTGACTGCTAGCCTCCTGCCATGGGCCAGTGATCAGCACCTTAACCCCGCCCTGACACACGCACACACACACACACACACACTGACTTGACATCTTAACATGACAGTATACACATAACAAGCCATGTTACACTTAGTCCAATGTCAAGTGGGCCAGACCAAATAGTCTGTTCAGCAGACCAACAACACAACAACTAAGAGGACTTAAATGTGTTCATTTACCAAACTGATCTGAAAGGTACACCCTGAATGCAGAAACGAATCAAAACAAATGAACTGAACTGCATTTCCCCCCCCAAAATATGGTTATATCCTTTTGTAGTGTTACAACTTGGAACTGGTTTAATTGATTGTATGTTATGAATTTATACATAGTCTACATTATAGTGGAAGAAAATTTAAAAGGTTTGCAGTTATTTAATAAATAACTTTTGTAAAATTTGTGAATTGCATACATATTTAACCCCATTGCTGTCTAATTACTACATTAGTTATTTTAGAAAGAGACTTGGTTACAGTGTCTAATGTTTAGCTTGCTAATGAAGAATTACATAATAATTAGAGCATTTTGTTAGTAGTAAAGTTTATTTTCCTGGGTTAATGGCTCAATATTGCCCCTAGTGGAATAACATAGACTAGCTCTTATTTTGAATCTTTCAATTCAATTACCATCCACAAGACAATTTTATTTTAAAACCCATGGGCTGTATAAGAACAGTCCCAGCTTGCAGGCTGTAAGTGTGAACTCCTGTTTTACACTTTTATTACTGTGTAAATGTTCAAGCATTTGTATTACTTGAACACCATTTTTATACTAATTTATTTATTTTTATAATAAATTTTATACAAGAATATTTTTACATCAGAGTCGCAGTGACGAGAACTTCATTACAAATCTACATTCGAATTCTAAATCAAAATGTTTTTTTCGGTTTGCTGCCATCACGTGGAAGATCTTGGGTCTAACATATAGAATGGTATAGAATTATAGGTTCAACAACTGAGAGACAAACCCTCCCTCTTGTGGTTTTAATATGCAACAGCTGTTTAAGAGGAATTTGTTTTTGACACAGCAGAAGAAATAATAAATAAAAATGGGTGACTAACATGAAAGTTTCTATATTATACTTGAAACAAGTTTACACCTTTAACAAGACGTAAATTTTGGTACGACACTAACTTTGTTTTGTAAATTCTCCTTCAATATTATTTCTCTCTTTTAAAATTTATAATATGAGAAACAATCCATGATGAAGGTATTTGGTTAATGCTGCTTTGTTGATACAAATGCTTATGACATGAATACAAATAATAAATAAAAACTTGCTTTCTTTGTTTGACCACTATAAAAGCATCAACCTTTCCCTGGGAACTCTGGATACTTCACCTTTGTTCTTATTTACATAAAATCATAAAAACATTTTGAGTTTAAAGGCATAATTTTAAAAATAAACACAACGTGAGAACAACAATGAACTTCTGCTCTGTGGTAATTTTCTGTCCTGAACATTGTTCTGTACTAGTCACTAGTTGTGAGTACCTATATCACATGACACATGTATATCACTGTTTAAACCTGCTTTTAAGCTGCTTCTGTTCAGAGGTTTTCCCTTACAGTGCGAGTCGTCAGTTCAACCTATGTGTTAAAAAAATTAACCATCCACCCAAAAGGCAGACCTACTACTTATTCAAAACTTGCTTATTTGTAAGGTCAATTCCTCAGAAGAACTGTGGGAGGCAGGGGATAGTTTTCATGCTGCTTATAATTCATCTAGTATTGTACATTCTTGAAATAAATATTAATAATATCATTACATTAATATTATTATTTTAAATAAATAATAAAAACTGTTAAATAAATGTCAGCAAATGTCAATCATCTGTTTCACTTACAGTTAAATGAACTCACCTCTGGATAGGACCATTCTGGGGAGTAGTCAGTCACCATAAAGAGCCTCCCTGTGGCCTGCAGCATACCCAGTGTGCCCTGCGCCACTGCTGCTGACACAACGTCAGCGACATGCATGTAGGAAAGTGAACCAGTGTCCCCTGAGGCCCCTGTACCAGCCGTTCCACCACCTAGACCCTGGGGACTGCAGCAAGGCTGGAGGCAGAGGTCAGAAGTGCTATATCCTGTTGCTCTGTTGTTCCCATCCCCCTGGCCCTGTTGCTGGTTTCCTCCTGAGGCTGCCTGCCCATCCGAGCCAGGTGGTGCCACCAGCTGGTGGGCATAAAGTGCCCCACCAGAACCCACAGCAGTGACTCCTCCGTCCACTGAAATGAAGTCATTGATGAGGTCCGAGAACTGATTGCCAAAGGAGATGTCAAAGTGATCCAGGCTGATTTCCATGCCGGTGCCTCCAGTACTGCCAGCTCCAGCTCCACTTAGACTCTGGTGGGTCCCCACTGTATTGTAGAGCCCCTGTACCAGCCCAGCTCCCTGTAGAAGAGGCTGCAGCTGCTGCTGGCCATTAGTGCTGTCGCTGGAATTCCCATTCCTTAGGGCCACTGCTTCATTGCTTACTCCATTCTCAGACCCTTGCTGCAGGTAGCGGTCTGATCCACTGCCCTCTGTGTTGCCTCCTGCACAGGCCTGTAAGTGATCCCCAGGCTTGATTAAGCCATCTGATCTGGTCTCGGCACCAGTGGCCTGACTGGAAGCTGTACTGCCAGCCTGATCATGGCCGACCACATCCTCATGCTCTGTTCCAAGGCTGGAGAAGCCTCCTGGATACTGTAGTAGTTGAAGAGATCCACTCTGTCCTTGGTTCTCTGTGGCTGAACTTCCATTGCAGTTGGGTCTATGCTGGCTCTGGTGGCCATGGTGATGGTGTAGGTGGCCATTGGTACCAGGGGAGTCTGCTTTGACCACCTGTAAGCCCATATAGGTCCTGTCATGGGAGTTGTGCTCCAGTAAATGGCTCTTCTGGCCTGAATTCTGCCTGCCTTGCTGGTTCTGGGCTGACTGTGGTGTGTCCTGAAGGAAGAAACTGGGAGAGTGACTTTGATGGGCCAGATGAGTGTTGGTCATTGCCTGGTCATAAGCCACTGATGTACTGGAGGAGAAGTCAGGTTTTGCATCAATGGCACTGAAATCCATTTGCTCCAGGGTGGTGCTGGGACTCAGTCCTCCTCCAGAAGGCAGTAGTGAGCCTGCTGGGGTTAATGTTAGTGAGTTCTGCGAGACTGAACCGTTGGATACACTACAGCTTACAACTGCCCCCATCTGGTAGCCACTTTCATTGGCCAGCTGCTGTTCGAAGGAAGTGTCCTCAGTCTTGATGTTCTTTATGATCTCTGAGCTGAAGCTGAAGCTAGAGTTGGACATTGGCGGAGAGTGCTGCAGGTCGTTGGTGCTGGCCATGGAGGAGGAGGTACCTGAAGAGCCATTCTCTTGCTTCAGCCCACTGCCCCCATAAGTTTGGCCCTGCTTCGGGTTATTCAGGAAGCAGTCTGGGTCAAAGTTCATGGTGGTCTCTGGTAGCTTGATGTTGCCTGAATCCAGGCTGCTTGATAGGACAAGCTCCTCAGAGACTCCAGCTGCAGAGAGCATGGCTAGTCCGTCCGTGGCTCCTGGTGTGCCTGCCTCTGTGCCTCCACTGCCCGGAAAGGCAAACTTATGGCTGTCAGAGGTGACAGTGAGCACCAGTCCATGGGAGGTGGCATCAGGGCCCATGAGGTGAGCATTAGCACCACCTGTGGGGGACATGCTGTAGACTGGATCGCCTGGTACCTCTGACATAAAGACGCTCTGAGATAGGCTGCTCATTACTGAGGCCACATGACTCATCCCTGTAACAGCGGGGCTGTCGGCCATATCGGGGTCTGAGTTTAGGCCACTGCTGATGGACACGGGTGAGCTCTGGGTGGTATCCGGAACTTCCACCTGGTTGGTAGATGAGACTTCAGTACTATTCTGGTGCAGTAGTACAGGCTTATGCACTTTTCCATTGCGTTTTTCCCGTGATGTGCCCCCTCCTGTGGCCCCTGTGCCTGCTTTTCCCCCAGCATGGCTGTGTTCTGTTTTGCCTTCTGACACATCGCTGTTTTGCAGCTCGGAGTGACCACTGCTGTAGGTGCCAGTGCGAGGGTCCACTTTAGGAGAGATGATACGGTGTTTAGCACTGTTACACTTGTGGTGCACAGTGCTCCCAGCACCTGACAGACACATACAAAACAAGGCCAAAACATTTAGAATGGCAGATTTTCCAGTGCGTCAACAGAGGAGTATGTGCAGTCTCTATCATGAATTAGAATGAGAGATTTTAATGGCTTTCCTCAGACATTATAAATGCATCATATTAAACACTAAATGTTAATGGGTTGTGCCACCTTATTGCATATTCAGCTGATCAAAAACAATGTGATTATGAAATGCAGCCTTCATAGCTTGACAGTAAATAGCAGGAATAATCTCTAACCTTTCTAACAACTTTGTGAAATAATATAGCCCCTGTCACTACTGAGAACGAGGTCCTCTAGTGGTGTCACGATTACAAGGCATTCCGTAAATCATTATAACATTCTCATCCAGGGCTCTTTTTTTGACATTACGCATGTAATCTAGGGAGTGCAAAGTACCTGAAACCTGCAGATTTCCAGGCTACAATGGTGTTCTTACGACTCCTGTCTATACCTGTCTTTCCCTCTTGGCCCATCTCTGTGTTCCCCTTCTGTCCCTTACCAAGCGTGCCTGTGCAGAGGCAGTTGTGAGTCCGGGGAGGAGGCTTGGTCTGATGGCTGTCCAGTATCTGCTGCACAAGCTGCTCTACTGAGAAACCAGAGCTGCTGTTTGGTAACGACGTTCAGGTGAACTACGGTACTTGATCCTTCTCTCTTCTGTGTCAACAGTCGACCACATGTCACGTGGTGCCAAACCTATTTTATCCCTCTCTAGGTCTAACATAAGTCTAACACTACACCCTTGACCATTACCATCCACCAACTGGATCAACTGGTTTTAGAGGATTTTAAAATTATCTTAGATAACACACATTATGTTGTTTTTGCATTGTGAGAGACCTTATAAACATTTATGGCATTTGGCAGATACTCTTATCCAGGGTGACTTACAATTATCTAATTTTTATACAACTGAGCAGGTGAGGATTAAGAGCCTTACTTAAGGGCCCAGCAGTAGCAGTTGGCGGTGCTGGGATTTGAACTCTCAACTTTCCGATCAGGAGGCCAACATCTTAACCACTGAGCTACCACTTACCTCATAAAAAAGTTTATTGGTAAGAGGTCACAAATTGCTCATGTTTTGTTTTGATTTCTCTCCATGTACTTTTCTTGTGCACTGACATGTGCCTTTGTTTTAATTTGAGACCAGTCTCAGGCCCTGTCCTATCATTGGTGTGTTTTCTCAGATTGTGTCCAAGTGTTCTGTGTTCATATTTCCATTCATTCATTAGCTTGTCTATTTATACCCTTATGCCTTTGTCTGATTGCAACTTCTCAACATTGTTACTCAAACTTAGGTTTTCTTGTTCCAGTTCCTTGTTTTCTAGATTCTGTGTACTTTCTGGTTTTGATCTCTGTCTTTTCTGAAAGGGCAACCCTCTGTTGCAGGGTTGAACATAGTCCCCTTTATGGGCGTAGATGGAATCTAGTTCCCTAAGTGTGTACGGTGAATGCTACCTTCAGTATGCTTCAGTATCATGTCATATTTATGATATTAAACTATTTATTTACATTGAAGAGTTTTGATCTCATCATCCAAACCCATTAATCAAACCCATTAATTAATGTCTATTTAAAACAAGCACTATAAATAATGTGAACTTTAATTTAATGACAATTTTAACCATGTTCTGTGAGTGGAAAGTTCAAGTATAAAAAAACTCAAATTATTAAGGTACATATGTAAACAATATGACTAGTATTTAACTAGTTGGATTACTTAACAAAATACTTAAAGGGCTCCTTGGATGTAAAAACTTTGTGGCCTGCCACAGGCAGGTTGGATCCAATTGCAGGTGTATTTTGCAAATTTTGTAGGGAATCGGGGATATTGTGTGTGATTGGGAACAGGTGTACTTGATTAGAAGTCTGGAAATAGTGACATGGTTTGTAGTTTTTGACTTAGTTGAATGTCATGGGAGTTGGGGTTTCCTGCTTCAGTGGTGACAAATGATATGGCTCTTGTGCAATAAATATTTCACTATTTTATTATTTGGATCACTACGTTTTACTTGGATCATTATTTGTTTAAATAACAGTGTCTGAGTAAGGATTATGGCTATTCTATCCACCTGTGATGACACCTTCCCTATATATTCACTTAAAAATGTTCCACCTTTGGAAAACATTAAGCTTTTTAAATCCTATAACAGAAGATATTCCAGGTATAACCCCTTTAAAAATCTAGGACCATCCAAAGAACCACGGAGGAACCACTTTTTAAAGAGTGCAATTGTCAAGCGTGCACTCTTAATAGTCCTGCTGTAGCACTGTGTCCTGCTCTCACACAAAAAACAGATATTTCTGGAACAGAGCACATTTAGAATATCAAATATTCTGGCAGCCCCTAATATGAGCTTGGCTTTCTTCCTCCACCTCTCGTAAAGCAGGGTGAAGTTACAGAGGGGTGGAGAGCGCAAAAGGCAGAAAACAACATACAGAAACAGAGAGATAAAAGCATGCTGCTGTATGAATAAGCATGAAAAGAAAGCTCAGTGGCTGTCACACACACAGCAAGTGGCTGTGCCTAAACAAGCTCCGTGCTTGGCCAGAAAAACCCTGCAACATGCCATAACACATTACACCCACTCTGGCACAAACTTCCAAACAAATCCATTGAACTGAGCAAGGCTTCAAAGAGAGGCCGGAGGGAGCACTGAGGCAGCTCGAGTCAGAAACAGCAAGGGTTCAGCCACATGCAGGTTTGTAGGTTCCGCTAAACAACGAATCAGGATTTGGACGATATTGCAAAGCCTATGCAACACTTTCCATGGTCAGATGTAATCTATGTTTGTGTCTTTTAAACACATCACTACTTTGGCATGTGCACTCCTTCACTTGTGAGGTAAGCCCCTGCTGAATAATGGAGAATGACAGTGATGTATAACCAGGGCATCACTGTCTCTCTCACTTAGCCCATGCCAAAACATTCAATCAATACCCACCCCATCACATGACTTGGCACAGCAGCCTTTTAAAGGAACTATACAGAAAGTTTTCTTCATTCATTTTATGTTGTTCCTGAGTGTGTATTAGAAAATGAATTCATTATTCAGAACGAACCAATAATGTGTTCTAAACAGACACAAATACATAAATGAACAAGAGGCAAAATATTCTTTTTTTTGCTCTTATTTTAGAAAGCTTGCCAGAAAGGTTCACAGGGCATGATGTTTGCTTCAGGACTGAGACCCCACAGGACACAATAAAAGTCATGTGCATGGGAGGTTTTTACTTTCATGTGGGTGAGATCAAGCAGTGAGATATGAAGCTTGTGGGACAAAGAAATACCATATCTTCACATTAATTCATTCATCCTTAGTAACTGCCTGCTCAGTGTTGTGGTGGTTTAAATTAGACTGCTAGTTTGTTTATATTTTTGGAAAAAGAACCAACTAAATTCATTAGAAAATATTACTGGCATGTACAAACAAAAATAATAACTACAATCTGAAAACAATCTATAAAAACAATCTCACATGCATCTCTAATTGAAACCAAACATGAACTCGAGTGATGTAGTTGAGGTTGAGGAGCCAGAATTCAGACCATGCTGACAATGCTGCCATTTCTATGTCTGTTTTTTTTTCTCATTGGTTTCAGTATTTTGGGGCAAAGTGATAGGGTTTATTTTTAATAATAAAAAATACAGGCCATGCTCACTTCACTTTTAAATCCAAATACAGATACGGACATTTGGAACACTAAACACATACAGATACAGATAGTGGTACTGTGTTATACCCCAGTGTGTCTGAAACATTTCAAATGATTTTTCTCCAAAAATCAATAGTATATGTATTTTTTAAAATAAATCTGTATTTTTAAATAAAAATAGTTAAAGGCTGCCTTTCTCTGCCTTTGCAATTTACAATAAGAGTGCAGTTAAATGACAGTTATAGATAGTTCTGTCTTCTGGGAAACAGGTGCACCTGTGAGTACATCCCTAAATTACATACTCCCATACACAATAGTGGGCCACCATCTGTTACTTCATATAGTAGACCACTATTCAGAACAATAGGGTGTGGTTTGGGATTTAGCCTAGGTCTTACTTGATTGCAGTAGTGGGCCAATCACAGTAAGTATGTTAATGCATCTCTCATGTGATGTACAAAAGTCATTTTGAGTGTCAGTGTAAATATACGAAGAGTTTTTGCTACTGTTATATTGAAGAAACTGCACTAGGTATAGAATTCACATTTTCTCACATTGTTGCTGTAAAGTATTATAGGAAGACCCTGGTTTTCACAATATAGTCACTTTAATCTTCAGGATATATAAAACAAAATTAGAAGTTAGAGGGGGCAGCACGGTAGCGCAGCGAGCAGTATTGCTTCCTCACAGCTCCAAGGTGTTTACAGAAATTGGGATGAGCATCAGGCATGGCTGTGACTTAATTCATTACATTAGTTGGATGACGTGAGTCAAGCTGGGCTGCTTGTGACATCTAATCCAACATAGACAGCACTTATTTTAAGAGCCTGGCCTTAAATATGGCCACATTTCTCACAAGTGTGTGCTTTTGTACAAATAACGATAGGAAAGGAATGATAACTTGGCTAAAGTTGTAAACATGTAACTCAATTTATTAGCAATTGATAATTACACATATAAATGTAGAACTCAAGCAAGATTATTTGATAATTCAGGCATATAAGAATCTCAGTATTTCTATTGAATGAATGACGTAATGGTGATGAATGAAGTCCCAATGTATTGCACAGTGTCAAAAGTAGTGAGATATTTTGTGGAAGCATAAAACTACAGATAATGTAATGACGAAAAAAAACAACTTCTTTAAATATGTTATCTCTCGCAACATAAGCAGACATCCTCTGAGGACTGCGAAATTCCTCGACAGTCACACTGAGAATTATGGGGATACTTAGGTATTCCATTCCTCCCTTATGAATGGAAGCTCTTTGTGTAACATACAGGGCACTCAGGGGAACATGTTATGATTGTAGGCCTGATGTATAACGTACACATGAATTATGCAAAGATAATACAGTGTACGATTTATCTGATGGAAATCTTCTAGGCTTGACGGGATGCTGCACATGCACAGAGTTACCACTAGGTGGTATTGTTGTTCTTCAGTTGTGTTTCTTCTGGCCATCTGACACCAGGGACAGAGACAGTAGTCCTGTCACTGGACTCACAGTGTAGCATGGCTGATATGAGATGTTTCAACCTTCCGCCATTGTTAACACTCTTTAGAAAGTTAATGACTTAATGCATTACTGCAAATTGTTGAATGCAGATCAGACAGCAGGTGTAATAAACAACTTTGTTTATGTGTCTGTCCTGAAGTCAAGGGGGGGCATTTAATTGATTGCCACAGAAGGTGATGGCAACACGCGTATGCGATTAGAATGCCGTCTGCATTCACACAGCTGTCTCCCTGCCTCCAAAAGTGCTGACAGCAAAGAGGTGGATTCATATATTCATTACATTGACAGTCCCGTCCTAGTTCAAACGATCCATGCAGCTCGTCAGGCACAGAGACGTGTCCTTACAGGATGCCAGGCAAACGCCATGATGGCTGCTGTTCCTGCTCTGCCCTAATTAAGATGTGTCCCCAGATCCACTCTATGACCTGGACCACTTTTTTTTTTTTTTTTTTTTTTTACAAACACCCACATGTACCAGTGAACATCCTGTGCATTCTCTATAAGGAGACTCCGGCGGGAAGCATATGTGTGAAGGATTTCTGGTGAGTCAGACACTCTTCCTCCTACACACTCGCATCAATCAATAACACTGCTGCCCTCCTCCACTGAATGCCGGGAAGCCAATGCATGCTCATTGTGTTAGCCAAACAAGAGAGGAGGCCCAGACAAGCAGTGCACTCAGACCCGGAAACACTGGAACATCTTAGACCATGCGCCCAGTGCTAGGCCTAGAAAACATCTTTTTTTCTAAAAGCTTTGTAATTATACATCTTTAAAGCTGAGTGTTTTCTGAGTTGGAACCGAACCATCATCTACTCATCAAAGGGGCATCCAGGCCATATTATGTGATGTATGCAAGAATATTTGACACAAAGGCATGCAAAAGAAAAATCTAAAAGGAATGGGACCAAGTCTAATAGATCAAATGGGTCTCAAAGGAGTGGGATCAAGTACAAACAGGATACTAACAATCTTAAATGAGCGGTTTATAAATTTTAGAGCCCTCTGCTGCCTGTGAGGCAAATTGCAGTTGCAATGAAAAAACTGTATGCTTCCTGAATTACCTTTTAAACCATTGTACACTATATCCTTTGTACCAGCCATCACATGACTTTATTTTGCATAAATAAAGTGCGGAGTTTCTGGTATTCTTGCCGTGCCCACGTCCTTTGGGTTCTCTAGTTTTCACTTCCAAAAACATGCAGGTAGGAAGACTGGCTACTCTAAATAGCCTCTAGGTGTGTGTGTGTGTGTGTGTGTGTGATGGACTGGTGTCCCATCCTGGATGTATTGCCGCTTCATTCCCAGGTTTCCAAGTATACCCACTGCGACCCTGATCAGGCTAAAATGCTTACTAAGGATTAAAGAATGAATGAATTATAATGACATGGTAAGGAAAAGGGGTTGATTTCAGCATCTCTGTTTCAACTGGAGGCGGAGCTTATATCTGGGCAGGAATATATGTAAACAGAAGCCTGCCATCACACTAGAAAGATCCACTGAATAGTATATATATCGCAAACCTGAAGTATATTATAGGCTTAGTAACACATTTTAAAAGGATGTTGTGCACTGGTAACATTTCTCCACTGTGTATGTGTAAACCTGAGTCCTCTCTTCAGGTGAAGGTGAAGGACAGGGCTGAGACAATACTCACACATCGGTTTGAGCTGCCCAACGAGCTCCTCCTTGGTCCACTTGGCCCATTCCTTCTTGTCTGTGTTGATGGAGCACAGGATAGGCCCGCATGGTTTCCCACAGTCCTCTATGGCCGGCACATTTAAGTAGTGCACCAAGACGATGTCTGGATTCTAAGAGAATGGCAGAGGAGAAGAGAGTTCGAGGCAACAGGTCAGGTTTAGCAACACAACCCACTGTGTAAAGAGCTATTTAGACTCCTAGACATTATCTCACATCCACACAGACACAAATAAACACACAGAAACACTATCAAACTCAGCAAAAATGCCAAGCAAGCCTGACAAATTGAGAAATCTTCATTTGTATTTAGGTTTTTCCCCAAAGCTGTAAAGATCACCTCTGGTTTCCTCTAATGAGGTCGTTTTCACCTTGACACAGGGCCGATGCACTCTACTGAGTTCTCGTATTTAAGGAGACTTAGTGCAGCTATGCGCAGGCAGCAAGTGTTAGCTGGATAAATTTCTTCAATTGGCAGCTTATGAGTAAGAGATGCATTCTGAAAGCATATCAAGCCCTTGTGAATAACATCAATTCTCTTTCATAATCATACCTTTGCTATATGGCAGTGTAAAAAGTAGCATTAAAAAAACTGTCCTACACTGGCAGTCTGATTTTATTCATTACAAACACACACAGACACACAACCTTGAAACATTAAAAACACAACCTTATATACAGATTAAAACAAAAGCCTTTCCCAGTCATTGCCCACACACATACACACACACAGACACCCACATACGCACACAAATGTAGGTTTGCAAAGCCATGTGATAAAGAAAAATGTGCTGCCAACATAACAGTGTGTGCTGTTGGAAGCTTCATCAGTGTTAAGTGGTGAATAAATCAAGGCGCTGCTAGCCTGGACTGCCTCTCAGCTTGCACCATTAATCTAAGCAGAGACCACTGACTGGACCATCCCTACTGTACACACACGCATACCAACCCATGGGCACACACACAAACACAGATTAGTGAATACTGTAATACTGCATACATTATAATGTATATCTAGCCACATACTAATCTTTGTGAAAGGAAGCAATGATACAGCTATAAACACCAGATCCATGGCAACCACACCTTCCTCAACATGCAATTACTTACTACACATACAATAATCCTCTAGTCCATTCATCACACTAATCATAGAATCCACTTAAATAACCTCAACCTTTTTATCACTCTGTTCTGATAAGACTGCTACCATAAAACACATCTCATCGACTCAGCTCAAATCTGATTTAAGCAGGAAAGCTAAAATCTGAATGGCAAAAAAAAAAAAAAATACTAAAAACCTCACGGAAATTAGGGTTAATGATTAATCGAAGGTCGACAAACTCTAATTAATTCAATAAATTAATCCAATCGACTACATTGTAAAATCTAACAACTTCCAGTCTTCTAGTAAGCTAATTTAAATAATTTGTCATAATTGTAAATTCTATACAAGAGGGTGCAATGTAATTATTGAGCACACAATAATTTACACGAAACAGAAGAAGAAGCAATGAGATACGAAGCGGATGTGAAATGGAGTCCTGCGTCAAAGCATCTTAAATTTTAAAATTATAATTTTTTTTATTTTAAAATTATTATTATTATTTTTTAAATCCATCAATTCTTTTCAATTACAAGATGGTGGGTCCAAATAAGCCCATGCATGTTAAGTTGTACTTCAGCTGTGGATTTGGTCCTCTTAGTTATATGGTCGCGTTCCTTAATTAAAGGGATGTCTGAGGCAGTAGCAGCTTGTGATCACAGATTTTGGTGAGGCAGGCCAACATTAATAACAACATAATCTCAAAAAAAAATTAAGTTGAGAGGCTCACACTTGACTTATGCTATAGGATACTATCTAACCTGACATGATAGACAGCTGAAAGTAGATGACTTACGGTCATCCAGCATACAGTCTGGCAAATCTCTTTAAGTGGTTTTAGGTTTTAGTACCCGATCAGGTAACCCCATTAGCTGTCCTGTCTTCCGCCTCTCTGAGCATGGGGCGTGATTCCTGCCTCAAAGGATCTCAATTAGCAATTGTTGCAGTTCCCATTTCTGACCCCTAGGTGCAAAAATAATATGGTGCTAAATGGGGTCGTGAGCTTGCTGTCCCTTGATTGCACAACATCTAGAAAGGCAAGCATTGTGCATTTGTCAATGATTAATTAATAACATCTTGTTAGTAACAGTTAAGGAAATTTTGAAACACTACATGAAATTCAACTTTTTCTAGTCAGATTAAAGTCAAATGTAAATGTGCTTTCAATTTAGATTCAATTTTATTAGATTTTCTGAGTATATGACTCATCCGCAATGAAATGAAGGCACGAAGGCAGGTCACTGGAGGAAATCACCTGCACCCGGAGCAGTGATGAGGTGGCCCGTCTCCTCTCTGTCGAAACTATTTAGTTCGTGTCACCATCACAGATTTGCTGTCTTTATGTAAAATGCAATGCATTTGTTACTATAGCAACCAATCTGTGATAGTGTGAGCGATGACTACAGTCCCAATGAACAAATTAACAGAGTTAAGAATTTAACCAAGTTTATCTTGATAACAAAGCTGAAGAAGACTAAGTGAGTAAGTGCAAAGAATGCTGACAGCTTTAAATGTGGGGTTGGCAATGAAGACATTTTCCTATTATTTATTGAAATTCTCCTGACATTCTGGCAGTTATAAAGAAAGTGATAATAAATGAGGTGGACCACCAAAAACCAACCAATCAGCACAAGGAAGTACCTCCCCTTGACTGTCAGTCAAGCTGCTTTGTCAATCCAGAAAGCTCCGCCTCTTGCAGTAGCATTCAGGTATTCTAGTCTAGGTTTTGGGGCGTGACTTTGAAGAGCATACCTTTACTGATTCAGAGTTTAAATTTCTGCCCAAGTTTCTGGCTATACCTTTAATCTCTAATTCCAAAAAGTGACTAAGTGCAGGGCTGATAAGGGCAACAGTACAAGTTATGAGCTGAACTTGCAGTTCTTAATATCAAACATTCCTTTAATTCACCGGATGGACCTGTGACTGAACATTTTGACTGATATTTGCAGTGAAAGTGTCAAGGTGTTTGAAGAGCACCTATACCAGATTAAAGAAAAAAGATCTGATCTAAAATTCAAATCCAAAGGTAATCCAAAAAAAGCCCTTTGTCTTCAAAAGGGGCTTTTAAAGCAGCCTTTGGTGAGCTATTCTCTTTCATGTCGATGGTGGGGAAGTACGCTACAAGTCGGTTTTGCACTGAGGTGATTGCTGAGCCACTCTCTGGCCAGTGAAGTACGCAGTCGAGAAAAGGTGCTGCTGTTCTGCACTTGTATGCACTGGGAATCAGCGTCCTGCCTACATATGGCGTAGCCAGCTGTGCTAATCACCAGGGCAATGCCCTCGATATTTTAACTAGCATGAGAGGAGTGGGCAAAGTCTTCTGGGAATGTATGCAAGTGGGTACAAACACATGCACACAGATGGAGGCTGACATGATACAGATATTAATGCATGACCACACGCTTATATGCATGAAAAAAAAAGAGCCAAAGGACCTATAATTTATCCCTGAACACTCACAAGTTACTCAGTCAACCAGGCAAACGCGAGAACAGATTGTAGTCTCTAAAAACAGGCAGACACACAAATGCACTCGGGTGCACAGGCGTATAACCTCCCACTCACTCATGCATACCTGCATACTGATTCACCTTCCTCACCCTACCAATATTCACACACACACACACACACACACACACACACACACACACACACACACACACACACACACACACACACACACACATACCTATCTCCTACAGAACATATTTGTCCCTGTTTTACAATGCATATTTGGCAGAAATACAACCCATCCGAATACAAGTAATCTTTGGAGCTGCACAAGAATCTGTTATCTGTTATAAACCCGAGAGGACCAAAAGCGTATGCCATCTAGAAGCTACTCGTGCTTCATTGCTACAGAGTACTTTTATGTGAGGACTTCACCTTTTCTCTCTCCACTGCCACAGCAAAACAGCAAAACAACACACCCAAACTGTGGAGTTTCATATAAACCAGCTGCTAATATAATTTAATTTCCTGCAAGCCATCCTCTTTTAGCATTTTGTGTATAATCCTGAGAGTTTTGCAGCCCGAAAATATAGCAACACGCTCAAGGGGAAACTATTTCCTGGGCATTATTTTGTAGAGAGAATGAGATCTCATTAAGGCATTGATTAATAGTTGAGTGCAGTCTTCGGGTTGGGTTGGTGGTGGTTCCCTTGGCAGAGGCCATTGCCTGTTTCCACTCTGAAGGGGTCTGAGGCCAGGATAGAGTTGCAGCATGTGCAGACTCCAGGTATTGCACAAGCGGCATTTCTCATTATTAAGGACATTCATTAGAAATCACTACCTCATGCTAAGTGCCTCTTGGGATAGGAGGGGGAGGTGTAGTGGAGAGTGAGGTGGCCATTGCTCTGGGGCTTCTGTTTTACTGTACTGTAAATTACATTAACATAAAATCCCATGAACTACACTGTATAAAACCATGAAGCTTTATTTATTCATCATCAGTAACTGCTTTATTCTGGCCAGGGTTGTGGTTTATCCAGAGCCGATCCCAGGAACAGTGGGCACAAGGTGGGAGAATTTAGAGTAGACAATCCACCTACCTGCATGTTTTGGGACAGTGGGAGGAAACTGGAGGAAACCCACACAAACATGAGGAGAACATGAGAAACTACATACAGACAGTAAACTGAGCTTAGGATCAAACTGGAAACCTTGGAGCTGTGAGGTGTCAACACTACCCACTGCACCACCATGAAGGTTTAGTTTACAAAACAATTATTTTCAAATAATTAACTTCTCTTAAGTGGCTGATTCTGATTATATACATTGGTGTCTAGGTCTGATTTATTAATACAGCATTAAACCCATTTTTTCCATTCAAATTTGTTTCAGTACCTCAGGAAGTGCTATGTATGAGCTCAGTTTGGGATGCCATGTCCAATATACAAAACATTTGGTGGTGAAGGAGATTCTGTTTTTTCAAAATTGAATGCGCACCATTACTAGGAAAACCAACTTGTTAGTACTCTGCCAGCTGGCTCCTGAATGTCCACACACAGTCAGTATGTGTGCTAGGAATAGCCATGTGTATTAGCATCAGGATGATTAGCTCTAGCCAGTGACAGAACAAACTTAGACAGTGAAGATAGCTAAGGCAGAGTGAGTGAGTCTATATATAGATAAGACACATCTTGAACAATGACTTTTTTTTTTTTTTTTATCAGTGAAACACCATCAGCTTACTTTGACTGATTTTACTTTTTGAAATAAAAAAGGGTGTGTTGTTATAGGAAAATAATCAATGATGGTTCCTTAGTTCCTATAATCACTTATGTTATAGCAGCTATAAACCCCTCTCTCTCAAAGTTAATAAGACATAAAATCATACTGCAAAAACAGGAAGCACAAACTCCTCAGTCCTGAAGACGTCCTGCCCATTGTAAAGCTCTGACACATGAGACTTGTTCCATAAATGTTCAATAAAGATCAATGATTAGACAATTCTTTTAATTGAAAAATCCCACATTTTTAAATTTGTATTTTATTAAACTTAGATTATTTAGAGTTTCTGGTACACAAATCCCTTGTTACTATAGAAATGATAACATATTAGCATATTAATATAAACCTGTGATTTGAGTTACAGCTGTAACTACTGTCAGAGCTGCTGTTTTAGAAAATTAATCAAAATATTCTAACCAATCGGATTTGAGAATTCATCAGCAGTGTTAATTATATTTTATTAGCCTATTCTCTTTTTTGTGTGTTTATTAGCTTTTATCTTATTGTTTTAATTTTATTTGTTCTTATTGCTGTATAAGTATTTGTTGAGTTATTAGTTCCATTGTACCGCACTTTGGCAGCCCTTGTGGTGTTTTAAACGTGCTTTATAAAGTTGGCACAAAAGGTTTAGATTCAAAGAACTTTATTCATCCCAGGGAGAAATTGCTTAACAAAGTCGTAGCTTAGACTGAACATTCTGGAATTTAAAAACAGTATTGTTGCTAGAGTAGCTGTTCTGTTGTGGCATATTATTTTTTATTTCCATTAAAAGATATACACATTTGATTTGAGTATCTCAAATCAGTATCTCACAGTATATAGTGTACTGTGAGAATATAAAGCAGATTACGCCATTTTAGAGATGTTTATTTATTTATTTCTTGGCCGTACACTGTATTTTGTAAAATACTTGAATGATTCCTGTTCATTTGCCTCTCACTGACCCTGATTCATTGACCTGAGCAGCCAAAGAGAGATGGATTTACCCAGCACCTCTCCTCCTACCTGTCGCAAATGACAAAAGCTCCGCGCTTAACAGGCTGTACTCAGCACTCACAGGGACGATAAGAACACCATTAGCTTGAGCACATGTTCATCTAGCTGGACCAGTGCACATAGAGGAGGAGCACATCTGTGAGTCAGTACCAGGGAGAAACCCATGCTCTGCTCTGATAAGTACCAGCCATGAGCTTCAAAGCTCAAGCCCAAAATACAATGGCCAAACGTTATGCTCAGTCAGGAGCACAGACCTAGAGAAGTCTGAGTAATATAGATGCTGAGACTCCTCAGCTGCACATCCACACAGACACACACTCCTTCAGGCCATGTTGTACACTTCCTTATGTGTTCTCATAAATGTTCCTGTGTTTCTTTATACATATTAGAGGGCTGATCTTAGACTTGTGTCAGGAGGAGCGTTAGAGGAATTAGTCACATGCAAATGAGGTCACAGCAGAGGGCAGGGGTCTGTTCAGATGTTTCATGTTAAAACCACAGACCAGAGTGTGTGTGTATGTGCTCATGAATATGAGTAGCTGAATTTTAGCATAAATGTGGGCGGAAAAAGAGAAAGAATGAACATCCATTAACTTTGAGCATTTCAAGATGCCCTGCGAATCCAATGAATGATGCATAGGATTTCTGTAGTAGTATGTCTAGCCTGTGTGTGAATGTGTTAGGACTGCCAAATTCCTTTTTACAATAAAAAAAAATTGTATAGTGGAAAGCTGGCTTTACGCAAAGGAAATATTGGGGAGACAATCCTTAAATTTCTCAAAAAAATTTATATTTCCAATTCATTTTTAACTACTTACAGTAATGATTTCTGATATTTGATTTGATTTTACAGTTCCCAAACTATCTTAAGAAGTGCCATGTAAGTCCTTCCCATGAGTTAAAAACTTAAATGTCTTTTTCACTAAATGTGCTCACTCCATAGTGTATAACATAATGGTGGTGTAGTATCTATAGTATGTAGTGCACAATATCCCCAGAAGAACACCTGAGAGTCAAGCACCAGAAAAAAAAAAAAACCTTGACTCTAATAAATGCCTGTTGGAAACTGTTACCTCTCTCGTAGAAAAAAGGGCTCTTTCTACCTGTCTAAAGGTGTCCTCTTAGAACAGAGGGAAAACTCCTTTGAAAAGTTCCACCAAGAACATACAGTAAAGAGGACAAAACTGAAGAATGCTTTAGGGTACTAGATTTAATTCTTCATATTCTAAATCAGTATATCCAATAAGCCATAATATCGCTTTTAGGAAACATGCTTTATTTGTTTTTATATTTAATAAGAAATTTCATACATAATAAAACAGTATGTGAAAATAAAGTATGCTGTCAAAGACATGAATTTATTCCGAACCTTTTTACTATATCATGGGACAAGGGCAGCAGAGTTTCATCTTTTGAATTTGAAACATTTGAATGTGGATTTAACCAGATAAATATTATGAAAATATTCATTCTGACAGCCCTAGTGTGTGTGTATATGTGTGTGTGTGTGTGAGAGAGAGAGAGAGAGAGAGAGAGAGAGGGAGAGAGGGAGAGAGACAGAGAGTGTGAATGTGTATGTGCACGTATGAGAGGTGATTAAGGCCCTGCCCCGGCACTTGACCTGACTGTGCCATGGTGATGGATGGTTCTGTGTATCTGTCATTAGGCAGCAGCCTGGCCCCTGGCACCCGGGCATGGCTCTTAAATGTACTCATACTCTGCTGTCCCCCAATGCTGCTGTTCATTTCAAGGTCAATTGCCTCGATGTTGCACAGGGCACAAAACTTTCACATGAAACTCGCCTCTGATTACCAGTAGTCATTTGTGTGAGAGGCTCTGTGCATGTGTGTATGTGTGTGTAGAAAAGAGGAGCTTATGAAGTGGAGTTCAGGCCATTATTCAAACTTTACCTTTCATACACACAACAAATGCAGTCACATTTACCTCTGCAAGGGCATTTTTGTGTCTGTGAACAGTAAATAAGGTTTGAATAATGGCCAAATGACAAATTATGCAGGAGTTAGAGGCTACTACAGACACACACACACACATACATCACATCAATACAGGTGAGAAGAGGCAAACAGCCTGTGGTTCCTGTCAAAGATGCAGAGAGCCCCCTGTATGAACCTGCAGTCGACTGTAAGGGTATGTTTTCTTGTGTGTCAGAAAGTGTGTGGAATTTTGTGCATTCAGTGTGTGTACTCAGTAGTGAAGGGTTTGATGTCATGCCCCTTCATTCTTATTCGACCATTCCAGGACTCTGCCAAACCCATGACATACACACACACACACACACACACACACACACACACACACACACACACACACACACACACACTGAGAACCCTCACTGTAAGATACACTGTTCACCCAACATACATGCACACATACTGTATATATTGTCAGGAATAAACCTGCATATTCACACACACACACACACACACACACACAAGCATATATAATAGAGTCCCAGAAGTCAAACTATATCTTACACTTGGCAGTTATTACTCAGCGTACCACTAAACTAATGTACTCTATCTGAATATATATCTGAATATCCGGGTTGCAAACCACATCCCTCACTGCCTCATATACATCATTTGCTCAGTATACCCCAATTAAAATGTTGAAGTGTAGGATTCTATAGACAAAATCAACTATTAACTATTGCTTTATACTGACTCAATTAGTGCACTCCTCAGTGTTTAACATTTCTAATTCTTTCAGAAAGTATTGTTTTTTTTTTCAACTTCTATATCCTGGGTTCTAAAACCTTTTGCAGCCAAAGACCCTTTCCAAACTAAAAGAATTTTGAAGCACAGTACACAACTTTAAGAACAGTAAGCACCAACATGTTAATTTTTTTAAGCCATTACAGCCTTTCATTCCTGAACGTTCCACTCATCCAGATGCACATTTGAAACATTGTGTATCATATTAACAGAACTTCCTTGAACCTGGACCTGTGGGGAAGAATTAAAGTGTACCCACTGCCATGTGTCATGGAATCCCCTGTATAAATGTTGGACCCCAATTTGAGATCTATAGTTCTCTATAATAAAAACAAATACTGTCATGGAATCCCCTATATATACATTATGGACACACCTTGAAAACAAAATATTTCTATATAATAATAAATATAACTTGTCTGAATTATATTCAGTTTCATAACTGACTAAATAGGTTTGGTAAAAGTTTCTGCTAGTAAAGACACTACTGACACTTTAACAAAATGGACTTCCATTTGGCCTATTAACCTTTCCATTGCCTTTGAAGTGCTCCCTGTCTTGCCTTTAGTCTAAGGGGTTAGGAAAGAGTGAGAAAGCGAGACATAAAGTGCAGAACTTTTGAGGAATGGAACAGAGAGTATACATGGCAATGTCCTTTGGAGGAGCCAGAGGCTGTGGCTTGTGATGTTTAATTCAGAAGCATGTAATCACTCAGATTGAGTTGAGCTTTAAATAAAACAACTTCTAAGGCCAACTCTGCTCAGCTCACTGAAAAGTCAGAGGTGAAATGTATGTCAGCTCAGCTTACTGAAGAGCCAGGAGCAAAACTTGATCTCAGCTCAGCTCACCAGAGGTAAATGTATCACTAAAGAGTCAAAGAAGAAGTGTATCTCTTCTCACTCAAGCAAGAAGTATCAGGTGTATCACTGACCACTAAAGGGTCAGCAGAGAAGAATCTGGAAGAAGTGTATCTGGGGTATTTAGATTACTAAAGAGCCAGGGAGAAGTATATCTAAGCTGAGATTAATGAAGAACCAGGGGAGAAGTGTATCTCAGCTCAGCTCACTGAAGTATCAGGGGGAAAGTGTGTCAGCTCACTGAATAGGTGGAAGTCAAAGGTAAAATGTGTCTCTGATCAGCTCATTAAAGTGTGAGAGAAGAAGCAACAGGAAGACGCGTATCACTGATCAGTTCACAGGTGTCGGGGAGAACAGTCAGTGGGGAAGTTTATGCCTAGTTAGCTCGCTGACAAAGTGTATCTCTGATCAGCTCACTGAAGTGGAGCAGAAGCACATTGATAATCATCTCACTAAAAAGTGAGGGACCAAGTATATCTCTGATCAGCTCACTTAAAAGTCAGGGAGAAGTGCATCACTGACCAGTTCACCGAAGAGTCAAGGAGAAGTGTATCTCTGTTCAGCTCACTGTAGATTCCAGGGTGAGGTGTATCTGTGATTAGCTGACTAAAATATACGAGTGGAAGTGTATCTCTGATCAGCTCACTGAAGGGTCAGGCAAGAAGTGTCAGAGAGAAGTATGTCACTGACCAGTTCAGTGAAGAATCAGGGAGAAGAGAAAGGAGATAATTGCATCCCTGATCAGATCACTGAAACGTTAGCGTATTTCTCTATATGACCTTTGCATAAGAGTTGGTGTATTTCTGATTAGCTCACTAAAGAGTGAAAAACTGAGAGTAACCTGGTCATTTCAGGTTTGAGTGATATACAGTATATCTCTAATCAGCTCAAAGAAAAGTCAAAGAGAAGCGTACAGTATCTCTGCTGAGTACTGAAGAGTCAGAAATAAAGTGTATTTCTACTGAGGTCACTGAAGAGTCAGAAACAAAGTGTATTTCTGCTGAGTTTACTGAAGAGTCAGAAACAAAGTGTACCTCTGCTGAGTGTATTGAAGAGTTAGAAACAAAGTGTATTTCTGCAGCAGGAATTAAAGTGTATCTGTGCTGAAGTCACTATAGAGACAGAATTTAAGTGTATCTCTGCTGAGGCCACTGAAGTGTCAGAATTTAAAGCGTATCTCTGCTTATGTCAATGAAGAGTCAGAAGCAAAGTGTTTCCTGCTGAGCTCACTAAAGAGTCATGACAGAGAAATTACGAGAGAAATATCTGATCATCTCAATGAAGAGTCACAGCAAGGTGTATTTCTGTGTGTGTGTGTGTGTGTGTGTGTGTGTGTGTGTGTGTGTGCAGACGGTCTGTGTCATCAGTCTTCAGTGATAACCTTGGTGGACCTGGTAGTTCTGATCCTGAGTGGCTTTAGACAGAGTTGCTAAAGAACACAGCAATGTCACCTAGTTTATAGCTTTACCTATCTCAATCATTAGTTCTGATAAGGAACACCTGTGTGTCGCTCCATTTCTGACAGGTGGACAGATGAAGCAGAAAACAGGCACAGTTAAATATGCTAATCGTTCTCTGCCAACAGTGAAAGTGGTTTGATCTGTGAGGTCAAAATACAAAATGTAGATAAAAGTCATGACAATCATTCTAAGGTAATGTTAATGTCACACTGCAGCGAAACCTCACAAATGGCTAATCACTCTACACACATACACTAAAGCTCCTGCATTAACTCATGAACCACCACCCATGGGAAACAGACGCAGACCGCTGTTGCCTAGCGACTAGCACGATAGGTTTGGTCTCTCAGAGAGTCAGGAGTAAAGGATGGGTAGAGAACTAAGAGAATGATGTAAAGGATGAGGGAGAAATGGGAGAGAAAGAGGAAAGCAAAAAGGGCTGGCTCTAATTTCCAGAACCTGAAACACACACACACACACACACACACACATAACAAAATACCAGACAACAAACTAATCACCAGCCCTGACATTTAGTTAGCTGATACTCCTAACAGCTAATGTCAATTAGAGAACGCATGAGAGAGGACAGTCTGTAGAGCCAATGTGAGGTCACAGGCATAAATGTGAAGTGGAATATCATTTCCTTGATATTAAGCTGAGTGAACAGTACATGATCACAGCTTCGATTTTCCTGTCACAGACAAATTCCTGAGATATACAAAAAAAAGTGTCCAGATCGAAGCCAAGATGGCGTGCGTGTTTGTTAAATGTGAGCAGTTCAGAAACCCGTTGTGACCCAGTTTTTGTGATTTGTCCCAGACAATCTGGCATTTTTAAGCTGTGTTTGAAATTATTGGCACACATTTTTGTAGTGCGAGCGATGTAGGGCAGGGAATGAGAAAAGAGATGAGCAACAAGTAAGAGAGCATGCGAGGAAACTAGGATGCTACCAAAGACAAATCATGGCTTTGAAAGCTTCTTCACACAGTCCCTGGTAATTCTTTCCTCGCTTTCTTCTACATCCTCTGTTTTTCTGTACAAATGAGTTCACAAACAACATAAATGGCAAGATGTGCTTTTTTGTCTCCTTTTTTTTAGGTGAAAAGTTGCTTCATGCATATGTTTCTAAGAAACTGTGAATTGTTGAGATAAGCCTCTTATTGTTGGGGATTTGTATAATTTACAAAATGGCTACACTGGATTGTATAGTGTGAGCACCACTACAAGACAACAGAATACAAGAAAGATTGAGATATCAAGATTTTTTAAAGTCATGTAATGTGCACTTGAGTTGTGCAAAAGTCGTAAATATTCAGAATGTTATATACATTTTCAGAAAAAAAAAAGAATGCTGATCTCCTGGGATTTTTACACANTTAGAAAAACAATACAGTGAGTGGCAGGCTGTACTTCAGGCAGAAACACCTTATTGATGCAGGAGGTCAGAGGAGAATGACCACACTGTTTTAAGCTGACAGGAAGGCTACCAGTAACCACTCTTTACAACCGTGGTGAACATAAAAGCATCTCAGAACACACAAAATGCTGAAGATGGGCTGCAACAGCAGCAGAACCACATTGGGTTCTACTCCTGTCAGCCAAGAACAGGAATCTGAGGTTAAAGTAGGTACAAATTCACTTAAGCTGGAGAACTGAAGACTGAAAATGACCAGTTCCAATCTTTAAATGTCCAGTTTTAGTGAGCCTTTGCCCACTGTAGTCTCTTCCTGTGTCCATGTAGGCTTTCCTGTGGTTCTCAGGTTTTCTCCCACCTCCCAAAAATGCCAGTAGGTGGATCAGCTACTCTAAATTGCCCCAGGTATGAATGAGTGTATGAAGGTGTGTGAGGTGCCCTGTGATGGATTGGCACCCTTTGTGAATGAACTGATGTCCTTGGGAGTTAACTCATATTTGTCCAATAAAATTCTGATTTTAAAATGTGTTACAATCCTGTCAAGCATCTTTTCTCACAAATGTTCATGGATAAAAGTGCAGCTCTTCAGCTCTCTGCTCCTCTTGTTTGGTGATTGGTGAAGGTGAGGGCCTCTCTCTCGCAGCTCACGTACACTGCGCAGTTAGCATTAGACAAAGCGCATTAGTATGTCTGTGAAAACATGGTGCAGCACAGCTCATATCTCCTCCAGCCAGCTGCCTGTGAAAATCCTTTTCAACCAAGAGCAGGGCCAGGACAGAGACGGAGACCGAGCAGGCCTTCTGCTGTGTAATAGCAAATTAATTGAGACCATCAATGAGGAATTAATCATTAACGCACAGGTGCTGAGATGGCACTTTTGCATGAGTGCCGCTGTTAGTGATGTTTGCATTTAAAAAGTTCAACCTATTGTTAGAGAGAATGGCGGGAGGGAGCGAAAGAACAATGACTTAGGAGAAAGAGAAAAAAAAAGTAAGATTAAATGAGAGTAAGAAATAAAACCTGAGATATACATTAAAAAGATGGAGAAGATGTGATCATTGTCTGAGTTAATCCCAAGAGTAAAGCTGATACAAGACCTATAGGTAGCAGCCTCTTCTGTGAGTCAGCACAGTAAAAATCCTTTACTTCTGTCCGCAACATAATGAGGCAAGGCTCTGAGGAGTTGCACTCTGCATTAATCAGACAAACAGCACACAAATCGCTGGGAATACATTAAACAGTTAGAAGCGGCACTTCTCCAAACAGTCCGAGGTGTCCAACTGGGCAGGCGCGTCACCCAATGAATTAAACATTGCACAGCTTTGCAACACACGCTGGCAAATAACGGGAAACAGCTGAGGAGGACGAGGGGAGAGGAAGAGGTTTTGAGTGCTGTGGAGATGATGTGTGAGGACGGTTCTGCGTGGGATTCGGCACTGTGTGTACACACCGGAATATCAAACTGTGTGTGAGGCGCAGGCTGGGGAGCCCTGAGCAGCCACATCACATGACTGTCACGGCTGAGCCGATCAAATGTTTATGATTTCTGCTTAAAGAAAGATTGATCCTAAGTTAAGGTAAAATTGGTGTCAGCAAAATGTCAAGTCAGATGACACCACAGGGTGTGTGTAAGAGAGTAAAGGAAGAGAACGACAGCAATAGATAGAAAATCATCACTGGACCTATTCAATGTATTAAAAAAATCTCCCCCCTCAGGCGAACAGTAGTTCTCAATATAGAGACTGGGCCTCCTGCTGAGGAAGCTGATGCCAATAGACAGTGTGAGAACATTGCACACAGCTGTTCAGATGCTTGCCCTGTCTGTTTGAACTGCTTTTGGCTTGGATAGGATGTGTTGCAGATTATCTAATAAGGCATCAAACACATGGCCAGTCATTGATCTTTAGTTCACCCAAGTGCACACATGTTTACTGTAGTATCAACAAGAGTTATATTTTGTCCATAATCTACTCCAGATATCAAAAATAAATAAATAAATGGACACAATGTTTCAGATACAATATATGGCCAAAACACTTCTCCAATGTCACCTCACTGGAACTAAGAGGCCCAAACCTGTTCCATCATGACAATGCCACTGTGCACAAAGTATGCGGAAGTGGTTATGACATTGGACTCCTGATCAGAAGGTTGAGAGTTCAAATCCCAGCACCGCTAAGATGCCACTGCTGGGCCCTTTAGCAAGGCCCTTAAGCCTCAACCGCTCAGTTGTATAAATGAGATAATTGTAAGTCCCTCTGGATAAGGGTGCCTGCCAAATGCCACAAATGTAAATGTAAATGTGCCATGAAGACATGGTTTGCTAAGGTTGGAGTTGAAGAACTCGAGTGTCCTGCAAGGAACCCAGACCTCAACCCCACTGAACACCTTTGGGATGAACTGAAACACCGACTGCACCCCAGGCCTCCTTGCCTGACATCAGTGCCTGACCTCACTAAGGCTCTTGTGGCTGAATGACCACAAATCCACACAACCACGCTTCAAAATCTAGTGGAAAGTCTTCCCAGAAGAATGGAGGTTATTATAATAGTGAAGTCTAAATGGGTCTAAATCTTACAAGTATTCACACTTCGCACTGGTGGATTGTAACCAGGTTGTAAGTACTTCTTCAAAATACCAAAAGAAGAAACAAGAGCAGGAGACAAAAAATAGAGAGTAGGCGATTTATTGAAAACTGCATTTAAACTCAAACAGGCTGTTCATCAGCTGATCAAA
>CM074960.1:7019436-7030383 GCA_037577455.1 Pangasius macronema
TTTTTTGTCTCTTGCTCCTTTTTCTTCTTTTGACATTTTGAAGCAGTTCTTACAGCCTGGTTATGATCCACCAGCGCAAAATGCGAATACTTGGAATGTTTCTTCCGGTCTTAAGATTTTGTTCAGGAGTGTATATATATATATATATATATATATATACGTCTTTAAACATTCATCCATACATAAACATACAGATACAATGAGCTCATCTCGAACCACAGATGCTTCTTTTATTCTGTTTTATATGTGCCACAAACAGCAAGAATGTTTGTGCACTCCCTCTCAGTCCAAACCCGAGCATGTGCTTTATTTATGCCATCTCCAATTCACACTGTCCAACCCTGGGACATCAGGGGAGTGATGTCATCAAAAGCTGTGCGCTTCAAAGCGCCGACTTGCAGAGCGAAAGAGAAACCGAGCTACAGACACTGGAGAGGCGGAACAGTCCCTGAGCTGCAAACCCACACACACATACACACACCATCATGATCAATACACGGTCTTAATCAATCACAACAGAGCTATCTCTCCTGCTTTACTCTCAGCTCTCTACTCTAACCTCTCCCCTGCAAGAGAGATAAAGATAAAATAAATCTTGAATTGAATTGAATTAAATCGTGAGCGAGAGAGAAACAGAGCAGCGCATAGCCCATGTCTGTGAGAGAAGACGGCGAAAGACATACAGAAAGTCAAACAGTGTGAGAGCTATGTATATGACCTAATGAAATACAATAAAGCATAACACGCGCACAGATCGTGCCGGCTCTGCGCTGTACCTTTTAATTGGCTGAGTGCTCTTTTTATGAATTGATGAGATGAGTAAGGGCTTGGTAGAGGGCATTAGAGAGACTGCATTAGGCTGTGTTATATTACCTGCACCACTAACGTGTGAATCAGTTCCTGTTGAAATAATTAAGGGCCAGAAGAGCAGGCATCAATCTTGAAGCAGCCTCTGAATGTGTGTGTGTTTGTGCAGGTTCCTAGCGCAGGAAGAGCGCCTCGCTTCCATTAGCTATCCTCTGGGGCCTGCAAGCTAAAATGTTTGCATCAATAATACATTCAAAGGATTTATCTAACTTGCAAATGAGTGTTCATTTACTGGACCGAGAGGCAGGGAGGAGGGCAGAGAGTGAGGGGCGAAGGGTGAAGGGTATAGCCATGTGTGAATCCACCTACACACATGCAAAACTCTCACTCTGCAAATAGCTCACACAGAATTACCACATATAACTACTAACTTTTTCTCTTCTACTCTTTGTACCATGTCAAAAAAGTCACATAAGATACAAAAGGGTTTGTCTGATAATCGCCACAGGAGGTGTCTTAGAGTTTATATATAGAAAATTGAATCTGTACGTGAGAGTGCTTCTAACAGGAGTGTGGGTGTGTCTTAGACTCCACATTTGGAAAATTTCAAGTCACTGGCATTCATATGTGCATGAATTTTGACTTATTTTGTTTGACACAACAGAGATTAGCTAACCTGACGTGATTTCTAGTACTCATGAAGTTATAATAAATAGTGTAATAATATAATAATATAATGTGCCTATTAATGCTAGTCAGCTAACTACCATAAGCAAACATGACAGGATAACTGACAAGATTTTTAGGTCACAGTCATAAATGTTTACGATCTTTACTGCTAACACTTATCAAGCTAACTCACATAAACTAACCTGACAGGATTACAGAGAGGATTTTTAAGTCCTAGTCATAAATGTGCATTTTTTTTTATAGCCAACACCAGCCAGCTAACTAAAATAACATGACCTGACAGGATTACTGAGGGGATTTTTAAGTTATAGTCATAAACGTGTATCATCTTTACTGCTAGCGATCCAGCTAAATAACATAAACTGTCCTGACATGGTTACTGAGAGGATTTTTAGGTTATATAAATACGTATAAGATTCACCGGTAATGCTTCCTAGCTAATGAACATAAGCTAACATGATAAGATAGCATTTTTAAGTCTGTCATAATTGTGTATAATCTTCACTGCTAATGCTAACCAGCTAAGTAACATAAACTGACTGTACAAGGTTACTGAGAAGTAACCTAGACAGAAATTACCACAAGCTAGCCTGATAGAATACTTAGAGGATTTTTAAGGCATTGTCATAAGTGTGTATAGTCTTCACTGCTAATGCTATCCAGCTAACTAACATAAGCTAATTGACAAGATATGATTTCTAAGTCACAGCCTGCTAACTAACATAAGCTAACCTGCTAAATGAAGAATTTTAAAGTCAGTCAGAAATGTGCATAATCTTTACTACTAACGTTAGCTAGCTAACTAACATATACTAACTGCACAAGATTTCGGAGAGGATCTTTAATGTTTTAACACATTAATTATGTTCTGAAGACAATCAATGGAAAAGGTTTATGCAATAATTCTGCTGTTTAACTGTAATTTAATTTATTGAACTGAAAACCAGTAATACACAGTTTATATTTTAAATTTGGTTGCACTATGGACAAACAAAAACTCTTGCATCTTTTGCACACTACGTCCTCAAAAAGCTGCTAAGATTCCTTTTATCAAGCTGCTATACATAATTTTTACTAATTTTTACATGTAACATCTATATTTTGTCTAATAGATTCTATTCTATTGTATTTCATTTTTCTATTTTATTCATTTTATTCTGCATTTATTATATTCTGTTTTCACTACATTTCACTACATTAATACATTATATGTATGTAATGTATGTGACAAATTAAGAACCTTGAACCTATAATGATATAATAATATCTTCAATCACAGGGTTGAAAATCTCATCAACATTTAAGCTGTAAATAAGATTAATAATGTTAACAAGGCTAGAAAAGCCCATACAAACCTACTTAAGTTCACAGACCACCACTTATCTGTCAGTAAAAATGAGATTTGCAATGAGACAAGCACATTACACACTATTGTAATGTGGTGGCATGGTGAATTTGGGGTGTGGTGTGGTTATCCTGGTTTCTCAGCTGGGCTTCCAAAACATTCAAATAATAATCATACTAAATTAATGATTATCTTATAGCTTTTGTTGACATCCAAACTTCACACCCATATGTTTTCCTTTGCCAAACGGTTGCCACAAAGTTGGGAGCACATAATTGTATAGGACGTCTTTATATGCTGTAGCATTACAATTTCCCTTCACTGGAACTAAGAGGCCCAAACCTGTTCCATCATGACAATGCCATTGTGCACAAAGCATGTGCCATGAAGACTTGGTTTGCCAAGGTTGGAGTTGAAGAACTCGAATGTCCTGCACAGAGCCCTGACCTCAACCCCACTGACCTTTGGGATGAACTAGAACACCGACTGCACCCCAGGACTTTTTCACTCAACATCAGTGCCTGAACTCACTAATGCCCATGTGGCTGAATGACCACAAATCCCCAAAACCATGCTTCAAAATGTAGTGGAAAACCTTCCCAGAAGTGTGAAGGTTATTATGACAGCAATGGGAGATACTGGAATGGGATGCACAACAAGCACATAAGCGTTATGGTCTCAAGCTAAGAAGGTATACAACACTGATTTTCTGTTGGAGTGGCTAGCTAACCTGACAGGATTTCTCATAATGATATAGGGTATTTCTCAGTAAGTGTTCTTATGTGTTCTTGCGTTCTTATATCCTTGCCTGATGTCACATTTTAATGGCCAGGTTGAATTCCAGTACTCAAGAACGCGAGAACAGTTTACACCGGAATCATTTTTCAACTAATATTTAATAAGTTTATAAGTTTGTTTTGTCATTAAAAAAAAATCCTTAACCCAAATTAAGTTTTAGACTATTATTTATTACTGTACAGGATGGTCCTAAAATTCTGTACAATTCTGATTCTGTGACAGACTGTACAATAACATGTTTTTCATGTAAGATTAATATGATGAAGATTTTTTAACAATAGACCTACAATAGAAGGAAATGATTACATTCTGCTCATATCATCAGTTAGTGCGATCTGAGCTCGTGGAGAAAATGGGCTCGCATAAACAAAATGTTCTTCACAGTGAATGTAATAAGGTAATAAGTAATTTTTTAAATATTTTGCCACTGCCACTGCCTTATTTCTAGCTATCCTGTAGGTTTAGCATGATCCTTTGCTGTCCACCTACTGGTGACTTTTCTCACGCTCTGAAATGAGAGATGCCAAAACACTGGCTGTCTTTGATCGCAATGGCACTAAATCAGCCACCAGTGAGCATGTCACATTATTTTCTGAGACCACCAATCTCACCTCCAAAAAATTCTTTTACAGCTAAATCTGGCAAAAAATAGTGTAAAGCCAGCTTTAGAGAATGCTGAGGACACTGGATGCTTTACTGAATAGAGGAGGTGAACAAGGCTATCACAGGGAAGAGGACATCCTACATGGATGGGAGTAACTTTGTCTTATCAAATGCTGGAATCTTTTTAAGTTTATTATTTAACTGTGGGTGCACACACGGGAAAATCTGGTTTAAACCTGTCTTTATTAAGGTTCGCTGAAAAAAAACGATGAACTGAATTTACCTGATGCAAATGTGTGCATCATTTCCATAAAAACAAAATATGTCATCAATGAAAATTATTCCCAAAAAGAAAACTGAAAAGACAAGGTTTTCATTCAAGCAGAAATGATGCACACATTCAATGCATTACTTTTTTTCACTGTCTATGCAAACAATAGATTAGTTTGTTCAACTATTTATCACTTCAAACATACTAGTCGTTGGAATTTGCATTGGTCTGAAATGTTTTCTACTTCGTGCTTTGCTGGGTGTCTTCATGAATAATGTATGCTTTTCTGCAACAGCTTAAAGAAGCTGGCAAAAAAAGTAGAACAAGCTCAAAATAAAGTACAAGGTAATTTGCCAACTGTTCATTAGTGGATCAATTAAGGTTCTGTTTAACAATAATCAGGTCCTGCAGACATGGAGGTAGCTCCACAGGGAAAGACAGTTGTGCACCTAATCTGGCACAGATGTTGTTGTCTGACGTCTTCTGTTCATCCTTGCCGAGTACTGAATCATCGTCCACTTCCTCATTTTTACAACACAAATGGTGTTCCTCCATTGAGGTGTAATTTAGGAATAGACATAGATTCAGCAAGCACAGTGAGGGGCAAAAAGAGGGTTGAAGAATGCTTAAAGAAGAACCAGTGGATTTTTAGTTTGCCAGGTTTGCGCATGACAGCTAGTATGGATTTATGTATAGGACACAACGATATGAGCACTGTAAAGAGTACTACTTTCCCAGAAAACTGCCTCTGGTGAGGATACAGCAGCTCGGCTGCCTGGTCTTCAGCCCTCAGCTAGAGTGTGCTTTTCATCACGGCGGCTTCGAGCACATTTTCCCCACTACATTTCTCTTACTCCTTCTTAAGTTTGTGCTTTGCAGTTACATAAATTCACTCAAAAAATGCCTCGTTTCCAAAACATATGATTTACATAGAGGCCGTATCTGTATTAGATACCTTACTTTGGCTTTATTACAGTAATAAAATACAGTTGTGGATAAAGCAGTCATATCATACACTATTTATTTGTTTGTATTGTATAAAAGTGTTTTAGGTTTCATGTAAAATGTTTCTAATAAACCTTTACTAAAGTTTATTGCTGGTGGATTCAGCTGGGGCTGTGTTATTGTGCAATAGAAAGTGCACAGCAAGAATGTTGTTTCCAATGATGCAAGTCTGTACTTTGTGTTCTTTGTATTGGTGGAAATTAGTTAATGTAGTTTTAAACTGTTTTAAATCAAAGCTGTTTTAAAACTTTTATCAGTCGTCCCTCTAAACCCATGCTCCCAAAACACCTACACATGCATTAGCCTAGATTAGAAACCTGAAACGCTAGTGTGAGACAAAGATCTGTACTGAGCACATACATAATAGACAAATATTACAAAAACAGGTGCAATATTTACTGTTAGTTGGATACTACAAGCTAACTTGACAGGATAGCTGGGAAAACATGTTCAAAACTACTTTTTTGAGTGCTTGTCACTATTTATGAACTTTGAATTTATATATGGGAATAAAGACACATTCAGGGACCTTTTTCTCACTAGAATATGCACATGCGCTAGTCTGCGTTACTGTTCTGGGATGGCTCAGTGATTTGGCCAGAACCTCTCTTATCTGAACGTATGGGGTCAGTCTTGGCTTAGAAACACACACAGTCACTGAGTCACACAGGGTACACAGTGTGCTTACTCTGAGCAACTGCACATCGACAAGGGCACTGATACAAGACAGTGTGAGAGAAAGAAACTGAGACATAGGGACAAAGGGATAAAGGAGTTTATGGTGTATGTGTGTACTATACACACTGAATATCTTTCTGTCAGCTTGACCCAGCCTGGCCATTCTCCTCTAACCTCTCTCATCAACAAGGTGTTTCTGCACACAGAACTGCTGCTCACTTAATGTTTTTTGTTTTTCGCACTAGACACTGAAAATCCCAGGAGATCATCAGTTTCTGGCACCCACAAGCATGCCACGATCAAAGTCACAGAGATGATATTTTCCCCCATTCTAATGTTTGATGTGAACATTAACTGAAGCTCTTGACCTGTATCTGCATAATTTTATGCACTGCACTGCTGCCACGTGACTGGCTGACTGGATAACTGCATGAATGAGCAGGTATACATGTGTTCCTATTAAAGTGGCAGGTGAGTCTCTCTCTCTCTCTCTCTCTCTCTCTCTCTCTCTCTCCTCTTGTTGTGCATATATATATGTGTGTGTGTGTGTGTATGTGTGTGTGTGTGTGTGTATATATATATAAAATAGAGCTGCAAAAGTGAGTGAGTGAGAAAACAGGAAGATCAATACAATATCTGAGCACTAAGCACAAGCTTGGCTAAAGCAGCTGGAGTGTGCAGCTTGCTACATAAAACAGACAGCTTCATCAGGCTTTTGCAGAGCTGCAAACAGTAACACACTTCTGATTCCCCTCCACACTCGCCGAGAGCAGAATGGAGTGTGTGCGTGCCTGCTGTGAGCACTTGATAGGCTCGGAGAACGAGCTGTCTGCCCTAATGCTGCACCTCCATTTCCCATGCGCTCCTCTTGCTCTCTCTCTCTCTCTCTCTCTCTCTCTCTCTCTCTCTCTCTCTCTCTCACACACACACACACACACACACACACACACACAGTAAAATACACACACACCACCCAGGCCCCTAAAATACCTGCTCTAAAAATAGCTGGTGAGGAGGCGGTGGCGGCGACGGAGGCACGGCTATTATTATTAGGCACACGTCCTGCCCAATCCCACCATGGAAAGGGAAGAGACTAATGATTTTGCCGGTGCAAGCAATTAAAAAACTATTTGTCACCTGCCAGGCGCCAGCGTTCAGGCCCGTGGCTCAGGAGAGAGGGTCGCTGCCAGTCGGCCGATTCCTGGGCCGCAATGGACAGATGAAGGAGGCCTGGGAGTGCTCCTGATTTATACAGGCAGGTTAATCCTCTAGTCACCGACTGCCACTGCCATCAGGTAGTCATGCAGTATTTAGGGAAAGATACTAACTCTTTCTAGGATCTATAGCCAAAATAGGAATGAATATAACCCCCTAGGAAGACAGAATGTAGATGCGTGTATGTACTGCATATGTATATGTGTATTAGGGGTGTAATGCCTATCTGCATCCATATGTAGTATGTTAGTGCTCTAACATTCATATTTTTTTGGATTTAAACCTGAAGTGGGCCTGGTATAAACCAGAAGTTTATTTTATTTTATTTTAAAAACATTTTTAATGAATCATATCACTATGACCCTGGAGAACAGTGGAAAAAAACCCACACGCAGAAATGCCAACACTGTCAACATGGACTGTGAACTCTGACAGTTCCTAGCCTCAGCTATATCACTCGAGTCTGTTATTAAACTCAACTACAGATGTGCCTGAGGCTGTTTTTTATTTAGTCATGTTTGTACAGTTATTATTATATTTGTTTGTAAGAAATATTTTCTAATGAATTTTACTGCTTTTACTTCACAAAATACAAACAAATTAGTAGCCTAAGTTAGACCACAGTAACACTGACCAGGCAGGTACTAAAGATGAATGAATGAACTCTGAACATGGTTGTTGTTTGTTCCGCACTCTTTATATCTGACCGTTTGCACCAGCATGAATGTAAAAACTTCCCACTCAGGAGACTTTTTTGTTGCGTCCCATGGGATCCCTGTCCCGATGTACACCTCTACTCACAATCAGATGCCTCTGTGAACTTTTGGCTTCACCTACTAATCATTTCTGCATTTGGACATTTGTATCTGTTTAGAACACATTATCTCTTCATTCTGAAAAATGTATTTGCATTTGGTAACATCCCTAATGTGTATACAGGAGACAGGGATTCAGATAGAGTGAGAGAGACAGAGAGAGAGAGAGATAGAGAGAGACCCACAGAATCAATAGCCCTGACTAGTCACAAAAAGTTTGACGTCGACAGATTCCATGCCTTACAATAGAGTGACAGGGGGCTTTTTAAAGCAACTGCTTGCCAGCAGATGCTTGAAGCAGGAGCCTGGCGTGTGTCTGATTGTTCCATTTATGCTATCGATTGGTCCTCTATACAATTAGCATTGCACAGCAGTGATGTTTCCCCAAACGCTTCTGCCTGAGAGCCAGCAGCCACTCCCCAAATCTATCTCAGCAAATATGTCACCCTCTGGATCTGTGCCACTGTGAGTCACCATGCAGGCAACTAGTGGTGGGTGGAGTAGCTAAAGTTTAATATCATGATATTTTAAAAAGCTAAATGGTAAGGTATAGATTATATACAGTATGCAAGGAATAAAATATGAAGAGACATTCTGTTACAAGATAATAACCAACACCAAGGTGGTGTGACTTTAATTTCTTACTTATCGAAGAACAACATGTCTTTTTCCCCCATGTGTAGTTACATTCAATGTTTCGGAGCATCTGGGAAATTGATTCCTGTTATCAGTTATTATGTTATAGCAGCTATAAATGGTCGTCCCCTCTCTTTAATAAGACGACAAAAAATGCGGTTTGTCATGTTATTGAGAAACCACGAAGCCCTCCATTTTGAACACTTCCCAGTGTCTGAAAACTTAAAGTGACAGCTTTATCTGTAAAGCTGTTACAAAGCGCCAACGCTGGAGACTCCTTCTAAAAAGTTTTCTTCTCACAGAAAACTTCATCATTAAACGATTAAACATCTGTTTATGTGTCCACCTGTAGTCCATCAAGGTAGACAGCTTAACTAATAGCTTCGGTGACTCAGTAGGCCTGTACTCACTCTGGCTCTATGCTTGATGATGAGACCTAAAGTAAAAGGCCATAAATCTCTCTGTAGGGTGGAGCTGAAATCCCGTGAGTGAGTGAGTGAGTGAGTGAGTGAGTGATTGAGTGAGGGATTGAGTGAGTGAGTGAGTGAGTGAGTGAGGGATTGAGTGAGTGAGTGAGTGAGTGAGTGAGTGAGTGAGTGAGTGAGTGAGTGAGGGATTGAGTGAGTAAGTGCAGGCTGCAGGCTCGGAGAGGTGGGGTGATGGGGCAGTAAATCCCACTGTAGAGCTGCTTTATGTGTTGGCCCTCAAAGCCCCCCCAGAGTACCACCCCCCAAGTCCCCAGCTCCGCCGAGCACACTCATTTATGTGGCAGCTCGTTAACTGTGTGTGATTTGCAATGCTCGTTTGCACTCCCTGATCTTCGCCCGATGATATCATCTGCCTTTAGTGAGTGCACCACCCCCTTTCACATGCTGATACTCTGCCAGTACTTCTCTCTCTTTTAAGTACATCTATCTAGCAGTTAAGCAAAATCCTCTTCAGGATAAAAGAAAATACTTTTTCAATTTATCTTCGCGAATTTATGGAAAAAAAAAACTTTTTTTCAGTTCACATTTCATGTACATTTTATCCATTTATAATTACGGTTAATGTTGTGGAACGTCTTACTTCCTGTTATAACTTAAGGTATAGCAGATATAAACAGTCATTTTCTGACTAAGCTAATAAGACCAATAAAATCGAGCTTGTTACCGAGAAACTGTAAAGCATAATGTCCTTCATGCTTAGACTTACCCATACTGTGACTGTGACCTCTGAGGAAGGTTTTTACATTTTGTTTGTAGAGGAATGTTTTTGGAAGATGTTTTTTGTTAAATATGAATTCTTGTTAAATAACATGTTTGTAATATTATTATTACTGGGAGTGTCTGCAGTACAGTGGAGTCCCTGCGACTTAGCTGTTACTGCAGAAAGATATTAGAACGAGGGCATTAATATTAACCTACTGTCAGAGCAGAACCTTCTGACCAACCGAATTTGAGAACTCAACAGCGCTATGGTGTAACTTATCAAACTCAGAACCATGATACTGAACCATGATTTTTCCGTTGTACTTACTGGTCATTAAGTAAATGAAATATTTACTTATGATAAATAGGAAAACTTTGATACCTTTTTTTTTTAAATTGGATTTTCGCTCATTTTTACCCCCAGTGTGGTCTTTCTAATTCCCACCCACTCACTAACTCTCCTATTACACGACAACCGCCAACTGCGGAGGATGAAGGTTAACACATGCTTCCTCCAAAACATGTGAAGCCAGCCAAGTGCAAACTTTTAATTCCCTGTCTTCAACTAGTAAAAGCGACAGAAAACGCCCCATCAACTTGAAATTTCAACTCATCAGCTAGGGGTAGTCTTCTCAACTACCAGTTCCTTTCCTTGTTTTCAAAGAATGGTCAACATGGCTGTTCACACTGCAAACAGTGTAAAGTACCCCTTCTCTACTTTTAAATGAGTTAATTGGCTTTAGATACAGACAAAATTAAATCTTAATCAAGATTAAATCTCTAAATATACTAATTGCTGTTTTGAAAAGATCATCATCAACATTTGAGTTATAACTAACATTAGACAGCTAGCTTGGTGCAAAGCTACTCTCTATTGTCTGCTGTTGTTGCTGT
>CM074960.1:7030517-7051051 GCA_037577455.1 Pangasius macronema
GTAATTACAACTCGCAAATTCCAAGGAAAGTGCTATCTATCCTCTTCCGCATACATACAGCGAGACCGATATGCCATCCTTCCCACCCTAAAAGCACGGACATTTTTTCTCTTTTGACTCCTGGCCACGAATGGCTGTGGAGAGGGTGAACACTTTTCTGCTGCACCACTGGCAGCTTACTCTCAATCCTTTACTACCGTCTTATAACTCTGCCTGTTATACCTTTAACCATTACATTACTATAGTTTTACTGTGGTACCTATATTAACTGTTACGTTAGTTTTATGACACTCAAACATTGCTGTATGATTAAAAGACATGGTTAGATACTAGGATAATATTTAATACGGTAAAAAAAAGGAACAACAGTTTGGTTTTTCACCAAATTATTATAGTCAAAGTTTACTCAAATATAAAAAAAAGCTATTCAGTCTCAGTCTCAGTCATGCAAGCATTATATGGCTGTGTGACACAATGTTATTTTGTCTCAGGATTAAATTATACTTTGAAGAAACTTTTATGAAATAATTTACAAAAGCTTGTGTACTGTGGCATAACAAGTACAGAATGCACCATACATCATACCACTCGGATATCACGCTATATACTCTACTCTTACCCAACAACTCCACCCAGGCAGGTATTCAGCTTAACTTCTGTTCACTAGAGAGATGACCGTATTACATGCGTACCACAGTAACCATGGCCACAAACAATCCTATCACTATTATAGCACAGCTTATCAGAGTCATGCATGCAGCACTCAGAGGCCCAAAGAAAGCTAGAAAAGATTACAAAACCATGCAAAAGAAACAGAAAGAAAGAACAAGGGGTTGGAGGAAGGAGGAATGAATAGAATTATGAGAAAGAGAGAAATGAGTCCTTTGAGGCTGGAAGGAGAGAGGGAGAGAGTCGGGCTCATTTGGAGCCATGCAGAGCAAGGGAATTAGGAGCACAGGGCTGGAAACAGAGATTTAGGAACACAGCCATAAATCTAACGTCTGACAGCCAGCATAAGGGACACAACAATTCTTACTGAATCCAAACTATGAGCTGATAGTGGCGAAAGTCTCAAAACCAGGCCATGAGCATGCATGAGAGCGAAAAAAAAATCCATTTAGTGTTTTCAGTAACATAGAGATCATTGTGGGAAAGAAAAGCTTTTTATGGAGTTATGAGATAAATGAACATGTATGAGGAACATCTTCCAAGTTAATTTTAAATAAATTCCCATCTCTCTGAGTTATCACCTCCCAAACAGGGCTGGGCGCTATGGCAATACAGTATTTTATTTATAACACTTTTTTATGCAACACTACTGTATTGCTGACAGTTTGTAAGCAAACCCATATATAGTGATACACACTGTGTATCACAGAAATGCCTTTGAGAGTTGTGATATGATCTTCTTGTCATATCGTGCACCCCTACTTCCAACTTTTCAATGGCTAAATCAATCCTGAGAAAGTCCCCGGACCGACAGAGTACGTTTGTTTTCGGTCGGTCTCAAGAGTCTCAAGAGTCTCATCTCAGAGTAGTTCCACAACCACTCTCTACACCACAGAGTTAAAGGCACAAATAAAGAACACTAGCATTGTTACGAATAAATCTCTGCAAAAACTTCACTCCCCTCCATGAAGAATGCAAGCAGACAGTCAGACAGTCAGACAGACCAGTGTGTGCACCCACCCTCCAGACCAGTTTCACACATGTGCACACACCACACCCACACACACACACACACACACACACACACACACACGCACGCACTGATGGAGCTGATTTCCATGATGAAATTGCCAATTATAGAAATTGGAATGTGAATATTGATTGGGAAGCTGATGAGCCAGCGTTGGATGAGAGGGAACGAAGATCGATGGGACAGTGAATAAAAGAGGAGAGAAGAGATAAAAACCACCCCCTTCCTCTTCCCTCTTTGCTCTCTCTCTCTCTCTGTCTCTCTCTCTTGCTCTCTCTCTCTCTCTCTCTCTCTCTGTCTGTCTGTCTGTGATTTCTTTCCATGACGCTCCCAGATGAGTGCATCAGAATGCCAGGCTGCTCCAGAGCTAATTGGGCCTCTGATGTGCAATCAGTGGCAGACAAATGCGACAGTTCTGGTCATTAGCTGGGGTGGCGCGCGGGAACAAGGCGTGCCGCGTCACGATGCTGCCTGTTCTTTCAGCGCACACACACATCTTAACCATTGTTGATGTTCTCTCACATACATAGACACAGCTGCTATATGCTTGCCAAACATCTGCAACACACACATAGACACACACACACACACACACACACACACACACACACACACACACACACACACACACACACACACACAGGGAAATATTAAAGGCAGCTGTAGTAGATACCGGTCCTGAGTTAGGCTTTACCGTAGTATGTTCGGAGCAGGATAGTCCCTAATAGATTTCGAGATCAGGAGATAAAAATCTAACCTGTGAGTCACGCAGGGTCTACTATGCTACTCCAATTTTGGACACTGATTTGATCTTTTCACACTGACGTTTAAGTGTTCAAGTGATTCATGTATGTCTGTGTGTACAAACCTCTGCACTGAAACAACCAGCATGTCTACATAATTGAAAATCAGTAACCTCATGTACATGATGCACATTTGCAACAACAAAAAAACATCATATTTAAGTGACAATGCTTTATCAGTAGACAGAAGTAAGGGGTGGAGTGATACGGCCTGACATGATGCCCTGAGGCAGACTATTTTCATATAGCAGCACAGCTCAAAATGTATTATTCCACTTATACCACAGAGATTTGCCAACAATTTCAATCTTTAATTCATTATGGAATGACACATGCTTTCCAACAGTTTATCATTACATTTAATGTTGTGGAACGTCCATGAGACAAATTAGTTTCTGTTATCACTTACATTTTATAGGCTATAAACATTCTCTCACCAGCCTCACTGTATTCTCGGCAAAAACTCCTGTCCTGAAGACTCTCCTGTGTTGGGAAATTGACTGGTGACTCTTTCCATACATGTTAAATAAATGTCTCCCACAAACACAAACACTTTACAGCATCAATATATGATTGTGTGTTTTTTGCTGTTAAACATGTTTTTAAAGTCTGTTTATCATTAGTGTTAGATTATGTGGCATGTCTGCCATAGAAGTCCCTGTGAATGAGCTGTTACTATAGAAACAATAACATATTAAAATGAGTGCATTAATATAAACCTATCATTTATGTTACAATGGGAACTACATTTAAAGCAGGTCATTTAAAGCAGGTGTAGTAATTTAAATAATCTGCAGTAATTACTAAATTTAAATAGACTCTACAGGATAAACCTAATTTTGTCCATTTAATAGCACCCATAAACATGTATCATGCAAGTTATTGTACATAGATTCTGGTGTGTACTTTCACCGAGTTCAGACTAAGTTCTTCTAGTCGAATGTGTCGAGAATTTTAGACGTTTGTGCTACTTCAACCTTGTATTGTAAACACAGCCTAAGGCAACTAATACAAATAACACCACACATATATACATACAAATATACACAGTCTCCCTTTCTCGCTTTCACCCTTTTTCTTCTTTCTCTCTCTCTCTCTGTCTCTCTCTCACATACATACACACAAACACACAGAGTTCACAGTACTGATCACAGGTACACACTTTCAGTTTTTTTTTTCACATGCAGTATAATTCTCATATTAACACACATACAAATTCAGAGTATTGCTCTCAGACATACAATCACAATTGCTGTTTTTTTCTCACACATTGTGAGACAGTATTATTCTCATATTCACACACAAACAAATAATTATACACACATACAGACACACATTCACAGTACTGATCACAGACACATACACACGCTTGCTCTTTCTGTTTTCTTCTCTCAAACACTTAAACAATATAATTCTCACATTCACACACACACACACACACACACACACACACACACACACACACACACACACACACACACTCGCATGCTCAGGTTGCGTGTCCGCGCTCAGCCTGAGGAAAGCTTGAGTGGTGCTGCTGACTCTACAGGTTGTGTGTTGCAGTAACACAACAAGCCAGCCCGATCTCATGCTCTAGCACTCAGCCCCATCGAGTCAGCCGGCTGGACACACACGGCTGCGAGCGGCTAGCGCTCAATAATCAGCTGAATGTCAGTGTACCTCGCCGCTGGTGTCCTGCCCTTTCACAAAGCTCTGCATTATTAAGCAGCCATCTTGTTTCTTGTGCCTGTCTCGTGCTCCTGTGTGCCCCGTGCACAGCTCCGGTGTGGGAGTAAATGGCAGTGGCATGGCGAATGCACTGGGGGGATTCGGGATAATCAGTGGAGTGGCATGAGGAAAGCAGTGGACCTGAGAAAAAGGTCTGTCTTGAGGAGGAAGAGAAGGAATAGCCAGCAAAATGGGCCATGAAGCCCTGAATACTGAGTGTGGATTGAGATAGAAGGACACAATGGACACTCGGTGTCCATATGGTGAAGAGCAGAAACAGAGGGATATGGAGGAAAAATACAAGGAACAAAATTAGACCAGCGCAACATTACTGGAACTGATTTCTAACGATCTCAGATTGCTGTTTTGACATAAAAGATTGAACTCTGTCGAGATTCTGCATCCCAGAGACCAGCAGCCAGTTATACAATACATAAAATACTTTTTATGAAGCACTTGCAGTTATGAACTAATGCTTTAATCTTGACAGCAGACAAGCAAGTTCTTTGTTAAAGTACTCTAAAGAGATCTGGTTCTGCTCCAGGGCTTTTAATATCAACACTATTCGGGTGATGAAATCCAACCGTTTTGTTTGCATTGATAAAAATAGCCTTTGTGGTTTAGCTCAAATCCACTCCATTAACTTTATTTTTGTTTTCTCTGCTACTTCGTGTCAAGCTCGCCTGAGGTTTTACCTTGCATGAACAATATGGATGCTTAATCCACAACTTTAAGAAGTTCCTAAATCTGTGTGACTGGAGAAATCCCTCATGGTGAAGTTTTGGCAAGTAAAAAAACGACAGGCTTTGTAGAAATGGAATATATTTCACTTTTGCATTTATCTCAAACATTAGTAAAGTTCTAGCATTGAAATAATAATAAAAAAATCTGGTTACCTCCGAAAGTTTTTTTTTTTTTTTTTGATCACTATGGCAAGTGCTCCAAGTACTTTCCCCCAGTTCCTATCACACTACATCTCCCAAACAGGCTAACACACTCTTCCTCATGATCTCCCGACAATAGCATGAAGAATTTTCTGTTGTGTCACAGATAAGCCCAGCTACCAACAACCTGTTCAAGACATGACATTAACTGTTTGAGGAATTCACACTTAGCTAGCATGGTTTTAGACATCTTCAGGCAGACTGACTGTGGTTGTAATGCTACATTTGACTTACCTTGGCAGTGGGAATTCAGAGCTCAGAATTTCATCATTTTCTACCTCTGTACATTCAAGGTACAATGTGGGGAAAAAAACATGGATGCCTCCAGCAACAAGCTAGACAGCTAACTTTGATGAGTGATAGGTGATATTTACCTCCTCAAAAAAGCGATCTGTATAGTCACTGTTAGAGATTTAACAAGCGACTATGCCTGTACGTTGATTGGTCAAAAGCAAATACTTGTATATACAGTATAAAGGTAAGAAGTGTTTACTGCTGTTTACTGCTGATGCTGTAAGCAGCAATTTTGATTTGATGTCACTTGTTGAATTCAGAGGAACTCAGAGCTGAGGAGACCATCCTGAGTTCCCGAATAGGAATTCCGAGTTCAGGGGGTGTTTTCTTTGTTTTTTTCCTGGTCAGAGGTCAGAAATTACAACGTCCAGTCAAATGCAGCACTAAACTAGCTCCTTACACAACATGATCTTTGCAGGAACGCAGACTAGGCAAGGTTATAAAGCAAACAAGAACGTCAATTTGGTGAAATCTGAGGTGTTAAAGTATGTTTTTTGGGTGTTTTGCCAGAGTTCGGCCACAGTGACACCCAATGGATTTTCTCACACCACCACACAACTGTACTACTCATGGACAGTTGATCCTCCATTCACACTTGCAAGCAACAACACCACTGTTTGTTTCTTATAAACGTTTGCAACACAAAGCGACCTTTGGATTGAAGTTTTTCAACTTGACAATTTTGTGCATTTATCTCAATGGGTTAATTCTAAAACAAAAATACAATGGTTTGTATAAATCATACAGCATACCATACATTATGTGCACTTTTTCCAGAGGGAACTTAAAAAATAGCAGACTTTCGTGGTCACTACACACCAACCTGCAGTGATATCAATGATCTGGCACTCTCAGAAATAAATGGTACCATTATGGGTACACCTTTTGTACCTTAATATGTGTTTTAGTATGTATTTTAAACATAACTGAAGGAACATAACTGGACAATAAAGACCATTTTGCTTTAAAAGCAAATCAAAAGTATAATACATGCACCTTCCCAGGTAAAAGAGACACACAATATGTATCCTTGATGGAACCACTCCAGCAAAGAAAAGTACAGTTTGGTACCTTTATTTCTGAGAGTGTGTGAACCACATGGTACACTGTCAGTCATGCATAAACAAATCAACCTATTGGCATGTTTTTTATAACAGCATCAGCTTGCGTAATGTTATATTTTATACATGAAGCAGAGAACTGCACATTCTGACATCTATTATAGATTAGGCATAAGGATGATCAATAAAAAAATATAATGTATAGTGAAGAGAGTATATCAAACACAGACATGACACCTGAGGTTTATTTGTTATTTATTTAGACTGCTATTTTTAGAGACTATGCGAACATTTCTAGCACATATACAGCTCAGGAGCATGAACAGAGTGTGTTTGATGGCAGGGTGTGAGGCTAAAATTTTATGTAAGGCCAAAGACCAGTGATGTCAAATCTGGGAACACAGTGAGGACAGATGCACATGCACACACACACACACACACACACACACACACACACACACACACACACACACACACACACACACACACACACACTAACACACACAAACCAGTTGACAGACGGAGGAGGAGCTGTCCCATCTTGCACATCAAACAGCTGCTCATCTGCGCTGCCAACATCACTCACAATCCCAGCTTCCAACACATGCACACACACACGCACGCACAAGCCCACTCAAACCATGCGCTTTTCACTCACTCAGGCAGTCTATAACCTGCACTCGCACTTATTTTACACCATGGATGCTTCTGGATTGTTAGTCCTAAGAGCTTAATGTCAGCCAGTCAAAACAGCATTTAAAATTTAACAGCTTGGGAAAAAAACGAGGCTCAAAAAGAACAAACAATCAATCACTGACCGGTCAAAATCCATTTCCACACTATAAAAACAAATCAACACTACCTTCCAAAATACTCAGAAATTGAAACCCTGTGATGCCTATAAGACCTGAACCAGCATTACAGAACATCCAAAAGTCAATCTTACGTTTCTTAATTTTATTTGGATGTTTTGATTTAAAAATGTACGCTTGCACAGAACCATACAGCCCTGATATAACATCGCTGATCAGACTGTTTAGTCTGCCTCTGGATTTTACAGTCAAATACTGTAGGTAAGGTTAGGAGTCACGCTGAACTCTTTTGGGACAGCAGATCGCTCACTTCCTTCTCCCAGATACGCCTCTGAATCAATACAGAATCACCAAGAAGCACAAGCTAAAACCTGGCATTTTTTAGAATTCATTGCAAACGTCAAGGCTTTAAATATTATCTGCAATCAATGCTCCTTTGGAGCTAGTGAAACCCAATCTGGCAGAAAAAAGACGGCGTGGTAACACACTTTATGGCTCCCATTTTGCCAGTTAAATCAGTGCAATAGAGGTTAAGCTCATACATGATTCAGTGGTGCGATGTTAGCACTGTTAAATATACATCATTTTCTCCTGTCCAGGCAGGGGTGATAGGACTCCTAGTAGGCTTCAGGTGCTCCATAGCAGGTCTGGATAAACAAAATATTGCTATGAATAAATAAACGGGTGGAGGAGAACCCAGCCCGGGGTCTACAAAGCAGGAATCTGCTTTAGCCTCGGGCCATTTCTGGCCAGCCCAGCGGCTATAAGCCGGCACAAAGGAGGTGAGTAGCTGACCAAGTTCTACTCCTCCTCATCAATTACCCTGAAGATGATACAGCTACACTTCTTTGCTCAGCCATAATCAGAAGTAGGTAGGTGTTAAGAGATTCCAAAATGCACAAGGATAGTAATATAGGCTTTAAAATGCTTTTTGTCTGCTTGTGAAATTGCGATAATCGTTTAACAAGTTTTTGGTCCCACGCTTCTCGCTGTCAAACTCAATCAGGTCTAATTGTCAAAGTGGGAGCAGCAGTGTGAGGGTGGGTGCGAGACTGAGTAAATGAGAGTGTTCACCTCTGTGGATTAGCGTGTATGTGTTAATGAGCTCGACACGTGGGTATACGATACAGCAGGGTATATGATGGAGCAGCTGCTTTGTTTAAAGTGTACACACGTCTCTGCAGGAGAAGGCGGCTTTCACAGCTTTCGCTGCTCTTGCTATCAGTCAAGGAGAAATTGAGGGAGTGAGAGAGAGCAAGAGTGAAAGCGAGCTCTGTAAAAGCATGATTAATCAGAACACTCTCCGGACTTATGAGTCATTTCATTATCTTATACAATGGAGCTCTCCTTTCCTCTCCGAACAGACACACACACACACACACACACACACACACACAATACAGAGGCTCCGGCGCAGGCTATTGACCCTCAACAAGGCTCTGCCAGCCAGCCCGACAAATGAGGTGGTGTTTCAGCCCCAGATATATTAAAATCATAATTATCGTCATCTCCCGGGCTACACCTCGGCTCTCTAATGCAGGATTTGATGGAGAAGGAGAGCGAAGGAATTACTTTCGATAAGTGTTAAACAAGAGACGTGGAGTGATTGAATCAGTTAGGGGAGCCACAGGGACAACCTCAGAGTCTGTGTGTGTGTGTGTGTGTGCGCGTGTGTATGTGTGTGTGTATCTATACCTGTTGAACTGATAATAAGCCTTTAACATCCCGGCTCCCTCGACGGCCATTCCCACATTCAAGCCGTCTATTTTCTGTGAGTGAGAACGTTTGTCGTGGACCTGTTAGAAGCTAAGCATGCTGGGTAATACTGCTAATGCTTCCCATAAGCCTGGCCATAAGCCCATGGCATGTGTAGAAAGAGAAAATGCACTGCTGAAAGCACAGGGATGGAGCAGAGGCTCGTCTTGAAGAATGAGATGCAATCTGAAGGAAGAATGTTTGAAATGAGTGAGAGGCCTCCTTTCTCATTACCCCATCTTCTCCGCATCACTCTTATTACACAGGCTTTCTTCATCAAAACAATTTCAGATTTTCTACCAACAATGCTGGCAATGGTTCAGGAAATAGCAAGGCTTTTTTTTTTTTTTTTAAATCCAGATGTTCCAGCAGTTTAAGCAACCAAAAGGGGACATAACCAAATACTAAGAAACTGAAATTCATGTATTTCAGAGATTCTGGTTTTCACTCAAGTGTATTAAATTAGAAAATAATGCAAAATAGAAACATTTTCACTAGTGGCCTCTGACTTTTGGACCCAACTGTATGTTAGCATGGTATTTGTTAGTTAATTTGTTACAGTAGCCAGTAAAACCATTCTCCTCAAACACACTTTTTCTTCAAAACCTCTTGCACACTTCACAAGTTTTAATGATGGTCATGAAAATGACTTGAGTTGCTTGTCATACATGGGAGCTTCTTAATGCATGAAATAAAAATAACTGATTTTACATGTACTTCTGGTTTTGAGGACATATTTCATCATCCAAAGTCAAATATATTCACATAGAATGATCATGCAAGATGAGAGATTTAGCACTTTATTCTAGGTGTTTAGGTGCTCAGAGAAATGTTTGTTAACATTAGCACTATCAATGGAGATTCAGTCCAAATGTTTCCTGCTTGAACCACTGGTTCACGCTTGCAATGTTAATTTAGTTCATTTCTAACAATAATCTTTCAACACCCCTGCACTGTATGGTAGTCATTTATAAATGAGTTGAGTTGTTGTTATGGCAACAAACAGATGCTGCAACTTTCCCTGTTACCCTTCTTTTTAAAGGTGACGATTTGTCGCCTTCTGGAGTGTGTTAGAGCTGCTAACTTGCCATGACATGCTTATGTACACACACTGTAAGTGATGACCTTTGAGTGAGTCTCTCAGAGGTTCACAGTCATGTTACTGTGCAGCTGATAACTGGCCCGAGAGCACAACGCCATATGTGTGCTTAAATGTAAGTGCTTATTTTTAAGACTTTTTACCCTGCGTTCACAATACAGCAAACATGATACTGATGCCGCTTCAGGTTTGTTTCCCATTGCCATGTAGTGAGGGTTAATGCTGTTGTTTGTAAGAGTGCACTTTCCATCTGTTTTTAAATTCCCATAGGAACTAGTAACTTGCATGGTGTTTATTGTTATTTTTTTCCATTTTCCGTGCGCCAATCATGTACCCATACAACAGAACTGGTAATTTGTGGGTGCACAATATCATAAGTAGCCTGCATAAAATTGTCACTCTACTGTCATGCGTCTTTTTCCTGCTGATGAAATTGAGGCTTGGTGTCACTAATTTAAACATGAAATTAATGGTGGCTTGTGGCATTGTCACTTAATAGTATGAACACAGGGTAATTATTAGAAATACCTACATTTAGAATTAAAATGTTGAACTCTCAGAGACAAAGGACAATATGGTATGGTATGGCTTACTGTCTGTGTGGAGTTTTGCATGTTCTGCCCGTCTCCATATGGGTTTCCTTCAGGTACTCCGGTTTCCTCCAACCTCCCAAAAACATCCCAGCAGGTGGACTGGCTACATTAAATTGCCCCTAGGTGTGTGAATGAGTGTGTGAATGTGGGTGTTGGTGCCTATGATCAGACAGGCGATGCCCGGACGTCCCATTCGAGGTGTATTCCTGCCTCATGTCCAGTGCTGTGAATCCATCGTGACACTGGCCAGGATAACAGGCCTACTGAAGATGAATGAATGAATGAATTAATGATTTAATTCATGAATGAATCATCTAATGCACTTCTGGACATCTAGACATACAGCACCAGGATAAACCAATGGAATAGACACACATGATCCATGGACGAGCTGTCTCATGGTATACTGGGTTGCCCTGTTTCTGTCAGACAAAAGTTATTGTGATTATGGCCTTATTCAGAACACACTGGTCAAATAGAATAAGGTGGTTATGTGATGTATGGCTTACTCAGGACTACTATATTATAGGTATAATATCAACATTGATTTTAACATACAAAAAGAAGAATGCAAGGTTAGAGCTATTGCTGTCTGTTAGTGTAACGATTCCTGACCTGCTCTAGATAGAGGGACTTCCTAATCCTGTGCAGAAAATCACTGTCGTTTACTATGAAGCACCACATGCTGTGGTGGGTAGCAAAGAAAGCAAAATAGGAAGCAAAAATAAACTCTTATCTGAGCTAGAAGCCTCTCAATGTTTGCATCCAAGAACTCCAACAAGTGAAGTATAGCCTGAATGCCTGATATGCTCTTTAAATTTTCTAAATGCTAGAGGTGATCAGCAGTGGCCCACTGCTGGTGGAGGTTTTACAGTTAATCTTCATAAACTTCCCCTCTTCCCCTGAACGTGTAATTTTAACGCATTAAAAATAATCTATGTTGGATAATAAATTGTTTAATGATTTTAATGCCCAAGAAACTACTAAAAAGACCTAGGAATGTCTTCGCTGCTTTCTTTTCATAAATAATGCAAGGCATTATGAATATTGAATATTAGAAGTAACCCATGTCCACATGCCAGATTAACTCCACCCCTTCCCACTACCCTTCTTACTTTATGCTATTAACTGCAAAATACTAGATTTTTACAAAAAACTAAGGCATTGGGAACATGGCAAGGCCACAGTGGGAAAATCCAATCCTGCATGTTGGACTCGGGACAAATGTTCAATAAAATTGGAGAACTGTTGTTATAACCTATGCTATGGTATTATTAATTAATTAATAGTATCATTCATTTAATCCCACAAAAGATTTTTTTCATGGAGGACATCAGAGGAGTCCTCTTAAACCAGAGACACTGCTCTTCTGACAATATAGTTTTTAATGGATAAAACTATATTGTCAAAATGAATAAAATTAAAGTGATCAAGTGCTACTTTATAAACTGCCAAATAATGAGGACTAAAGGAAGCTATATTGTTAAATTTTGAAATGTGCATCAGAAAATCACCTAACTTTTAGACTTTTCCCCACTTAAACTTTGCAACTCTGAATACGACACAATATGCTCATACTGAACATCCTTTCAAAACACTTTCCATAACAGACATCACATAAGAATAGACAAAAGGACATAACACATCGGACAGGGACACCGATGCCTCCACCTATCTACCTTCAAGAACACGCCGCACCAACTCCTTAAACAATGTAATGCCTGAAAAGTCACACACAGATAAAAAGAACGGATCCAACAACTATACATAACTGCCATCTTTTTCTATACACTATATACTACAGAGAGCCAGGTCTGCCATCTATATGTGGCAGACTCCCAAGAGTTATGTAAAATATACATTCACAAGGCTGCAGAAAGTGTGTGAAGTAGGAAGGGTAGTGCAAAAATACACTGCAGGAAGCGTACAGCGGGGTAGAGTGGCAGGTAGGAATTGAAGAACTTCAGCAAAATGTTACAGAATTGTAAAAAACTGCTGCTGTTGCTTAGAAAGAAGGCAGAGGCACTCAGAGGCACACAGAAAAACCCATGCACAGACACACAAATGCCTACTGAAGTACATATAAAGGGAGCAAGGCTTTTACCTGCAGCAGCCAGTAGCACCTGCGGTGGAAGGTGGGGATGATAGAGGAGTGCACGTAACAGCCATAGAGACACTGGGGAAAGAGATATCACACGCCACACACACACACACACACACACACACACACACACACACACACACACACACACACACACAAAGAGAGAGAGAAACAGAGAGAGAGAAATACACAGTTAGTATGGAGCAGAGAATTTGACCTACCAGCCAATGAAATAAAAAAAAACAAATCCGATTCTTAAAGTACCCTTGAATTCAAAATTAGTGATTCAGATCTTTGTGTATCTGTCCCTTAGTGTTATTGGCACCAAAGTCATAGTATATGTAATAAAAAATACAAGAATGATCAATGACTGCTTGAAGTCTGAAGCCCATGTTCTCTCATATTCTGAGTTTCCTCCCTGGAGATGCTAGGCCAAGCCTTCATTGCAGCCATCCTCGGTCACTGCTTGTTTATAGAAACTGTATGACTGTATACTAACTGTATATATGTAGAGTAAGAGAAGGAGTTAAGATGAGTGTTTTACCAACTTGGGGCTGATCACGAACACAATTTCATCTTTATACACCGTTGGAGCTTCCATCAGTATGAGTATGTAATATCATTTTATCTACCACATAGAAGCATCAACTGCCTCCCTGTGATGACACTGTTGCTCTCCATCACCATCAAGACCCCAGTACCATATAGACCTCAGCTCAAACATGAACACACAACATCTTGTCATCTAAGATATCATCCGATTTAAATTTGACACAGTTGAAAAAAAGGCTCTCACTAAACCCTTCACTGCTCTCTATATCTAAGTAGTTTGCTAAACTACTGTCTGGGTTGTTTCGATTCAGTGGGGGTATGGTGTATCATGCTATTGGCAGCAGTGTAAATCAGTCAAGAACTTCAGCAAACTGGCACATCTCGTTTCAAACCTCTTCTCAAATCTTGTCTCAAATTTATAATCAAATCATAGCTTGCAAGCCATTTCATGGGGACTTGCAACTGTGTAGCCTAAGGTTTGAGAGAACAATCCTCATACTACAACTACAAATCTTATGTATATTATCCGTGCAATTCACAAAATCACATTTTATATACTTACACATTTTATGCTATATTCATATATGACTGAATCACTTTTACACAGTTACACAGAGTTACAACTTAAGGTTTGGACTTCTCCATATTGTAACATTTTGAAAGCTGTAATTCAAGTGAACTGCTCTAGACAGCTGAAGGGACAGGGCTGATATGAAAATTTGTACGAGTCTCGGCTATAAACTGTCAAAACTTGGCAAGTCTTTCCATCATACATATCTGATGGAGGCCTAGCAAACCACAACACAAGAAAGGCAGCTGAGGGCTTTGGTGGTTTTCTCTTCTTCTTCTATGCTGTTTAGGAGCGCTTAAGCTGGGGAGCTTTGGCCTTTCAGGAATAAATCAAATCTCCAATTCTGTGGTTACAGCAGCTCCACAATGTACTACGGAAGAAGAATGGGAAAAAACAACGGTGTCTGAATACAAGACAGTACACAATGCTTTTTTTGCTAAATAAGTTCTAAATAAGTGAAGGAATCTGAGGGCAGAGTTGCACTTCCTCAGCCAAGCTGATGTGGAGAATTGAGAATTGATATGCACATCATGTTACGGAATATCTGGTAGTAATATGCATTTTGCAGTCAAATGGGTCAATGTGATTGCTGTATTGTGTGTAATATATAAATCAGCTCTTAACACTTGACACCAAATTCTAAGGTTGTTTCTTATTTCTAGTTGTTCTCCACAAAGGTTGCAGCATTGGGAATTATGACTTTGAATGTAGGAGATCATGATGTGTTACGACGTGATATTTTGGCTGTTATCTGGCTAAAATGCTTCTCAGCCATCCTGCAGTAGCTAGAGTGGTGCATTTACGCCAACATTTTAATGTGGATAATCTCTATACAGATTAGAGATATAACTGAATACAAATTCATTATTCAGTTAATGCGTTATAAACAGACATGCATAGATGGCACTATTAATTTTTTTTCCCCATTCGTCAGTTTTGTCCACTGGTTGATGGTTGTGGTAGAGCTCAATACCCTCCATAATCCTCATAGAACCCTTTTAATCCAGATGCATGAAGCTAGGTAACTAGGTCTAAGCGGGGCTAAAAGTTTCAGCCTATCAGTGGGAAACTGCAAACTAGTCATCCATAGCCAGGAGTCCCAGAGAGCATAATTGGCCTTGTCTCTGGGTTGGTATCATGTCCTGGTTTCCTTCTCTCACTGTTGATTAGTGTGGTGTAGACCAATCACAGCTGGCTTTATGTTTCTCAGATGAAGCACATGTTTAGCCCTCACCCTTCCATATCAGTAACTGTTGTGCAATAGAGGGAGACCTAGATAATGGGGTGGGAATTGGTAATGACTAAATTGGGTGGAAATTGGGAAAGAGAGTGCAACCAAACAGCAAAGCAAGTGTGTTGGAATAATCAGTCATTTGCCGGCATTAAACAGCCCTGATTAATTATACCAATGCACCCTAGCACAGCAAGTCAGGTTGAGTTAGCAAGACAAGGCCAGCACAGATTAAGACCGCAGGCACCCATATCAGTAAGCAGTCACTCTCTCTCTCTCCATCATCCTTAAACAAACAAACGAGTTTGTTCAAGCCTGTGACTGAGGCTACAGATGGTACATCTCTGCAGGAAACAGCCATGGCGCCGAGGACAATGAATGCTCTGGTCTGCAAGTGGTAAGTCACTATGGGCTATAGTGAACAACAATGATGCACTGATGCATTGAATCTCTCTATACAAGAGATTCTCAATCTTTTCGACCAATGTCCCCATTTAGGGGCCCAAAATTCTTGCGAATAGGCTTGTGTGGTGCACTGCAGTTTATCAGAGTCAGAAGATGTGCTAGTAATGGGATTAAGAGGAACTCCCAAATAAATTATATTTTACTACTAATAATCTGACAGTTTTAACTATTATTAAATATTCCTTAAATCAAGCTTATATAATGTTTTTCCTGGTGTACCTCCTGTCCTGAACATTTTAGTTTCCCTGCTCCCATTACACCTGATTCAACTATTCAGCCCTTCCTCAGCTGATGTGGGATATCGGAGTAGTGAAAACTCTAGAATGTGCAGGACAGGGGGTACTCCAGGAGTACTACAGGAGTACTACATCCATCAGAGAAGCCAGTCTCTCCAACAGCAGAGGGCAGTCTGCATGTGTACTTCTGCTGCACTTCTCAGGCACGTCTGGACCATTTTAGGAAGTCCTACTTCCTAGGATTGACAGGTGAGGATGGATGCATGCTGTTTCGCCCACTGTGAGGACTGGACAGTGAATAAATTAGCCCCAGGCAGCTCCTGTTTACCCAATTTATAGAATACACAAAGTATTCACACAAAGCCCAGGTAGAGGCTCACTGCTGCACCTGTCAACCCAATACAGGAATCTCAGCAAGTTCGACCCATGCTGTACACTCATTGCCAACATAAACAGACTCACGCAATACACTAACAATGAGTCTTATTTCACCTCTCCATTTCTGAAATTAACAAAAAAAAAACTTGGAACTTGGGCGTGCATAGATCCAATTCCAAATGCAACTTTGTAACAGCACAAAAGAAATGCAAATGAGGAAATAGACAATGGCGGCAAAAAGCTAATCAGTAATTCAATATGCATATCATTCAGCTGGTTTTCTGATGCTCTCTCAAGACCGCATGGAAATGTGACGAAGTGACAAAGACAGAAGCCATTATTTGCTGTCTGTGGGCTGTGACAAATGACAGCACATCAAATGGCAAGCAATTAAAGTGTAATTATATTCGCACTGTAATACAGACCTGCTCTCCATTACTCAGTCTGCCTTCCATCTTAAAGGTGACGCAACAGGAGAATATAAACTACATTGCTAGACATATCCAAGCTGTGTTGATAAAACTTGTGAGCTGGATAGAAGGCAGTTATGATGGTCATGCCCAGGAGACATAAGCAACTTTAAACAAGCATCAGGCTAGCATGAGTCACTGCCCTGTGGGGCTGGAGTGTGTGGTGTCAGGGTCGGGTGGAGGAGAGTGGGCTTTAAATGGGCACAGAAAAGTCAGACGGCTCAGACGTGACAGAAGCTGATGGAGGCTGCCAATTGCAGACATCTCGATGAGACGCGTCCCATCGTGCCATCCATCAGAGCAGACAGGCAGTGACAGCAAGGCGACCAACCTGCCCGAGATGGGACATTCTCTCATTAGTTCATAATGATCTGTGAAGGCACTCTTAATCAGATGCTGGCACGTTATTTATGCTGCCAATTTGCAGTTTTGCACCCCAACAATGCTGGCTTAATGTGTGTATGTGTGTGTGTGTGTGTTAGAAGAGAATTACGTATAATAAAATAGGCCACAATGTGATGCATGTCTTTCTTCAGCTACACTGAAGCACATGTTAACCTTGATACTTGGAATAATACATTAGACAATGAATCCTTCGCAGGAACACTCAATCATGCAATTTGAAAAAAAAAAATCATCTGGGGGCAAATTGATGAATTACTTCACTGACTGGATAAAGTCGAGAACTTGTAGATAATCAAGACAAATCTATGACCAATCAGTTAGACGAGCACATTTTTCATGCCTTCCACATGTTCCTCCAGTACCAGTGTGAGCAAGGCGCTGTCACTAACTGTCTCACAGTGACTTCTGCTTTGGTGTCATGGCTTCATTAGGACTGGATGAAGCAACAGCAGCTTCTGTATCAGTGAAGCATCAATATGTAGACCAGCCTGAGGGGTTGCTCATTCAGCCCCAGGCAAAGCCTGACTAATATAGCAACGGTCTCAAAGCTGGCAACAGTTCGAAGTTAGCACTCCCTCGAGCTGATCTATACCTCCCGCACCCTCTCAAAGCCTGCCAGGACCCATGCTGTTAGCTTTAGTTTGTTGGCGCTATTTACTATTGACTTGCTCCTGTAATACCGTCGATCATAAAAGGATCAGGGGTCTATGAATGGGAAGTTAAATCCCTCATGCTCTATCTATGTTTTGCTGATATCTGTGTTTTGTTGATGAGAAAGTCTAAAATAATATAATATATACTGTATATATTTCTGTACAGCTTTATTTATGATTTGCTATAAAAGCTTGAACAAGGCTACACTGATTCAAATGCAGGAAAGCACAGCAGTCGTATCTGAGGAAGGTTCGCTCCAGACACCGTCGTAGTGCGGGATAAAATGATACATCGACTTTAGATTTTCTTTACCATAGTTCTATAATATGACTCTAGTAGTTTTGCAACACCCACGTAACCATGTTCGAGCCCTGAAAATGAGCCGTGAAAATGAGCCGTGAAAATGAGCGGAAGGTGGAGGGCCTTCAATCAAATCCATCAAACACACAAAAACATCTAAACAAAACAGAAACAAATGAAGCACTCTGAAATGAAAGTCTTATGATAATTTTGCTTATAAACATCCCCTGAAGAAGGGAATTAATTACTCGAAGTGGACCAGTAAACATAGCCATACATCAAGATTAGAAAAACACAGGAATCCCGCTGTGAGAAGAGCCGTGAGCTTCTGTCCATTCTAATTCTTCGCTCTTAATAACGCAGCTAGTTTGTGTGAGTGTGTGGGTGTGGTGTGTGTGTGTGCACCAACATGCACGTCCTCCTGAGCGAAGACACAAGATCTGTTGAGTTGATGTTAAGGCCTGGGTGCTGGGCTTAGAGCCAAAGGCATTAAGTGGAATCGAATTCCACAAAACTAGCTTTAATCAGCAGGTTTTTAAGGTTAGAATTACTCACTCTCCTACAGCCCGCTGGCCAAGGTTAAAGGCTCACAAAAGCAGCCTGAGGGGAGAGGATAGGAGGATGAGAGAGGGCAGTTTTCTTCCAATTTTAGCCACAAAGCTTCTGTGCACACCTGACAGTGTCAGGGGGAACCAACTATAGAATCTTCTCTGTTCTCACAAACCTGGTGTCTAGGTATGTGTGTATTGTGTGTGTGTGTGTGTGTGACACAGAGAGCATGTGCGAGCAGAAAAAGAGCAGGCACAAGCACAGCAGTGTGTGTGTGTGTGTGTGTGTGTGTGTGTGTGTGTGTGTGTGTGTGTGTGTGTGTGTCCCTTTATCGATCCCCTCTAAGTATGACATCATCTCCACTGGAAATAGTCAGCATGTTATGGAGAAAGTGAAATGCTGACAGTGACACCAGATGCTCTTCACAGCACTTCAAGTACCAGTGTTGAGTAGGAACTCATTACACATAACTATGGAAAGATTTTAAAACATTTGAACATTTCAAATGGATTGCATTTTTATTTCAGTATCCAATGTAACAAACACAGTTATGTACGGTTTCTTGCAAAATAGCTATTCAACCCAGATAACACTTAAGTAAGACAGGAAGCATGATGGGGTGTGCTTTTACAGGAAAATAATCAATGATGGAGTCGAGTGATGTGGCATGATGTGAAGCAGAGGGTCGTTACCACAATGAAGAATAACACGTTCTTTATATCCATTTATGATTATATGAACATCTGTGAACCAAGTTAGATCCCGTTATCACCTACGTTATTGCAGCTATAAACATACATTCCCTCACTTTCTCTTGAAGGTAATGAGACAGAAAAATGCAGCTTGTTACCAAGAACTGCAAGCACTGACACTGAAGACTCCTTCCATAAATGTTAAACACCTCCATACAGAAAACTTCACCATGTTAATGTGTATACAATTCTTTTTCTTTGTTAAATAACAGCACATTTTGCACAGTGTATTAATAAAAATCTGTGATTTACTTTGCAGCTGGCACTACTGTCAGAGAGGCTGTTATAGAAAATTAATCAACCTTCTGACCAATCAGAATTGACAATTCAAAAGCCCTGTGGCACAACAGAAAACAGTGACAGAAAACATAAATGGCTGTATCCAAAACTTTGAAGATCCTTAAGACAAAATGAAGAACACAAAGTAATTTCATTTGACATTTAGTTTGTTATATTTAATTGATGTTTCTTAACTATCAAAAGTAACAAATTCTTTTAATAGCATATATTAAGATAATAATAGTGAAACAAAAACAAAATGACTATTTAAAGTTTGCATTTTCCCTTCTGAATGTGATCTAATTACAGTTTAATAACTTGTATGTCTTCTCTTTCCCTTTGCAAATGGCTCTGACTCATTTTGTAACCTTGTTTCCTCTCAGATGACTTGATTTCTTTCTTTTGCTTGTTTTCTTTTCTATTCTGTTGGTTTTGCCTTATATTTTTGGTTGGTGTCTTGCCGCAGTATACACGCTTTTTCATCCCGATACCACTCGACGATAACAAGCTCTCTGGCTGAATTTGGTAGCTTCAAAAAAACTTTAACTGCTATGCAGGACATTGCAACACAACTAGTATTAGTATGAGAAATTTGCATAACTATAAGATCATTTTGTGTTAAATGTTACAATGCCTTTCATCAGCATGTGGACTTTGCTACGAGAGGTTAACATGCTGGATATTGTTTACACAAACATACCCGGTGCGTACCGCGCAGAGCCCCGCCCCCACCTCGGATACTCAGACCACATCTCTGTTATGCTAATTCCAGCATACAGACCACTCGTCAGACTCGAAACCGG
>CM074960.1:7051151-7115070 GCA_037577455.1 Pangasius macronema
TTCACTGTGTACTGCATCAGCTATATATAGTTGAAATGACAATAAAAGCCTCTTGACTTGACTTGACTTGACTTGACCTCGCCTGTCCACCAATCTGGTGGTTCACCAATCTCTAACCGTACTAACTGTTATCATAGCAACTCATTAAATTCCCATGCAGCTTGATAACTCTGCTTATTTAAACTCCAGTCTGGCACACAATCTTTGCAAAGTCTTGCTGATATTACCGGTAAGTTTTGAGATGAGTTACCTCATCCACTCCTGGGTGGATTTCTTTGGATTTTGCTCATGGATTCCTTTTGTAGATGTTTTGGATTGTGAGCTTGGATACGTATTTTTTTAATGTGAATTGTGCTTTCCAATTCATTTAATAAGCTTCTACAAATAAATTCTCACCTCTTTGTCAAGAATGTAATGTTACAGGGTCTGACAACTAGCCTGAATAATGGGTATGACCTTGTTTGTCACTGATCAGGATTTTGTCTTTCAATCGCTTGAAAAAAGATTGTATTTGGTGTTTCTCTCAGTAATTAAAGTAACAGTTATGTTCCTCTATTTTTTGTTCTCTTATTAAAACAGTACAATATCATTCTACACAGATGTATGAGTGGCTGGTGGAAAGTCTCTAGGAACAGGTCTATGCTCTTGTTTTCAGGCCTGAGCGGTTAATGCGCAAAGCTTCAGATTACAGTACAGCCAAGTACAATTACCACAACAAACAGCTAGAAAGAGTCTAGTAGTGCTCATGACACTTCATCTCCACTTCCTTGCTCTTGGCTCCTCCTCTGTGCTTTCTTCTATTAGGCTGCTATAAAAATAAGTGGCATATTTCTGTCTGTCTGAGTCAGAGCGCCGGTGATGCATGGGCTCCTAACACAAAGGGCAAGCTCCTCTGGGACTGTGCTGTCCAACACGAAAAGTCTGAAATATTAACATCTGTGAAGGCCAGTACATAACACTGAATGTGTAAGACAAGAGAAGATCAAAAGCTGCAGGGGAAAACATATGTAATTATATAGGACAAGAAATGAAACTTGAAAATGGAACACTATTCTGAGATTCAAGAGCCGTTTCAGGAACTAAAGGGCTCTCAAACTCTTCTGAATGAGAACTACACAGTCCCAGGATGAGTTCATGTCTTGCATTCTGCACTGGAGGAACCATAAGCATTAGGCATAAGTAAAATAACGGAGGTGCTGTGACTCACATTTGGCTGTCACCGATGGTTGCACATGAATGCCTTAAAGATTCACACTTTACCAAAACAGTTTACAGCCAAATCTTTCCCTTTCTTCAGTGGTAATCTCAACTAGATACACAATATGGCCAAAAAAATGTGGACACCTGACTGTAAAAATCATATATGCTTTTTGAACATCTCATTTCAGATTTAGACCACCCTTTACTGGTATAATAACCTATTCTTCTGGGAAGGCTTTGTACTAGATTTTGGCATGTGGTAGTGGGGATTTGTGCTCATTCAGCCACAAGAGCTTTAGTGAGGTTGGATACCACTGTTGCATTCTAGCCCACTGGTGCTCAGTGGGGTTGAGGTCAGGGCTCTGTGCAGACCACTCAAGTTCTTCCACTTCAACATTAGCAAACAATGTCTGCAAGGACCTCACTTTTCCAAAGGGGCATTGTCGTGCTGGAACATGTTTCGGCCACTTCCATTGGGCCGTTGCGTGTGTCCAACTTTGTGGCAACAGGGTGGTGAAGAACCACATATTGGTGTGATGGTCAGTTGTCTGCAAACTTTTGGCCATATAGTGTAGTATACACTTGTACTTAAGAACTGCTGCAATCAAAATTGTAGACTGTCCTGTGCTTATCCCAGTACTCTTATTCACAATATGCTAAAAAAAAATCCTTTCAAAACATATAATATTGTTTGACTTCACATTACAAAGTTATAGAAAATGAATGCTTTATAATCCAGTCCCAGAAGAAGATGGGCTCCCTTTTGATTCTAGTTCCTCTCAGTTTCATCATGTTGTCTCAGGGAGATATTTCTTGCCATCAAGTCAAGTCAAGAGGCTTTTATTGTCATTTCAACTATATATAGCTGATGCAGTACACAACGTTTCTCCAGAACCTTGGTGCTACATAAAACAACAGTCACCTCACACAACAGCTCATGCCATGGTCTCCTCTGACTTGGGATCTAAATCTACATCTGTATTTCTGTAAAACTGCTTTATGACAATGTCTACTGTTAAAATCACTATACAATTATAATTGATTATGTACATTTCAGCATACAGCAAAAGGTGTACCTTTGAGGGTACCACCTCAGTGACAAGGAAAGCTACAGTTTAGTTCCTGTTTTATGAGAGTATGGAAGTTAAAGTTGCTACAAACAGCAGAACACAATTCAGTCTTGTATTTCTCACAACTGTATTTTTACAAGCACATGCTATACGTCTATTTTTATGAAAGTGTAAACAAATTCCTGTAAAGGTTTTTGACTCAAATAAAAAACAAAGTAGCATGGAAACATTCTGTTTTGACATTTGTGAAGTGTATGATATATAACTTAGCTAAAAAGTGTGACCTTCCATTCTCACAACCAGTAAGTACTCAAACTAGTAAGTCGTTGGAAGTTATGTCTTTCGAGTACTCTAAAACAGGAACTCAAAGGGTCCCCAGCAGAGATGGGTCAGAAGTTCCAAAGGTTCCTGAGATGTAAATGTACCTAATTTCTCACTAACTATAACATATTATGGTAATGCAACTTTTACATGGATTATTCATACAATTTTTCCAGTCTCCCAAAAACATCCTCAGCAAGCGGACTGTTGTACATGTTGACATGTGAAGACCATTATTCGTGCACTTTTCCACTCCATTACAACATCTAATGGTCAACTGATCGACATCACTATGTTCTATGTTCAAGACAAAGCCATGTTAGGGGCAAACACTACTGTTGTCTGAGAACAGCTGAGTCACAGCTAAAGGCTCAAGTAGATGATGGTCATCAAAATGCTCAGTTGGAGCTGTGGCTTGGTGTTATTAAGGAGCAATCGAAATTTAAGAGCCAGGAGAGAGATCTGTAAGCACGAAATAAACACGGCTGGTGTCGGATGTTGGCAACAAAAAAACAGCTTGTCTGTGTAAGAATTCTCTGAGGATATTTTCTGTGTGTGTGTGTGTGTGTGTTCTTTTCACGCTAACTGCTTTCTCATGTATTTTTCATTGCTTGAAACTTTGGGGAAAATACCGCAGGCATGCTGGCATGACCTGTAAAATGCAGACATGGGGTAAGCAGAGGTGTGCTTCTCTGCTGTCAGCTCACCAAATATTGCTTATAGAAAAAAAAGAGAAATTGAGACAAGGTCAAGAAGTATAGAAGGAAGAAGATCAAATGAGAGGATGGAGAGAGAGACTGAGCTCATCAGATACATCAGAAGAGATATGGAAAGGCTGCTTCATTCCCAGGAAAGAAGAAAACAGCAGGGTGGATGAAAAGAAAGGTAGAGCAACTAATGGAGCAACTAATAGGAGGATAAATACTAACTTCAGACCTTGACCAGACACTGTCTTCTCTCCTGTTCACACATTGTAAGTTCATTCCTCCCACACACTACTGCCAGTGTCCCTGAAGCTCAAAGGCAGCATGAGACTTATATGCGGTGTGACACAGAATTCAATGAAGTTTGTTGCAATTAGGCCATTTTTGATGTCAAAACCTTAAATGTAGTTGCTGACAGCAGGGTCACATTGGCCCAAAATCAAAATGCTACACAAGCATTATACAGTATGTGACTGGTTGCATTATTGCATATGCTGCAATTTTTGTCCAAGAATCCAAAAAAGCAAAAATATGGCTACTAACAGTTTTGACTCACAGTGCACCTGTCAGTGTCATAAGACTTAGGATTCACTTTTCATTCAAAATTGCCTTTTTGTCCCCAAAGAGCAAGCAAAACTGTCAGTGTCCACCAAGGACAATACAATAACCACAACTCAACTCATGAAGGGTCAGTCAATAACTGTGCTGATGTGCCTAAACTCAGACATATTTGGCTCAGTAATCTGCTGTGTGGGTACACTGTGCAGTGATATTATTTCCTGGCATCTGCAATAAAAAATCATTCTTTGCTTGCAATAATAATAATAATAATAAAATGTAGTTGTTATTGCATTGAATGGCCATGGGTTGTTATTGCTCTCCAGCACAAAAGCCTGATTCATTGACACCTCTAATGTATGCTGCTTGTCTATTTTGAAGTGCATTACACAACGCTGATCACAGACGTGGCCTGTAGGCATTAACACCAGTGACTGTACTGTTTGTTTGCAAACCAATCAAACTGTTAACAGGAATTAGGGAGTATACAAATAACATTGCTTCAAATTTGGGCTAACTGATAGAAATGATGACCCGAAAACACTGCATAAAGCATTTTGTATAGTATTGCGCAGATACAACAGCTGAAAAACATGCCAGCATGTCGCGCTCTCATGCTATCTGGCTCTCCTGATGAGAAACTTAACTTCAGAGATGAGCCTCCTTCTGCTGAGGAAGGGATGGGGGGAGGCAGGCAGCTGACAGAAGGCAGGGAGAATGAGAAGTGACACTTTAATTCGGAGGCCTTCATCTGCCTGACTTATTATGAGATGTTTGTAAGCTGGCTTGTTGGAGCATCTGCTCTGGCCCCAGGCCTGAACCCTTCTGATGGAGACTGGTGGTACCAATGTGGTGTTATCCGTGATTACCAGCAGGTCCAGCATGAGCTTCACAGGGCCTGTCTAACCCCATCTTGCACCATCACTACCTATATGGCTGCTCTTGTGCTCTTTAGCTGGATAATGATTTGCATGTTTTATATACAAAGATTTTTTATTCAATTTCATTTGTATACCACTTTTACCAATAGGCATTTCACAGTGCAGCTTTAAAGAAATCTGGATTTAGATTTTGTTTCCTAATGAGCAAGTCAGAGGTGACAGTGTCAAGAAAAAACTCCCTAAGATGACAGGACGAAGAAACATCAAGAGGAAGGGAATTGTATACTATAAAGTCAAACAGTACTAAACATGAGCTGTTTAAAAAAAACAAGAGGGAGGACAGCATAGTTCATGAACATCAGAGCAAAATGACCACTTTACTGACCCATCCTCACTGACAACTAGATATTTACATCCATCTTTCCATTTTTTGAAGTGCTCTGGGTCAACACAGCCTCTGACCTTAGCTCAAGCTTGTGTCTCGGACCCTGTGATGGTGAGTGGTTGGTTATTATCATTATCCAAAGTAGTAATGCTACACCTACTTGCCTCGCTTTCTTGTCTGGGCTTTATATGATCATTTTGTGCTTTTAATTTTACTTGTTACTTTGCTAGCAAACGTTACTCTTTTCTAGGTACCATATACCTCCTTGGCTGCTAAAAACATTTGACAATGACTGCGACAAACTACAGAACTGGATTTGTGTTGTCATTTGCCACTGTAACATACATGCCCAATGAGTCGTTCCACTCACAAGGATTTGTAAGATCTTTTCAAAATACCAGGTATAGGAAATGTATCAGCAATGGTGATTAAACTAGGGGGGTATCAAGGGCAATTCACACCCAGGTACTAAGCGTCCATGTGTGGACTGGTGTACCATCCAGGGTGTATTCCCGTCTCAAGGTCAGTGTTCTCAGAATAGGAATTTATAAGAAGAGCTAAAATGTTTTGATGTTAAGGTGTTGGTCCTTGTTTAAACAGGAGTACTGATGCTGAAAGTATGAGAGTTATGTATTGACCTCTGCAGGTACATCTAGTATCTCTAGAGGTAAATAAACTCTGTAGTTTTCGTTCCTCAATTACAGATATTGCCTTCCCTCTTTATGACCTTGCTCAAGAGTGATATGCCTCCTCCGTCCGTCAGTCTACATGTGACAGTTCAGATGATATAATATGACAGAGTTGAGGTGTTAGTTATCAGCCTGCTGTTTTGTCTGAAAACGTTGCACTTTTTCGTGGTTCTGAACGTGTTTGATGTCCCTGGCTGCCTCGCTATCTCAAGGTTAGGAATGGTTCTGTGGAGAATAAATGCAAGTGTTAATGTTTTTTTTTCCCCCGTGTGTGTATCCTCTCTCGTGTAGTGGTTCAGTAGCACTGCTTGATTTATGTGCCACAAGCATCATTAATCCTGCAACCGCGCATACCTCCGCTGAATAATTGATTTCGATGCTACTGTAACTAAATCCGTCAAAACAACGACATCTACCCACCCACCCAAACCAATCAGTGGCCACCAACTTGATTTTCTGTGTGTCTGTGTATGTGTGTGTGGGTGAGTTGGTGTGATAGACTTGTCTATGCCACAAGAGGGAGATTCACATACAAAGAAGAGACTTTGAGCCTTGAGTATGAAGAAACAAGACATTTTTCACTTCACAGGCATCAACACTGCGCCATGCAGTCAAGTGGATTGAATAGACTTAGTGTGTTTGAAATAAATAAATAAATAAATGAATAAAAGTAGTGTCATGTTGCTGCTCTGCTGTGCAATGAAAGAGATGTCATCTTCACAAACACTGCATGCTGCCAACTATCATTAAAAACAACAGCTCTTGCTTTTGGCATACCAATGAAGGACACTGAGAAAGACTGAGAGACGAGTCAAACTGAGACTCGTGAATTTTGTTCAGAACTAACTCCAGCGAGTCACTCCCGTCACTTATAGTTTGTCTCCTGTGGGTGTGGTGCAACTGATACTTTTGGAACTTGTGGGTGTATACTGTCAATAGTTTTAGTTCTAATAAGAAATGTAGCTATAAAGATATAAAGATAATTAGTTAAAAACATTCTCAATAACGCACTAATCAGTGTAAAAATCGACTGTTTGATTTACCTGTTTTATGTCAGATTAGCTAATGGTACTAGCTATGTACACTCACCGGAGACATCAAAGATCTCCACTACTTCCTTCCAAGATTTAATTTTTCTTCATAATGTCTCTACACATCAAATAACTCTCTAGACATCGTCGTCCCCGCACCAGTTCGTAACCGATATCTACCTACCTTTTTCGCCCGACTTAGTGCAGGTTATCACCTGTGTGTTGTTACCAGAAACCTATGTATACGACTGTTTTTCCTCTTAGTAGGTGCTGGGAACTAGAGAGAGCCAGAGCCAGCAGAGCCGATGCAGCTGTAATTGAACTTGAGGCAAGCAGCAAACTGTTTTTTTAAGGGGTTGTTTCTTTAAGTTTGTGGAACATGCACTGAAAAGCTCTAGATAAAAGAAGGGGAAAATAAAAAACCCAAAGTGAAATATGCTTGCATCCTGAGTGTGTTCTTTCTACACACATTCACATTCGCACACACACACACACACACACACACACACACACACACACACACACACACACACACACACTGGGTTCAACTTGTATATCACAGTATCACCCGGAGCCATGGTTACAAGATTTTCTTCCTGTTTGGTGTGTCAAAACAGTAAATGGGAATTAATTGCAGGCAGGAATTAGAACTAAGTGATGTGTACGGAGCTGAAAAAACTTCGGACCACACACACCATAAGATGGTCAGAGGAATTATTCAAGCCAAAGCAAATTTGCATAGAAAGGAGAAGATCTCAAGTGAAATGTCGCTTGTCACACTGTTGCCCGAAATGCGGCTAACCCTAACCCTAGTAAATGAGCAGTCGCTTGTTGCTTTTTTGCTCACTAGTGCAAATGATATGCCCTGTTCAGCTGCACTCTGCAGATCCCCCAGCATCCTCAGCCTGCCTGCACCAATTTACTGGCCCTGTTTCTCCCAAACCACAGGAGTCAGGCCTGCAGCACATCTGTATGCACGGCCATCCTGCGCATTTACATGCATGGCTCTACGGGGAGAAATGAGGTCCTGCTGCCTGCCCTTTCTCCCTCTCCCTCTCCCTCTCTCAATGCTGAATCTACACCAAATACAGCAGTCAGTGGGTGGTGAGACGACCTCAGCGCTGGTTTGTGTCCTCTAAGGCCAGTTTCTCTGTTAATGACCACACACAATACACACTCAGGAATGGGGATGTAACCCACTGCTGCTCAGTGAACTGCTGAATGTCTGAGCAATAGGTTTGGCTATGGTAGGGAAGAAACAGGAAGCGAGTATACACTATGCACTCCTTTTTTTGAAAAATCACGTCAATTGTTAAATTAACAAATTGAATAGTAAAGTACACGCTAGTTTCACCAGAGTTGCACATTTAAATACCCTTTTATTAGAAAACTAGAAAAAAATAGTCAAGTCCTACACATACACAACGTTTTTTATAATTACTCTCGTATACTGTAAAGCTACCTTGGGCATCAACTTGTTCAAGTAGGTTGTTAGCAAGCTAGCTAACTAACTCATAAACCGATTTGTCAGACATCCATACTACACCACTTCACTGTTTAGGTTTGCTAACCTAACTTATGTGAGCAGTCTGGTTAAGAATGGTGCATATGGTCCAACATTTCTTCCACCTTTAGTTCCTACCTGCAATCAGTTCCCATTTCCTGCTTGTCTAACTTACAAACTTAAAAGTAAATACGTTTTGGCTATTACCATGTCTCACTGGCGCTAAAAAATAATGCTAGGACACACCCACAAACCACAACGCCCACAAGAGACAAATTACAAGTAACTTGTTGTGCACTAGTATAAATGTTTAATCTAGTCTCCCAACTGACTGCTGCCTCTTTTTATGGAATAATTTATAAAGTGGTAAAGAAAGTTATATAAAATCTCTTAGAGAATCTTCCTACGCAAGCACTTCCTCCATGTTGGATCTACTTTGCATTGCCCTAACACAAGGATTTGCTCCTTCAGAGATCAGCGTAGCAGATATACTGTTAGTTAATGATCAAGTTTACGTGTTATAGTTCACTCAAATGCAGTTTCATGTACATTTTACAGACTGAATCCAATATATATATATATGCAAAAATAAAGAAGGCAAGAGAAAATGCTACATTTTTTGCTGAATAGAGGATTCTGTATTTGACATTCAGCCTTCTTGAAATATAATTTGAGACTTTCAGGAACAAATGTCAGACTTACAGGAAACAGAAATCAATCAAGGTGTGGAAATTAATATGTTTAATCAATGTCCACTGCTCTTATCAACTAGCTTACATGGAGCCTAATCCATAGCTACAACCTCACAACTGTATGTTAAACACGAACAAAAGCAGTTTACATGTCAGCAGTAAACCTTGGTACTACGTAATAAGCAAGGTCAAGTGCACTTTGCTATGTAGTGCTTTCTAATGGGTCCCAAAGTGCATAAAAGAGAGAAATAAATGCAAGGAGGAAGGAGAAAACGGNAGAGACAGATGTGTGAGCGAGGCAGAGGGAATGATGTTGTCTCCCATCAGGGTAATGCTCTCTTCTATATCTGTCCCACAGGAGTAGAGCCCTCCAGCATCATTAACATCCACCCACCAGTGACTCTAACTAGCTGTCCTCTCACTGGGACACACACACAAGCCCAAACATATGGGAACAAACACACACATACACACGCAAACACAAACACATGCTAATACAAACTCTCAGCATTTGGATGCTCGTGAATGTTGCAGTGACAGCTTGTTGTGGAATCGGCTGTGTGTAAGAGTTGCCATGTTCCCCTTCCCCCTCCCTCTCTGCAAGATGCTGACCCTCCTTGCCCCTATGGCCTCGGCCCTCATTATGGGGGTGTGTTTGGGCTGTGTGAACTGACAGTCAGTAAAATGTCTAACTGCAGGAGTTGCAGAGTGTTCGTCACATTGTGTATGTGTGTGTGTGTGTGTGTGTGTGTGTGTGTGCATCTATTGCTCTACCACAGCCTCTTGTGCCCAGTGGGTGCAGCTTTACACTCTGCCAACAGCAGGCAGGGGGCCTATTACACACAGGACACTGGCCACGCTAATGCCCGCTCGAAATGTCACTCATGACACAGTGACCATTTCCAGCCCACCATTTGTGTAGCTTTACTTAGTCATTCTATTTATACTGTTTTAGCAAGTGTGCATGATAACATTGAGTGGCAGCGCTGGGATAAAAAACGCCAAGGAACAGATGGGACTGAGACCTGCAACAACAACAACAACAACAACAACAACAACAAAAAACCCCAGAATTATAACTGCGTCTTCAAACAGCTTAAATCCATTTAAAACCATTTATGTGTAAATATAAACATAAATTGACACAGAGAACAGTGAATATAATATCAGTGACTGCTCTAACGGTCATGAGGAATGACAGCTCGATCCAGATTGAAGTCACAGATTTAATTTCATGTTCTTGGAAATGGAGTTGCAAGCGTGAGTTATTTATTCGCACAAAAGCCTTTTTATTTTTTCGCCGTACCGATCAACGAGCGCACGTGAAGTGTGAACTGCGATGTTTTAAGTGTAAGCTGGGAGTAAAGTAGTAAAGTGAGTAAAGTGGGATCCTTTCATTTCAGCTCATTTCATTTCATCCCCAGAATGAGTCAAGAGGACAAGCCGGCCACGTTCATCACAGAAATGGAGAGACAGGAAAAGAATAATCGACATAATTTTCACTCTCACTGCTTTATGTTATATTAGGGTTTTATAGATTCCAGTTTGTGAGGTCAAAGGCAGTCGGAGCGCAGAAATGCCTATGTGGATGAATAATGTCTGATGGAACAGATGTTGAACCCAAACAAATGCTGTGAAAAGGAAAAAAACTGTGACACAAAAGGACAAGCAGAATGAAACAAACAGCCTATGATTAAACGTGTGTGTGTGTGTGTGTGTGTATGTGTGTGTGTGTGTGTGTGTGTGCAACCCCACGAGCAAGTGGCGCTCTCATAAAGCAAAGCAAAATTAGTATGTTTGTTGTGAAACATGGAGCTGTAGCAGATCTCGACAACCGCAGGTGGGTGATAAAGACTAATTGTGTAATTACACCAAATGTGTTCATAAACAGAACAGAGGGAATCAAACTCTGAGCCGTCGGCACGTCACGAAATGCTACAGTACCGCAGCCCTCAGCAGCAGCAGCCCAGCCCAGACTGCTCCTGCGCTCCATAATGGCCAATAAAACCAGTGCTGACTTGCACAGAAACGCAGACGGAGAATGATAAAAGGGCACAGAGCCCACTAGCAGGACTCTCTGTCTCATTTCTATGCCCTGTGTATGTTAATGTTTGTGTTTATATGCTATACTTGGTATGTGTGTGTGTGTGTGTGTGTGTGTGTGTGTGTGTGTGTGAGAGAGAGAGAGAGCTTCGGAAGGAAAAGCTGGTTACACCGTGACAGCCGTGATAATAAAAGTCATGCAAGAGGCAGCTGTAAGTGCTGAATGAGCATCACAGCAGGTGAAATAGATGAAAAGAGTAGAAGAAAAAAAAACACAGTGAAGCAAGGAGATGGAAAAAAGTGCCAGGAATGGCATGGGGTGAGAGTCAGCGATAATTACTGCTAATAAAAGCTAATGGAATTTATCCCGCTTGTCAGGTGTTAGATGACGTGATTATGGGCTAGCGGACTGAGGCGAAATTGGGTACTGATCCGTTAATCCCTCCATCCTTCTGATCTGCAGACAAGTGGACGGCAAGAGGCCGTGAGCTGAGCAAAAAGTTAAGAAAGAGCGCGGATGTGTGAGGAGAGTGAAAGAAGGTTGAATTAAACGACGCTTCAGCGGCCTCCAGAAATGTGGTTCAGCACCGAATAACCACTGAGTCCGGCTTTTGTATGCTTAAATATGACAAATCATTTTTCTAAGAAAAATAAAATACTGATAACATACTACATTGAGCACAAAGGACTCATTTGTATGCTGCACGTTCTACTTTTCATCACTGGAGCTACAGACTTAACTCCAACCTTATTTCTGTAATAAAATGTATCGGGGTGCTCACTTTTTTGAATTTTGATTTATAACTTGAAGCAGCTAATAAGTGGTCAGAATGTGGCAAAACCATCCCAGAACACCACTTTACGAAGACAGGAGTGTGCCAAACTGTCAGCGAGACTATTTCAATGACTCCAAACAGATTTGTGTAACACATACTGATCTCTTCATAATCCCAAATTATTATTATTACTATTTCATAGTATTGTTATAGTCACTACTATTAAAAACATCTTTTAAAAAATGAAGTCAACACCTCTATGAGTACAGTGTATATTGAAGGTCATTTAGATGCAGTAAATTCATGTAATGAGGGTCAAGCACTCTTAAACAAATTCCTTGTATAGAAAATCAGCATAAAATCCTGTTATGAGCTGCTCTCTGATTAGTAATGCTGCTCCGTTTGTGTCACGGAGCCTTGAATAATCCTGCAAGCCATCAGCTGTGCTCGGGCTTTTGTCCCGCTCCACCTTCACCTACACCCCTCCCATCAGCCCCCGCTGTGGCTCGCTGCCTCACCTTGCCTCCGTATCACAGCTCAGCAGGCAGAAAATGACTGAGTGGGTGTGTTGATGCGTGTGTTTCCACACTTTCAGGCTTCTGTGTGTTGCAAGGGTCTGTGTGCTCGCTCTGCCTGCCCTGATCCTCAGCATTTTCTGCGCATATCAGCTATAGTGTTTTTTGAGTGGGCTGTGTGCATGTGCGCGTGTGTGTGGAGCCACGTCTGCAGATGTGAAGGAGATGAGGAGCTCCAGTTATTAGTCAGAAATGCCTGCCCCCCGCACCCCCCATCCCCCCAACACCAGCCTCCCCTCGGCTCTTTCTATCTCCGCGCAGCACCTGCTCAAGCAGCAGATGAGATCAGTTCCCAGGCCAGAGGTGAGCCAGGTAGGAGAGAGCACACGAGCGAAAAAGGAGCACAGAGGGCTGATAAGAGGAGAGCGCCGAGCAGTGAACAGGTAAAAGCAAAATAAATAATAATAAAATTCTATTAAAGCACTGAATGCATCCAACAATGCTGGCCTGTTCACATACAAACTACTTTCCTCATATATTGGAGCCTATACACAGTTTAACACACCACACCTTGTATCCCAGAGCCTCTTTGTCAATAAGATGTGTTTTCTAGATGTCACTACAGACGCTAATTTGAGCAGCATGTGTAAAAGGCTTTATGGGGTGAAGGGCCCATATGTGTGTGTGCTTTGTAGGTCTGTGGCATTGGCACGCGAGGGTTAGTTGTGGATTTATGGAAGCTGATGGTCAATGTTTACGGCTTTACTCGGGAGTATTTATGTGAATGAACTGAGAACACGCACATGAACAGCCCTCTATCTGTCCACACGCTATTCCTGTAGATCATACCTCTGAACTAGCATGCAACTGTCTTTAAAGGGGCAGTTTGTAACTTTTAATGTGTTACTAACTACATACTTTGAAAAAAAACAAAAAAAACATAATGATTTGCAAAACTGCAATGCAATAGATCTGCCTAGTTTCTTCATTTCAGGTATTTTCCTGGCCCAGACATACGCCCAGGCATGAACATAGCTGTTCATCTCTATCCCTTAAAGGCAAATTGTGAGAGATACATATGGCTGTATCCAAAATTCACATGCCATGATGCCTACATTTTTTTCTTAAGTCAGTGTCCTAGAACAGTTTGAAATGGACGTTACAATTCACAATGTTGCCAGGATACAGACATACACCAACCCCTAAAGTCTGTTAGTTGAGCTGGAATAAGTTAGATATAAGGAGGTTAAGCAATTTTCATGACACATTCACGTCCCATATTTCTATATTCTTCCTCCCCTTTTTGTAACTATTTAGATAACACAACAAACTGACATGCCATACAAAGCATTTTTATAATGGTATCACAGCTCTGTGAGCAGATAGGATGGGAAAGAAAAGAGAAATTACGAAGCGGTGTTCAAACAAAGATACAAGACCCTGGATCTCTCTCTCTCTCTCTCTCTCTCTCTCTCTCTCTCTCTCTCTCTCTCTCTCTCTCTCTCTCACACATACAGCCAGCTACGGCTCCACTCCCTCTCCTCTTCTCTCTCGTTTCTCTGCCAACCCAAGTTCAAAGCTCTCGCTGATCTTTATTTTTGGGGTCTCTTGAATATTTCAAAAGCTGAGCTATATTCCTGAAGCACTTTCGCCTCTTAAAGCCAGCAGTGACATGAGCAGTGGCCACTGCCTGTACAGAATTAGCAAGTCATAAACATGCCTGCTAAGAGACAAGCTTCCAAAAAAACTGTTTATTTCTTTTTGTTTTATTGAGCGTGTTCTGCCAGTCAAGGTAGTTCGTTTAGTGGCATAGCAGAATACGGCATGGACAGGCTAGAGACACATGTAGATGTAAATAGAAACTTATGTCTAATTCATAGTCTTTACCTATTAGCTCAGGATTCAGAAAAGTCTAGATAGAAGCAGAGGTTAAACTAGAGAGGAAGAATACAAATACTATTCTCCATAATAGCATGAGCTTCCTTCTGACCAAGGGACAGACTATGAACAAAAAATCTTTAAAGTGGTCTCTATATTTATCAAAAATAACATAACAGTGCATCAACTAGCATCATAAGAGCTATATTAATGCAAGTAAGAAAAATATAGGCATAAACAATAAAGTCTTTATGCTACTAAATGATTTTAATGCAGACCTCAAAATTTGATTTTGTCAGTTAGCACGAGTGCTCCCATTTCACAAATCATGGAGCACTAACACTCAGAAAAATTCAGAAGCACCAAAAAGTATTTAGAGAATTTCAATACAGTGTTATCGAACTACCTAATATTCTGTGTGGTTGTTAACTACAGTATATATTGTCACATACACAAGCACATTACAGTAAGTGCAACACCAAAGGCCTTACTCAAGTAGCTATGCAATGCTGGGGCATAAACTCACAAGCTTCAGATCAGTAGCCCAGAGCCTTAAGCACTAAGCCACCACTGCCCCAGCTGAAAGATGAAGAAGTACCAAATTGCCACAGCAACAGCCAACATTTCACTTTTAGTAGTTTCATATATTTTCTGAGAGATCAAACATTGAAAGAAAGTGTATTTTTTCACAACACAGCCCAGTTCAAACTAAAGGCTGATATAAGGGAATATTTACCTTTCCATAGACCAAGTTCCTAAACCTGTGCCTTATGCTTCCTTAGCTTGGCTATACAACTGAGTACCTTTCAGCATCATCGCAACCACCAACCAGCTGCGCAAAAGTTCATTTCTTGCCATCGTTGTCTAGTCTACACGCACCAACAAAAACAAAAAACTGATAATTGAAATTTAACGGACTAATTGAAATTTAACGGACTAATTGAAATTTAACGGACTGAACCAATCACTTGTAGGATCTCTGAAGTGAGGGTCCTTGCAGCAGAGTGGAGCTTGGGGTGGGTTTACATCTGATAGGTAAAATAACTCATTACTCAAGCTTAAGTGTGTGATTGGTTGAAGCAGATAGGACTGGAAAATAGCAGTCGTGTCGTAGCAATCAAACTTTTACCAACTACTTACAAAAGAAGAATAAAAGTAAAACATATTAAAGCATAATTTACATCAAAGATTGTTTTGTAATTTAATGTGATTGGATATTTCTTATTAATTCTATATTTGTTTTTTATGTATAAACATACAACTGGATGTAAGTAGGTAGCTGTATCGAAGAGCATTACCATATTCTCAGATCAAAAGATGCCATCCTCTTGATTGTTACAGCCAATGGGAATCCATTTGAAGTGGGGTAATCAGTGGAATAGCAGTCCATCCAACAGTCAATCAAAATAATTGTGGAGGGGTTCCCAATTTGCTCAACAACAAAATGTTCAAGCTAACGTTGGGAAATTGATTCCTGACAATACCATAGTCATGCATGGAACAAGGGGAGCTAAACTGAGGGATGGTATACTCTTACTCCCCTGTCAACCACAACAACATTAACCATTCACGGACTGTGAGCTCATGTATGTGGAAGAGTTCAGATAGCACTTTCCTCTGAGTGTGTTACACTGCCCTCTGAAGCAGCATGAGATGAGAAGCACTCCAAAAGTGGCTGGCTTCAGCAGGTTTCAGTCTTCACCCTCCCTGGTTAGTAGCTGTGGTATAACCTGGGGAGATGGCTGGTGACCAAATTGGGGCAAAAATGGGGGAGAAAATTATTTGTAAAAAATATTGATACTACACATTTGTAACACTGCCTCAAGCTCCAGTTCACGGCAAGGAGTAGACAAAAAAAGATACTATTGTAATCCAGAAACAGAGGTTTACTGAGTTTTGGAGGTGGTTGCTATTTTTAGCACTAAGAATTGCAAACCAGCAAAAGATGAAGAAACCCAGACACGGAGCATTTTCTATAAAATAATTATAGAAGCTTTGGAGAAGCTTTGGATGGTATTACAGACTCTATAAATTTCCTCAGAAAGTACTGCTGCTTGTGTGCTTTTAAAATAAGATTCTCCATTTCTGCTCAAAATTCTAATAATCATCACAAATTGGTCTGGTATATGTTTTCTGCTTTACAGTTTCCGCTTCCTTACATTGAATAACCACTATTTGCATCAGAGTTGTCTACAAATAACAGACTATTGTAAAAACATTTAAACCCTTAAATTTATGTCTTATTATTCAGTCAATCCTCTTTAAGCATACTCTTCAGTCACTACTATGAATTATTCAGTAACTATAGTGAAATCAACAGAAGAATTATGCAGGCATGAGGAGTTAAGCAGCTAAGAAACGTAATATGACCTTTTAGGACTAGAAGCAATGGCTGTAGATTTGTGAAATACACTATGAGTCCATTCTGTCATCAGGGTAGGTTTGCAGATGTGCAGATGAAACACATCCTGGCCTTTAAGTAAACGAGGGACAGATGGTCCTTAACGTCCTGTAAACTACATACTCAGGTGACAAATCATTTTCCTCAAAACGACTGAAAAATTGTTTTAGTTATATCGGCCAGACAGAATCACTTATCACTTCAACCATCAGCTGCCTGTTTTCACAATTTATCACCACTGCAGCCATTTTCCTAATTCTTTAACAGTACTTTCCTTTCAAGATTTATGCCCAGTCTTATTTTCCTGGCTTAATATTTGGTTTCCTGGTGGCACTCTTTGCTTTTTTGCTTCTTCTGTGTATCTATAAAAATCTTTTATCATTACTGATACTTCTATATTTTTGTGATTTATTACTGGGGAAAATGGGGTTAGGATGTTATAACATCTATGTTAGCACTAAAGGAAAGTGTCAGTACTTGAAGCTCATACAAATGTCTTCTTTTTTTCTTCATACCCACTTCACTCCTGGAGTAAAATGTACATTAGAGTAAGAATCAATCACAATGATGTTGGTGCCAGTGGCCCAACAGCCTTTACAGAGGATTTTTGGTAGGCAGACGATTCAATTCACATACAAGTGATATACATTCACTGTTTACTCTACAATTAATAGGAACTAATGTAGGTTACTCTGGCCAGTCCAATTACCTACATCTTTTTGAACAGTGGGAGGAAACCAAAGGACCTGGAGGAAACACATGCAAACACACGGAGAACATGCAAAACTCCACACAGACAATAACCCAAGGTCAGAATATAAATGAGGACCCTGAAACTGTGAGATGACAGCACTAGTCTCTGCACCACCAACTGTACAAATTTCATAGGTAAGTTCAGTGTGCGTAAATGAAGGACAAAAAGACTGTGTACTGGATTATCATTATATCATCACTCATCTCACTACTCAACCGTATCTATATCTCCATAAACACCAAAATAGATGTACATAGGCAGGGATGGATTAGTCCTGGGACTTTGACCAGGAATCTATGCAAGGACCCCCTACCCATTCTGCAACATTACTCAATGCAAAAAAAAACAAAATAACAACAACCAAACAACCAATCAACTGCCAACCACACAACCAAATAAACAACTAACCAGCCAACCAACCAAACAACCAACCAAACAACATACCAACCGCCAACCACACAACCAACCAGCTAACCAAACAACCAAAGAACCTGACAACCATACAATCAATGAAGCAAACAATCAATGAAGCAAACAACCAACCAGCCAACAAAACATCCAACCAAAAAAACCTAACAAAAAAGCACACATTACTATATTACACATCCATTATGAGTATGTGAGTAGCCTCTGTCCTCTGTGGAAGATAGTTTTACTTTTTTTCTAAGTTTCTCCTCAAAACTCTTTCACCAAATCATTCAGTCCAGCTTTTTAACATTTATTAAACCCTGACTCATTGAACAGCAGTGACAGCATTTTGTGTCTTCTTTGGCGCATTTTAGTTTGTTGTTAATCTGACCTATTTGGGAAAATGCATGCTTGTCTAGTGCCGGTTAGTACCTAAGTGACCACTCACCCACACATCAATAACATTTCTGAATTCATTTCAGATTCTGTGACTGTCCATTCATTGGCATGTGTTCTAATAGCTCACTAATGTTGATAGGTGTGTGATTTAGCGTAATGGTCAGTCTAATCACTCAGTCTAATCACAAATCCATGCTCACCACTAGTGGCCAGGGGTCCTGGGCACATTCCCAGTAGGCCTGGTTGGTAGTCCATCCCTGCATAAAGGTCACATTTACCTGCAATTCATCAATAGTTCTAAGCTGTAAACTCTTCCCAGTCTAACTATGGGCAGTGAAGTATATTTGCCATTTAACACCGCAACATAAAGCTCGTAAAAAGGGCAACTTCCTCCATTCAACGCTTATTAAGGCTACGCCAGCCTGGTCGTCTGCGTTCCAAATCAGGTTTGGAGGTGGCTGGGGCGCACTTCTGAGAGATGCCAAGCAGCAGAGGGGCTTTATTGGTCTTTAATCAGGTTGGCAGTGCTTGGGGATGATCAATGCTCCCTGTACGCAGTGCACTGAGTGGGTCCTGCAGGGCCTGTCGACAGCCCCTCTCCCACCTAATGTTACATTTAATGAGCCAATTAGCTGACCACAGTGTGGTAAGCATCTTAAATGCTTGTTTACTGCCAATTAATTATTAATTTCTTATGTAGAAGTATGAATGAAATTAAAAGAGCTCGGGGAAGCCATTAGCCCCCCATAGTGGATGCTTATTAGGAGCTAGCATTTCTTTATCTGATGGTGGGAGGAGGGTAATTGCTGGAGGAAGATGAGATATTATAGTTTGCCAAATGTAAGATTTGCAATTTAAATAGCCAGTAACAAGAAGAGCTTTGAAGTGAGGACACATTAGCAACAATGCCCAGTAAGCAGACAGCTTGGACTAAACATTGCATTCTCTCTCTCTCTCTCTCTCTCTCTCTCACACACACAACAGGCTATGCAAATTGCTCCTCCAGCCTCTGTGTTCATTTTAATGCCCTTTTGAATAATTTAATTCAGGTTGTTTTCACTGGCTCTGCTTTTAAGGAAATAAAAAATGAATGGAAAAGAACAAAAGGACAGGAGAGAAATAAGTGCTGCTTTGTGCTTGATCAGTGGATAATGTACACGTTTAATCTTTGGGAAAATAAAACTGGACAGTGAAATCTGTCCCAAATGAGCACATTGCTGCATTTGGGTCAGTTCTATTTCAGCAGCTGTAATTCATGAACCGAAACCACAAATTCAGAATAAAAAAAAAAAGCCTCTGGAGCTCAGAGTTCGTTAGGACTGGTGATCCGGGGGTTTGTTTCAACTGAAGTATGGGACGGTCTGCATCAGGTGTGGAAGCTATCCATGCTCAGAGCCACGAGCCAAGTTATCAGATTGGTTCAACTTGTCACACGTAACATTACTTCCTGTTTTTTCTTACCTTTATGATGCCAGGGAAATGGTTACTGTGGTTACTGATATATAAAGCAGACTAACACTGTAATTAGCTCAAATTTGTTGTGCAAGTGCTTGCACAACAAAATATTGAAAACGCCCAAACTGTGACAGTGATGTATGGAATTGTGCAATTGAGCCACGGTTCAGAAAGAATTCTTTGGTGTGAAGGCAAACCTGCAACTACAAGCCCAAAATTGGTCCTTAGCATGGATTGAATATTCAGACCAATCTTGAAAATGCCCTAAAATTCAGCTGCACTGGAACAAAATCCAGCCCCCAAAGCTTGCACTACTGTACTGTTGCGCAACCCTAGCCGAACCAGCTACTGATTGTCTGAGAACGTTTCTCTAAGAGAGTATGCTACACAAAAAAAATAATGTCAGTGAAAGCTTGCAGCCGTACTAATGCAATATGACAAAATATACAGTAGAGCAGGAAGCAGGGAGAGAGTTCTCTCAAGTGCATTATGCTGAAGCTGCTGAACGGTGAACTGAGCCTGTGAGCTCAGGAGGCACAGTGTGTGATGTGCACAGAGGCCTGTGAAGCCTGCCAATCTGTTTGCAGTGTGAGAAGTGCAACAGGCTGCAGCCCTCTGTTCCACCGAGCAGCTGCAGAATAATTCATATGCACACATGGACACACACACACACACACACACAGTGGTTCCTGAGACACTGCCACAGATGACCTGCGAGTGAGACATGGTGACAGTTTTTTTTTTTACAGGAATTTCCACATTCTGCATAGAAACAAATCATGCATATGTACACATACATACCTCCGTATAAACACAGACACATAAACACAAGCACACACATTATACTGTCTGTCAGTTTAATTCTACATATAAAAACAGAAAGTCAGATTGAGGGGCCATATGTACTGGCATATAAGCTTAAATACACAAGTGGAGCATTGTCCCATGGCAACACATGAAATCAGAACATTTTCAAAATGATAATCTTAGTCTTCTCCTTGACTTAATACTAGACACTTGGAGCATATTTCATATCATGGTCAGGAAAAAAAAGTGTACATATAAAGTGTAAATATATTTTTATTCCTACAGGTACAAACAACGTAAAAAAAAAATTGCATTAAAAGCTTAACAGTGGGCCATAAAATATATTTATGTACATTAAAGTACACCATATTTACTTTCTTAGGAAACTGAAGGTATTAAAAAAATGTTGAAACCCTGAGACCCAAGTGTACTGTAGAATCTTTTTCTTTTGATAGTGTTCATAATGAGTATTTTAAAATGTTTTCAATGATCCAGTGCATGAAAAATCAATAAATCAACCAATGAGCCATTAAGATTCAGTTCCAGTTTCACCTAAAAAAAAGTTAGTTTGAGAAGTGGCAAGACACATCTTTGTCACTGGGACTGACAGGGAGACAGAACTCTTCTGGCAGGCACAGAGGGGGTGGAACAGCCAGTGGAACAGCCAGGCATATAGGCCACACCTCCTTCACTGGTGCTGACAGGCACAGAGGATGTGCCACCTTCACTGGGACTGACAGATATAGAAGACAAACCTTCACTGGCACAGACAGGCACCAAAGGCACACCTCCTTCACTAGGACTGATTGGCATTGAGGTGACACCTATTTCATTAGGACTGACTAGCATCAAGGACACGCCTCCTTCCCTAGGTCTGACAGGCACAGAGGACACACCTCCTGTACTATGACTGACTAGCACAGCAGACACACCTCCTTCACTGGGACTAACAGGCACACAGGCCTCGCCTCCTGACAGGCACAGTGGGGGGCAAAGAGAAACAGCCATGCACAAGGTTAATGCCATTTTCATTGGGACTGGCAGGCACAGAGGATGCACATACAGGTCTGGTTTTGAATTAGCATATACTGAGAGCAGTGGCCCAATGTGAATAGGTGAATATTTACTAAACACTTTGTCACCACAAGCGCCACCCTGATCCTAACTCCGGCTTGATGATATAGCTGTTTCTTAGTCCACAGCTGCAGCTGCTCTCCTCTGCTATAAGAGTATTTTTGGGTCATTGGGCTACGCCTGACAAATTTCCCCTGCTCGCAGTTTTTCCTCACACTCTCTGGCTCAGTCCAGCGTCAGAGAGAGAGGTGGCGTAATCACTGCTGGAGAAGAAACCAAAGCACACTGCCTCCCTGCAGGCTCACCAACAAGACCAGCCTGTCTAAACCACTGAGCTCGCTCAGCCAAGATCAGCCTCGAGACTCCATCTCTCTCTTCCTCTTCTCTATATCATCCACTTCCATCTTCCTTCGGTTTCTTAACCGCTCTCATGCTCCTTCCCTCTCATGCTTCCACTCTGTACCTGGGGCTCTTGTTCTTTTATAGCAAATTGAACCTTTCACTCTGAAAAAAATAATTACTCTCTAGAGGGACAGGCACTGCCATGGAATGCTGATATGACACACAATGTCACCTTGCCACTCAAGAACCAAGCAAAGGAGCGAGTCCGTAGAGAGAAGAGGATGAAGAGAAAGACAGGATGAGAGCATGAAGTTGTGATAAGTGAACAGAGAATACATTAAGGACATGCAGAAGAGGTGCTGAGAGGGTAGGGTCAGTGTGTATGCAGTATAGGTTTGTGTATGTGTGTGAAATAAAAAGAGGCATGGATCAGTGTTAGCAGTGCTGGTGTGTTGTGTTAGTAGATAAGACACTTTGCCTCCTACCCAACACAATACATGTGTTTACATTCAAGGCATTTGGCAGATACCCCTATCCAGAGCAACTTACATTTATCTCATTTATATGTCTGAGTAGTTGAGGGTAAAGGGCCTTGCTCAAGGCAGCTTGGCAGTGCTAGGATTTGAACTCATGACCTTCCAAACAGAAGTCCAAAGTCTTAAACACTGAGCTACCACTGCCCTGTGGTGAGAGTGTGTTTGTGTGCTGTGCACTTATTTGAAGATCTCTCAATCCAGACAGTCATGTGGAAATGGAATATATTCCAATACGGTGGTGAGCAGTGGTCAGCTACAGGGTCCCTGGTTTGATATTATGCTTGTGTTACTGTCTGTGTGGAATTTCACATGTTCGCCCCATGTTCATGTGGGTTTCCTCCAGGTTTTCTGGTTTCCTCCTACCTCCCAGAAACATGCACATGTACACTTTCTACACTACATTGCCCGTAAGCGTGAAAGAGTGTGTGAATGTGTGCGTACATGGTGCCTTGAGCTGCTGGAATGACCCATCCAGGGCGTGTTCCCACCTCACACCCGATGTTCTCACAATGACCCTGACCAGGATGAAATAGTTACTGAAAATAAATTAATGACAATATATAGCTAAAATGAATAGAATCTTATTATTTATAATATACTACTCCATGCATTTGAGTACTACAGTATGTTGAGATTTTTTTGTGTTTGATCCAAACATCATTTAACGATTCACAGTGTTATTTGTTATGTAAAAGTAAACGAAACTTGCTGAACTGATACTATTCAAAATGCAGATTACTGGGATCCCATTTTCCTTCTAGTTTTTTTAAAATTACATATTATTTTTGCTCAAAGAAATAACTAAGTAATTATGCAAATAAATAAATAAGTTTTTTTTGTAGTTCAATTTATTTTTACTACACTCTTAGACAAATAGTTCCTCAGGAGTTCTTTGGATGGCTAATGGTTCAAGCTTTCTAAAGGACTTCTTTGTAGAAGTGTAAAGTTCTACATAGAACCTTTAAGAGCTCTCCTACAAGGACAAACCGAGAACCCATTAGGGTGCTAGATTTAACCTTTTTACTAAGAGTGTATAAGAACCCTGATGGGAAAAAGAAGATTCTCCTTCTCTCTCTCCTACACACACACACACACACACACACACACACACACACACACACACACACACACACACACACCTCTCGATGGTCCTAGTTCTGCAGCCTAATGGCAGGAGCACCTGCTGCTAGCCCAGCACTCCATTAGGAGCCACGTCTTCATTTTAGACAGAGGGAGAAATAGCGTGCAGAGCAGTGGTCAGCTATAGGCACTCTACCTTGACACACACACACACACACACACACACACACACACACACACACACACACAGTCCTGTCCCTGTGTCAGGTGCAGCTTGTGAAATGAAGTCTATTTTCATATCTGCGTGGGTAGAATAATGGGAAAACGTTTCTCCAAGGTCGAAATTCAGATAGGGTTCAGAGAAGAGCCAAGTGTGCTCAAAACAACATACAGCTTTTTATTCCTCAGAAAGTACACAGAGTTCCAGCATGAGTAGAGAATATTGTAACGCACAGGGAGAACTGTGTAGGTGTGTGTTCATTTCCTATAGTATGATGTGCCAGTTTATACAGGTGTACATGCACTGACTGTAGCACTCTGTTAGCACAAGCTATTTGTTGACCCAAATCTACCACCACTGATCAGGTATTATTTGAATAGTGGCCTTTTGAGAGTTCATTCTATCTTTTTTTTTTATATGACTCCCATGTTAGACAGGTTTGTGGACTGAAAGAAGGTTGCTGTAAATCATTTCAGCTCTGTCCAGCTCACGCTTCGTCTCTGACAGCCAGACGGATGATTTATAAACCTGGCTTGCAGGAACACTACCAACATATTGTGCTACCAGATATCAACTGGCAAGTTTCATATTTATATTGAAAACAAGTCCAGCCGGCAGCGTCATACAGATCCCTTCCATCTGGTGGAATACATTCACCCCCGATGCATTTGGACTACAGTCCCTCAGCATGGACTTTATGTTCCTCGTCAGTCAGCACATACCACCTCCATGAAGCTGTCCATGTTTTCGCCCCGAGGAGCGGTGTTTTGTATAGGTATGTGTACTGAATAATGCATACCCGCACCCATACTGAACTCTAATATACCACAGTGCACACACATACTGTACCTGTACTCTGGCGTGATCATAGATACAGTGCCTTGCATAGGTATTCAACCCCCTTGAACTTTTCCAAATTTTGTAGTGTTACAACCTGGAAATGAAATGCACTTAACTGGGATTGTGTGACAGGAATCAACACAAAATGAAGTGTGTGTGTGTGTGTGTGTGTGTGTGTGTGTGTGTGTGTGTGTGTGTGTGCGTGTGTGTGAAAATCAATACAGCTTGCAAATTTATTCACTCAATCTGTTGCTGGTGAATCCCCTAAATTAGTTCTGGTCCTAACAGCTGCCATCAGAAGTCATGTAATTATTTGAATGGAGTCTATCTGTGTGCAATTAAAGTGTTGTGTGATTTAAATATAAAATAAACTCCTTCCTGTAAGTTTGCTAAAGAATCTAACTAACCAAACTTATCAAAACAAGTCCAAGACAAAGTTCTGGAAAAGTATCACTCAGGGTACTCATAAAAAATATGACAAGCAATGACCGTCCCATTGAGCATGATTACATTTTTTTAAATCCATATCCACTGATATATATTTTTATTTTCTACAGGGGCACAGCATCTGATTTTTATCACAACGTATACAATAATATAAGTCCATAATATTCAGTGAACCCTTGTAAATTACATGTATATTTGTCTGTGTACAGCAGTGACCTTTTTCAGTACAACTGTATGACTATATTTGTTCAACAGAAATACTTAAATGATAAATCTAGCCCAGCACTGTTGAATTCCTGAATCTGATTGGTCAGAAGGGTTAATTTTATAATGTAGTGCAGCAGTGCCAGCTGTAATTCAAATCACAGTCCACATACAGTCCAAAGACTAAAAATAAACAGATTTTAAAATGTGATGTTATTAAAGACATTTTTTTCCTCACATAATTTTAATATGGTGAAATCTTTTTTTAAGGAAATGTTTATTGTATGTTTACAAAAGGAGCCTCTAGTGTCAGTGAGTTTTCCATCACAGAAAAGTCTGTTGTGTTTTGCAGTAACATGACAAGCTGCATAGTTTTTGTCTTATTAACTTTGAGAGAGAGAAAAAAGGGCAAGGGAATGGTGTTTATAGTGTTTAATGTCAGTGATAACAGGACCTAACTTCCAGAACATTAAATGTAACTACAAATGGATAAAAATATGTCATTCTTTAATATATAAAACTCATTAGCAACTCACTGGTTAATTACAGTGGATTAAGTAGAATACGATACTTGCCCTTTAGTGCTGTTATAGGCTTTTGTTGATTATTTTCCAGTAAGAGCATGCCCCGAGTTTTATCCATCACATATAATATATAATAATCTCCTATACATTCAAACTGACCTTGTGAGGTACTGTAGGTAGAGAGATCAGAGTGGGGCAGAAGCATATGGAAGCTGTTGCACAACATATAGGGCTATGAGCGTGGCCAATAGATGGTGTGTAAACATTAGTAGGCCTGATGGCAGTGACGGAGGTGTGAGGTACACACCAGCTGGCCTCCAGACAGGAGATAAACAGCACCATCACGCCGGGACAGAGCCATACTTTATTTATGCAGGAGTGGGCCGGGCTTTCAAAGCCCTAATTAATTAATTAGTCTGTTCATTAAGAGCGGTGTACACGCACACTCGCTGCCTCTTTGTGCTGATGGCTGATGATGGTGTCTTAATAATGGCCTGTTTATATCCACACATAAACATCAGAAAAAAAAAGTGATGGACAAGAGCAGGAGGGGGAGATTGAGATTTATCCTCCAGCTGCAGCCCGCCTAAGAGGCTTTTTGCAGAATGGATCATAAATTAATGCCGACGCTGGACCTGAGAGAGTGTGAGAGAGAAACAAGGGCCTTCTGGCTTCAAAGGCGTAGGCCGCTTGAGTGCATCTATGTCAGACTCGCAGAAACAAACATAGACGTGCACATATGCTCATTCACATGCATATGCAAAGTGCTCCAAGTCAGTGAGCCAAATGCACACGGACAGAGCCAAGCTCACACAGATGCGATATCAGGTTTCAGCACACAAAAGAGCGATATTGCAATCACCCACGCTCACACATTCACACCCACATGACATCCCTGTGGACCCGCTATTGTTTTAGCAAGAGGCCAGGAGACCAGAGGAGGACTGTGCTGGCCGTAGATGTAATAAATAGAAGTCCCCTGGTAGAGGAAGAGGAGGAAGAGGAGAAGTGGAACAGAGAGGACCATCAGACCCTGGCAGAAGAAAGCCAGACACCCTGTGATACATTACAGTCCAATCCAGCGCCCAGTGCCCACCGCTTAGCTGAACTTTGAAAGATATTGCTTATAAAAAAGATGACTCTTGGCGACAGTCGGGTCCTGTAGTTTTATTACACCTCGGGGCTACAACGGCCTGTCTTTGGAGAGATAAGGTTGTACCCTTTTCATTTCCTATCCTCGGGCCGATATTTTAAGCTGGCTTGTTAAGGGGCGGGCGAAAGCGGGCGGCGGAAGCAGTTTGATGCATTGCTTTACAACAGGAGCCGGGCTCATAACGCTCAAAGGACGATCATTACTGACCTTAATAGCCCAGTCTGCATCTGGGCTTGATTGATCGTGCCTAGCAGGTTGTGAAATGCGCCATCTGGAAGGAGGGAAGGTGATCGCGAAAGGAAGAGAGGGAGAAAAAATGCAGGCAGCACAAGCTGAGCGCTGAAGAATAAGTAGAGAACACATAAAAACAGTGTGTGTGTGTGTGTGTGTGTGTGTGAGAGAGAGAGAGAGAGAGAGAGAGAGAGAGAGAGTGAGAGGGAGAGAGGGAGAGGGAGAGAGATTAAGGATTGATGGCCAGGGTGGGACGATGGGAAACTTAACTGCACTAAGAGGCCTAGCTAGCACCATAAACACCATCCCTGACATAAACAACAACACTTAGCTGGAATATGTGTATACAATATTCATTTCACGTGGCGGCTTGCTAACTCTTGTTTACTCGCTGCTGCGTTTTATGTGAGTGGAAAGCAGCCGGCCGGGGTTAAGCTCCTCTATATCGGGCTCATCTGGGCTGCGGAGCATGGAGAGGGTGTGCACGTTTTTCTATTTACAGGATAAATCACCGACAGGACACGGCTGCCTGGGCTGAGGTGATCTGAGACAGTGAGAGAAAGAGAGAGGGATCTTTTTCTTTGTGTTTATAATTATCCACCCACTGAATTACATGCCGGCAGCACACTCATTAAAACGATTCCTCGAGAACAGACTCTTCCTCTCATCTTATCACACCACTGTCTTATTCATTTCATTATTGCCACTCCTGACCTGAATGAATGCTGGGAAATTATAGGACTTAAATCAAGAAAGACTCAAAATTAGCCTGAAGTACATTAGAGTACATTAAGAATGTTAAGTACAATAATAGCCTCCTGGAATAGATATACCAAAAAAAAAAAAAAAAAAGCAGAGATTTGTGCTGATTTTACAGCACTAAACAGGATCAGGAATGAGGCTAACACAAAAATAACCGTCACATTCACCTCATTCTGTCGCTGGACACATGAAACATCTGCTACATGCATGTGTGTGCGAGCAGGAGAGCTGTAGAAGCATGGAGAAAAATGATGCTGACCCAACTAGTCAACTCTAAACTCGTTTTATTAGGAAATAAAACAGCAGGATGAAGACAGAAGGTGTTGTAGAGTCTGAAAGTGCATGGCCGAGACATAAACATCTGTAAAAAAAAATCAAAGTGACACTAAATACACAGGTTATTATAATTTAATAGCTAATATTACCTCCAGTGAGCACTAAATGATCATGTCCAGGACTGGGCCGGTCTGGTCCAAAAGAACCTGGGTCATTTTTAATGGCTAGTCCACACTGGTCTTTTGTCCAGTCTATTCTGTTGAATTATGACTGCAATAGTTGTTGTTGTTGCTGTTTTTTTTTAACACATCCTTCACTCAGACCCAAATGCAGACGTCCTATTAACGTCACTAAAGTTTGTTTGAGTTGATATCTTTTAAGCATCTTTGCATTCATCACTGGATAGAAAAGCTGACAATCTGTGACTGAACCTACTGAGAAACAAACACCTCAGCAAATTACACCATAATGGCTCATTAGGTAGAATGAATACAAAAACCAAACTGGAGAAAATATATGGAGTTAATTGCTTGTCAAAAGTAATTATATATAACTGGGTAGTCAAAATAATCATTTTATGAATTGGAAAATCATAAGCACTTTAGTGAATCTGTACTTGGATTGTAAATACTGTTATTTACAGTATTATGCCTTATTCTAACAACGGCTCCGGACATTTTTCCCTCCCTGCTATATTAACAGCTCATGGACAATGTCTCTTTGCGAAGTCTTGCCATGCACTTGTGCTTGAGCTGTATTCTTGTATCTGCCTTTATGTGTTTTGACCCTTGCTATGTTTTGGATTTGTTACTCTGGCCTTGATTTATAACTGTTACTCTGCCTTGACCTCTGCCTGATTTTGGACAATGTTTTTGGATTATATTTTGGACTGTGTTTGGTTTTGTGTGTGTGTGTGTGTGTGTGTGTGTGTGTGTTTTATTAAATCCTCCCACATGATTTGCCATTCAGTGTCTGAGTCTGCCATTTTACACTTATATTATGGCTTTTGCATAGTGTTGACAGTTGTTAGCTGAAAATCTTAGAGCTTTTTGTGTCACCTGTGCCTCCTCAGCCCTCTGGAGCTGTTTACTTGTTCACATGTACTTTCACAGATTAGGATTTATAATATGAGGATTGTGTTTAGGTTATAGTCTCAGGTGCACATTTTGACACACATGACTTCGAACACATAACACACGCACAGTGTTATCTGTCATGTTTGAGGTGATTGAATTTTCCATATGATAATATAGCTTTAAAAAGGTAACAATTCAGCTCTAAACATAATGAAAAACCAGTGACCATAAATCTTAGTAATAATAGATATTTTCTCAAAGAGAAGTGTTCTGTTAAAAGGTTGAGTCGGCGTGTGGCTTATAAATTTGCTTCCGTCTTTCCAGCTAAAAAGTACAATTTTCTCAGAATTTTTTTATTTAGAGCTATTAAGATAAAACGTTGAAACCTTTTATCCATAGGAGAAGAGTAGAGAAGTGCAAGGAATAATGACCTGAGACAGCCTGCTCATGCCCTCTGCCCAGAATTTCTGAGAAATGAACAAAACTACAGTTTCATTGTCGCAATTACTTTTGATGGCAAAATTAACTCCAAAGAAATAGGACATCAGTTGCAACACTCAGTACACCAAGGTTAGTCGAAGAGTCTAGTCTATCTTCAGTGTTTGACGAGATAGCTGTAGACAGCAGTGAGCCTGAGTTGGTGGGAACGGGAGGGCAGAGAGAGGTCCAAAGCCACACTGACTGAAGTGATGGACAGAAGGGAGATTGCATGGAACTTGAAGAGAGTGAAATGGAGTTCATTCAAGAGCTATGAGTCTGCTGAGGGATAAAGCTGAGGATAAAAAAAACACACACGAGGCAGGAGGGAGATGAGACGTAGTGCACTTAAGATTTGAGAAGCAACCATGAACACATCCACATCCAGCAAACACAAATACAAACACAAACACACCCATTGCTGTGATGATCAAGTAGGTTGCCATTGATCTAGCTCTCCTCTGTGTATTTATTTGCTTATTTTAGCAGAGGGAGAACTGAGCTGATGGGCCTTCAAAGCGTTACCAGACAAAAACTCTCTGCCTCACACACATCAAACACAGCAAGGGCAGTCGAGTCCTCAGCTTCACTGCTAATGAGCCCTTGCCTCGCCAGCAAGGCCACAAGGCTGAGCAAAATCCACCGGATGTGCGAGCGCTCCTGGATTAGCCAGCACACACATGGGCAAACATGAACATCAGAGCTAGAGGAAAAGAAATCCCTCATCAAAGCAAGTCAGGAAAAGCAGCAAGCTACACGTCAGGAGAGCNGGGAAGAAACAAAGGAGGGAGAAAGGGAGGAAGTGGCTCAAGTAGGTACTGATGAAAATTTCCCCCTGCCGTGGCTGCTGCAGCTCGCCCATCTGACCAGCCATGCGTGGCATCGCACCCATGTCAGGGTAACAAGGATGCATGGTGTGACCTTACTTGTAATGCCAGCCTTAATCTACGCAAGTGGAATAAATGAAGTGGGCCAGTGGCAGATGTGTCAAAGCTCTTTTATAAAGACAAATCCGCCTGAGGCCTCAGCTGGGTCCATATATTCATAAAAGTCACACACAGAGATGCGGTAACCGGCAGGCGTGCTGCGCATCCCACACACAACGACAAGCGCTCGCTGCTTTTGTTATGGCGCTGCCGAGCTGTCATTAGTGCGAGATGTAAAGAGCGTGAGGTACTGAACAAGAGAGAGGGAACGACAACAGGAGTGGGTGGTGGGACGTGGACGGAAAGCCGATACCTCACCTCAGATACCCCTCTTCCCCAGAGACCTACAGTTTGCCATTAACAGGCAAATGTAAATTACTTTGAGGCAATCCTGGATGAATAAGTGTGTAAGTGAGTGTTACTAGAGGGAGGGTGTTAACGGCATGGGGCGTTCTGTAGGACTCACGCTATATCAATTCCAGTCAAAATATTTTACAGTAAACCGTACTAATGAATGCGGTGTCCACGGTTCTCATAGCCACCTCATTCTGGTGATAAAACAACGCAGCATCGCGCTGTTCTATGAGACTGACATATCCAGGAACAGAGTTGATGTACTGAGAAAAATAACAAAAGCTGACAGATCCCCCTGCTCCTGATCTCCCCATCGCTCTGACACTCAGTTGAGACTGACATCACGTTGATTTATGCTCCTGCTAAGCATGATCATAATAATGATAATAATTAATCAACCACTCTTCCTGCAACTCTAGGAGTCAGTGAGTGACCTGAAAAAAGAAGGCATGCGGCCCGCTTTTCCCTCCGTCTCGCTGCCAGTCGAGAACGGTGGCGACCGAAAAGCGCCATGCATTATCCTGCCATCACCGGCGCTATTTATATCCCGCCGTCCATCACTGACACTTACTATTCTCCGCCCGCCGTTCAGCGGCTGCTGCACAATTTCCTTAAAGCTGCCCCATATATCCTCATCCAGCAGCAGCTCCTATGCAAATGCAAAGTAGGAACACAACGCCGAGGCGACGGAGGGAAACCAACAACATCATTTCTCAGACAGAACACGAGTGATGAGCCTCAGGAGCCAAAGAGTTCTGGACAAAGAGACAGGGGTACTATTTGGGGACCTAGTCCATGTCTCCATTACAGATTTAAAGATAAAAAAAGTGAAGGAGAGGAATACTTGCTGTCTGAAAATGACAACATTTTCAATTCCATCCTAACTCCAAGAGTTATGAATAAAAACATTTTTTTGCCTTCGGTTTCTTGTTATTTGTAGAACCAGGGACTGGATATAACAGGCTTGTGCTTCTGTAAAGTGCAAAATATTCAAACCTAACAAATTCCAACTGCATTTATAGGTGAGGTCAGCGATTTGAAAGTCAGAGCATTTTTGTAATATTTGGTGAAGTTCTCTTCACAGTGTAGCAGCTGATAATAAAATGTCAGCACAGAGGATCTCTATGGTGTCCCATTCTCTGTAAATTGGAGAAAAAAGCAAATGATGTGAAGCACCATCATCCAACCAATCAGGATGAGGGGCTCCTCTTCTTGCCTATCCATCATGTTTCCTGGCAATGCACAAGTTCCTCCTCTTGCAGTGGGATGTGTTTTAAGATTAACTATAGTTACATGCATCTTAATAATCCATTAATAGTCAGATTGATAGCTTAACTGGAAAGAAAACTCTTCAGGTGTACACCTAAATTGAGTAAAGGCATTACAGGATAATGGTAAAACTGTTACAAAACCTTGCTCCCTGAATGCTTAAGTTTGGATAAGATTCAATGTCATGTGCTTATAAACAGAGAGTGTCTACAGACAGCCCAGTTTAATATTAATATAAACAGTGCATGTGGAATCTGCAATTGGAATGCATTTATTTTATTGGCAGAAATTTTTGCATACAAACATAGCATTGCAGCCTTGGAGAAAACACTGTATTTGTTAGGATTTATTTTTTTTTAAAAAAGCTTAGTTAATCTTCAGCTATCTTCCACCAAATTCGCTGACTGCACCTTTAAGTCTCAGTGCTTTGTCAGACCATCTTCACTATCTTTCTCTTTCTATTTTATTTTGTTTTATTTAAATATTTAAATTTAAATGACGAAGGCACGACCGACACAGTGCTGGCAAACACAGTCCCCTATGTGTGGAGACTTTTGGGACACCCTGTATACATCTATACATCTACACATCGATAGCATTAAACAATAGCAGCAGAACCCATGGTGAGAGCACCGAGCTGCTCACGGCTGATTTCTGCACGATTTGGCATCCCACACCAGCAGATGTTCAACTGCATCGTGAGGGCTTAGCGGTGGCACAGAAGACATGGCTCAGGCTTCTCCATAAACAATGCTCTGTTTCCTACGCTAACCACAGACCAAGCAAGACTTGCATATTGTTACGAAGTGATTTATGTTCCTTGTTTACAGCCTGGCATGTGCGTGTGTGTGAGTGAGTGAGAACGCTTGTTTATGGGCTGTCATGGCATGCTGGTTTTGTTGGCGAGGGCAGAGGGTTAGTGTGCTTGCGTGCTGTGGCCATTTCCCTGCCAGCAGGAGAGCCGGGAGAGATGGAAGACTGAGTGAGTGCACAGAGCGCTCAGATGGAGAGATGAGAGACAGAGAAGGGAGAAAGAGGAGGAGAGAGAGATACCAAAAATTGTTTGCAAGATTATTTGCATGCAGCCTAATAGTCTGTTAATAATCTGATTGATAGCTCATTCTGAACAAAAAAAAAACATATATACACATAAATCAGAATAGAATAAACTGATTAAAGCTGTTCTAAATGAAAATTGAAATGAACTGAGGCCAAACCAATCTCCATTAAAGTGGACAATCTGTCGAAAAATCTATTAAATCAAAGACTAATAACTATTCAAACGTGAACATGATTACATTCACAATCTTTGCATTCTGCATAATGAGACATGAAAAAAATGTCCAGTTTATGTCATAGATTTTAACATATTCAATAATCACTGTGTCCCAGTGAGCAAAAATGGTTTTTAAAAGACGAGGAAAAGACGTCTTTGCCGATGAAGGATGTCTGGAATTTGGCCAGAGCCTATGCCAGACTGAAAAATAATACAATAGAAGTGTCTTTTAATTGGATAATTTGAAGGTGCTTTCACATAAGAACTGTTTAACCCATTTAAACTGAACCCTGGTGTCTTTTCTCCCTGAGTGCAGTCTGTATCTCCTGCAAGGTGCAAACTGAACCAAAGGACAGAGATGTAGTGCTGCAGAGATGCCATAGGCTCTGGATATTTAGACTGATGAACACTGGATGTGATACACAAAATGTTTTAAACTAGTTATTTATATAAGCTTTTCATGCTTGAGTTATTTTGTTGATTACACACCAAAGCTTTGTTTACCTTTGGCCATCGCCGTATTTCTGCCCAATGAATGAAAGAAACGTTTTCAGCTATACGCTCCACTCGGTCAGCCTTTTATTTTGTGCAGTATAAAACCAAACCAAATACCAAATGAAACAGAAGTATCAATTTTGCTTTAATATGGACTCGGAAAATAGACTAATAGGCATAAGTGAATGCGTTTAAGTCAGACTACACTGGTCCAGTAATGAACCATTTAATAAGCAATGATCCATGGATGTCTCTGGAGATTATATGACAGATGGGATGAGCATCCAGCTAACATGTAAAAACAGAATAAGAGACATGTAGTAGATGCTGAAATGGTGAGATGGAGGAAGTCACAGGCTATATTTAAATGCAGCACGAATTATTCTCATTTATTATCCGACTGATACAATGGATATAAAAAGTCTACACACCCCTGTTAAAATGGCAGGAACAGGACAGCCCTCCAAAATTTACAAAAGCACAAGACAAAAAATGACCACGGAGGCTGCCAAGAGACCTACGGCAACATTAAAGGAATTGCAGGAATACCTGACAAGTACTTACTCTCTGCATATGACAATAATCTCTCGTATTCCTCACATGTCTGGGTTATGGGGTAGGAGCCCTTTCTCACAAAAAGCATCAACACTCAACTAAATGACCCCAAACCATGTGGCAAAATGTGTTATGGTCTGATGAGACCAATTCCAAAAGCTATAATAATTCCATAATTCCAAAAGTTGCAAAAAAGGTGCAAAAAAAGCACATAAACAAAACACCATACCAACTGTGAAGCATGGTGGTGGCAGCATCATGCTTTCTGGCTGCTTTTCTTCAGCTGGGGCTTTTATCAAGGTGTAGAGAATCATAAATAGCTTCAAATACCAGCTGATTTTAGTGCAAAACCTTCAGATGTCTGCTATTAAGCTGAAGATGAAAAGAAATTTCACCTTTCAGCACGACAGTGACCCAAAGCTACATCCAAATCAAAGGAATGGCTTAACGAAAAGAAGATCAGTGTTTCTGAATGGGACATGAAACGGGCTGTTCATGGAGAGACGCTTATAATTTGATGGATCTAGACTGTTTTTGCAAGAAGGACTGAGAAAATACTGCCAAGTCAAGATGTGCCACAGTGATAAACTCTTTCCCAAAAAGACTGAGTGGTGTAATTAAATAAAAGGTGTTTCAAAGATCCATTAGATTAGGGGTATGCACACCTATGCAACTAAGTTATTGTAAGTTTTTTTATTTTTCCTTTTTGTTTTTCTGTAACTCACTTTATTTAGCATCTTTTGAATCTGACTGCTTTTACATTCAGAATCTTTTGATATACCTTTAAATATTACTTACATGGGCATTTCGACCATGCCACCACTTTGACCAAAGAAAACGAAATCAATGTGAAATTAACAGACTCAAAAAATTATTTGCCAAAGTCAAAGTTGGTGGGACATCTAGAATTTGGCCAGAATTTGCACCATAAGTGACTACACCTAGTTCAATAAGAGCATCTTATTATGGGATCATTTAATTCAGGCCAAACTGGACCAGTAATGGACATCAATGTGTGTCTCTGGTCAGTCTGTGTTCACTAGGGAGGTTAGTAATTTCTGCTCTCATATAAGGATAAAGATGATCTGCACAGCTCATGAAGAACAAAACAAAGTATTTATGAGCTATGCATCATTAATTAAGTACAACACATTTAAATGGAAGATTAAATGGAAGATTGATCTGCATGCACTTCCCCACATGTAAGTAATGGACATCCCATGATATATTGTAATTACTTAATATTTTCCAAGCTATCTTTAAAGGTATATCACACAGAGATTAATTTTTAATGAGGTCCATACAAGTTTACAAGTGTATTTTGAGTGGCGTAAGGACTGATTCCCATAACATACAGTTGTAACACTGGTCTGATTTTGGTTTTAGTTCAAATGGACAGTGCTCACTGACAACATGGAAAAACTTGGTAATGAAAAAAGAAACAAACATGGGCATGATGCTCTTCGGAAAACTATGACATCTATAATTTAAACCATTGTTGAGTAATTTAACTCAAACCATAAAATGTTACGACTGAGACTGGCATAATTTGTACGCTCTGACAGGACCTGAACTTCTCCTTTTTATGGTAATGTGACACTAAAAGCAGCACATGTAAAATACATGGAAATAAAAATTTTCAACAATGCTGATTTTAGGGTACAGTAAACAGCTTGTTTTGAATCAGCAACTGAAATGAATTCACTGGTATTGAAAATATTTGCATGTAATCATAGCCAGTGTGTGTGTGTGTGTGTGTGTGTGTGTGTGTGTGTGTGTGTGTGTGTGTGTGAGAGAGAGAGGGAGAGAGAGAGAGTGTAAAGGCTATATAGAGTAACCAACAGAAAGAGAGATTTAGAGGGGGAAGGAGGGAGAGCCAGAGAGCCCAAGGTCCTGAAGCCAGAACAGTGGGTGAGCTGGTCAGGCAGAAAGATGAGCATTTTTCCCAGCCTGCTCTGCTCCATGTCAAGGCGTGCAGACATTTTTTCTACTACCGCTGCCAAAACACTAAAAAAAATATTCCAACTACCACCTCCTCTCTCCCCAATCTGTAAAAAGAACAAGGCTAATTGTACATTCATAAACCCAGAAACTGCACATGGTAGACCATTTCATCAGTACAGACTGTACAGAAAGTCTTTTTTTTTTTTTTTTAAAGCTTTATGACTTACAAAGCTGCTGTGCTGACGACCTAGCCAAGCACAACAACCTTGAGGAGGTGATTAGCGCTAGCATTCGTGCAAACGTCCCACCCATAAATGGTCCAAAATGCAGTGTCTCTGACCCATTCATCCGTCTGTCTCTAGCTCAGGAGTGAGGTACTTCTTTTACTAGGCAAATAAAACCTGCCACGGAACGAGCTGTAAAACAGGAAATCAGGAATTCAATTATTTTTTTTTCAGGGAGGTGAGAGTGGTGGATGTGCTGAGTGAGCAGACGAGGAGTGGAGTGCTGTGTTCGGTTTCGCTGTGAGCAGCTCCGACATCTATGAGGTTGAATGAATGACCTTTAAAAGTGGGGTCAGTGATTTGAAGTCAGAACCTGTTTTGCAATATTTGCCAAAGTTCTCGTCAAATTCTGGCAACGGTCAATACTATACAATATTAGCTGTGAGGACAAAGTCCAGTCTCTGCGGGTGTCAGTGTTCTGTAAATGAAACTAAAAACAAATGATGTGGGCCATTAAGACCTAACCAGTGAGAACAAAGTGTCTTGCCAATCATGCTGCCTGTAATTTCAAAGGGTTCCCCACTTTGCATTCAGGCAGTGTGTGTTTTAGGGGTTTAAAAACAGCTAGCCTCAGCTTATTTCAGCCTTTACCTTGAATTGGTCTGGTGAATACACAAATAGTCTTAATGATGAAAATGAGCACTTTCCTTTTACCAAGAGACACACATTTAAATGTACTATGTAGAATCAAGAGTGCATGTATACAGGATTTTATAACCAATTTTTTATTTTTTTTGCTGGGGGGTCCGGGGGGGCAAAGCTGCTGCTCAGCTATTTAAGACGTAGGAACTAGAAAAGTTTACATTCATACTTTCTTCCTACGAAAGAAAAATGTTGCTAAAATTTGAAAGTAAGACTGTATGCATGTAAACTATTCTAGTGTCTACATCTTAACTAACACAGATGTGTGCCAGAAATCTTTGATGACTTCCCTAATAAATATCGATAATTAATGTCAACTAGAAGTTGTCTAGTTGTCTAATGTTAGCTTGTGTAATGTCGAACATACATTGATAGATTTTATTTCACATCGGAAACATTAAGAGAAACTTGACAAAAATCAAGGCTATATCTTTCGAGCAAGTAAGTGAATGTATGGGTATGTGCATTAAGGGTGTATTCCCAAGATCTGTATCTACTGCACTTACTGAAGATGAATGAATTACTGACGGAATGAATGAAAGGAAGTGATGACATCATGACAGCATGTGGTAATAACCAACTGGATTCTGAGTTCCACCATATTCTCTGAGCATCCTCATAAGCTAGAAAATTAGCACAGACAAATCAAACAGCAGAGGAAAAAATATATCATATGAAGCAAAATGCACGTGTTTGCATTCACGTGTGTAGGTGTGAAGGTACATTTGCACACAAAAGCCTGAATAGTTATTACAGCAAGTCTACATCTGCATCGTAATGTTTAGGATGTGATCAGGGACAAGAGTTTTCCTATCATGCTGACTAGATAGCCTCCATATTTCTCCCTCTTTTCCTTTCTCCCTGGCATTGTCTTGATTCTTCCACAGAAAGCCTGTCCAACTACCCGAGGACAAAAAGAAATCCAATACTCCAGCCCCCATATCCTATTTATAGCAGTGCCGCAGATTCTCATGGAAATGAGTCACTTAAACAGGGGCTCCTCTACCGCCTCTTATTGCACACTCGCCTAAGCCAGGAATGATTTCCAAACAGAGCAAATCAGAGGGCAGAGGAGCTCCTTTCCCCCTGTTGACACTAATCAGGTTGCAAATACAGGAAATGAGATGTACATATATTTGATTTCTAGGTTATTGCATTTATAAGGAAGATGCTTTTGAAACCATGGTTGCCTTATTGGGTTTTTCCCTTTCTTGAATTAACTTATTTGTTCTCTGTACCTCACATGGAGGCAAACACTGTGAAGTTTTGTTTTACAAGCATGAATATGTGTTAACAACAATGTACAGCATTTGTGCGTGTTTACTTGTTCTAAATATTCACAGTCTGAAGGGAAAAAACACTGGTCTGGATAAACTGCCATTTGGGGCTGGTCATTTTAAATGTCATATACTAGCAGAGCAATAATGCCAACAAATGGAGTCGACACACAAGCGGACAGGCCTACAGCCAAAGTATATAAACACACACTTTTGGATCATGCCAAATGCTCAAATGCTGCAGGCCAAGTCCACAAGTGCTGTCAGATCTTCATCTGATCTACTGATCAGGCCAAGCTCCTGCTCCATGGTATAGACCCAGAGGAAAAGAAAGAGTATCCCACTCGTTCCCTGCTCCACTGCCATTCATCTGCTGCTCCACTGGCAATTAAAGGCATGATTAAAAGCGACAAAGTGTCTGGCAAATGAAGAGAAAGCCGGTAGAGGCCACAGCCATGCACACTTGTCAATTATCCCAGAGAAAGCAAACGAAAGGGGGGGGGGGTCTCAGTAACAAACAGCTCCACCATATTGGACTGGAGACTGGAGAAAATAAATGAATAAGAGGACGGAGATACGGGAAGTATTTCAGGATGAGTAAGAGGGGGACAGAGAGAGGAATCAGTTGGATACTCATGTGATAAAACACACAAAATGATGAACAAACAACTATAAAAAAAAAAACAAATTAGGCAACAGTTCAGTGATTTGATCAATTGATCAATCAAGCACAAAAAATGCTTGGAAAAAGACACAAAGAAAGCAGGGCTTCACGAAAATGGCAGTCCAGCTATAAGGTGTAGTACTGATGCCAGCTCAGGCTATTAGAGCCCTTGTCTGTGACCTCACGCCTCATGTCAGTGAGTCACAAAAGGCCTCAAGTGATGGGCTCAACAGCAAAGCCCTCAATCCCACATAAACCACCCACAGCGCACATCAGCGGCTAAAATATGATGGGCTTCAGGACCTCATAAATCTTCTCTTAGAGTACCAGCCTCTCCCGCATCATTACTGCATCCCACTGGCCCATTTGGGCTCCATTTCACTTAAATGTCAACTTTTCAGCCTGACTCTGGAGCCCCACTGTCGCCATTTGTTTTAGCGCCAATGGGGAAAAAACAAGAAAATAAGACCAGAGGGCCACCAGTTGGAACAAGTGTATGTATTTTTTTTTTCTGTGTGTCCAGAAACTTTTCGAGCAGAGTAGGAGAAATGGTTGTTAGTGACAAGCTTAAAAAAAAAGAAGAAGAATCAGCAATTCGATGGCTAAAATGAATAGTGATATGATGTGAGGTGCTGTTCTGATGGGCTAACAGTAGGAGAAGTGCACAGGGCAATAATAAACTCGGCCTCTCGTGAAAGTGTACCTAGAAGGACAGTTTCACATTCAAGCAGTCGGCGCTCTAATTGTCCACGGTTATGTAAATGTTACTATTATTTATCCATTAATCACCATTACGGCGTTAATGACGTCCTTTTAGATTAGATTAAACCAAAATGTTTTTTTTCTGGGCTGTGGTTTGAAAATGAAATGGAGGCAATTTGGTAAAGGCGCTCAATCGATTAATGGTCAAAGGCAGCAGGAAACCAACATAGTGGGCAGATGCAGCAGAGACACAAATGTCTCGGGGGGAGAGACAAGTCTTTTGGCACACCTTTGGTTTAGACAAGCCTCAAACCAATATGTTTGAGCTGTTTGAAGTCCTGTGGTTGAAAATCAGCACTTTTCAGGGTAATTCCCATTACCGAATATGGGCAGGCAGGCCACCTCTCATTTCCTTCCATAAAGCCAAGCTCCAGTTCAGACCTCGGCATCAGCTTTATTCATGCTTTTTTTCTGTCTTTGATAATAGTCATTTCCCATCCCACTCCACTCCACCCCCCTAAGCCCCAGCCTTGTAGCCTTCTAGTTTTTAGTGCTTATGGTGGAATTTATTGTAGGGATGAAAAAGGCTTAGGTAAAAAAAAATAGTTGCAGCGCACATCTCATAAAAGCATGCCATTGGCAGCGGTAGACCCATTTCCTCAGTGCTGATTGTGGAGAAGACATCTAGTGAAGAGGGGAAACAGGCTGAGGTGCTGAAGCTAATGCTCCGGCCATCTGGACACAGTGAAAACACAGCATTTTTTCCCATCATACCTCTCCTTCTATCTCCCTCTATCCAACTTTTCTGCTGGTGCATGTGGGCAGGTTGCGCATTCCTCTTTACGAGCATATGCAAACGGGGGACATAATCATAAAGCTCCGTTGCATAAATGGGCTTGTTTTGGGGCGATGAGATGTACATAAAAATGTATAAGCACAGGTTTTATTTCTGGGAAACAAAAGATGGACTTTTTTGTTTCTAGTTCAAACTTTCTTTGCCTTGAAGTTTTAGCATGGGCAAACAAAGAATACAATTTTTATAAACTTGCACAGAGTTATTTGCTTATTATGTACTATTCCGATGGGATTAGATTTCCAGACATATATCTACCTGTCAGTCTGTTTCTGTTTGTCTAAGTAGTGAGTATGACCTCTTCACATGGGAAAAGTGTTCTCTGTATAAAGCTCAGAGATGGGAGTATCTTCGTGATATATGCATGGCGATCGCACTAAAAACTCCCACGCATACTATATACAGTACATCTCAGTTTAATACAAACTCATTGTTTTGTCCTTAATTATGTGCACTTTTGGATGCTCAAGTTACGTGTTAGATGGCCACATGAGCATAACACGTCTGTAGGCTATATTTGTGCTAGGAACTCCGTATCGTGCCTAAAAACCATCATTTCTTTGACAAGTCCTTTTAAGCTATAATTTACTGCTCTGTGTTGTAAACTTGGCCAATACATGACTTCATTTTAGTTTAGGTGAGAGGTGATACATTCCCCCAGGATATAATGAATTCTTTACCATATTTATGGTCATTTCTATTGGTAAAAGGTAAAATACAGCGAAATCTTTCCAGGCGTGTTTGCACATAGTTGTAAATGTGACTGACATGATATGTTCGGACATGACTTAAATCTCAGAAATACTCCGATAACAATTATATTACCCCACCTCCCCATGTGAAGCTAATTCAATCCAAATAGTATTTTGAAGACAAAATATTGTGACTTTCTGATAGTAAGTGCCAGTAAAGTGAGTTTCCTAAAGAGCACAAGTCATAATAAGAGTCAAGCTTTATTTACCCCAGCGTGTGTATGGCTGCCATTCCCAGGTTGTGATCGGAGGGCTTGATTTATCAAAGCCCGGACTACAATGAGCCACTGCCCAGCCCGGCGCTCCATAAAACCGCATTAGCCTAATGCAGCCCAAATCTCATTCCCCGACTGCATGCTTTATGGTCTGCCAGCCAAACACCTCGCGCTTTATTGAATTAGATACAGTGCCAGCACGCCATGAGACAAACAGCGAGGTAAGTGAAACTCTGAAGAATCTCAGGACACAATAAACTTTTTTTGCTACACCCGTATAGCCACCGGCCATAGAAATACACAACTCTTGTACTATTATCTGATGTCACAAGAGGCTTTATGCCATTGCTAGTGGTGATTTTTTTCAAACACACAGGTTTGTGCCATTCATTTGTGCTTAAACCTCCACTTCAGCAGTGTACACAGTGGGAGTCACGTCCAATGGAGCCACTAGTCGTGGATATGAGTACTTTGCTGACTGTGAAGCACAAGGCGGAGAGAACGGTTTTGTGCCGGTGAGAAGAGGGCTGGAGGATAAACTCTTTGCTTCAGCACTTCTTTACTCACTTCTATACTGAGGACAGCTCCCCAGAGGTGGGCCCTCATCCCCCAGGCTCGTATGCTTGAAGTGACACTCACCTTCTGTTCACTGCTGGAGCTGCTGGAGGAAAATGGGCCATGGGCTGACCCACTTCAGCTCGGCCTGCACAAAAACCCCTCAATCTGACCTGCGCCATGTAAAGCGTGCAGGTGCGAAAGGGTTAATGCCTCAGAGGCCTGGAGGTCAAAAGATAAAGGGTAACATATGTGTTAATGAGGACAATAAAACTGGAGAACTTTTGTTAGAAGGGAAACTCAACACAGACAACAGAACCCAGCATGGATAGAATATGAATAGAACACCACTAAACCACCACCGTGGTGTTGCAAGGCCTTCATCTGCATACTAGAACTTGACTGAGTCTTATATTTAATGATGTAATAACACTTATCTATATTATTAATCTCCTCAGCACTGCATATTCCTCTATTTTGACATGCGCTTTTGTTTTGGTTTCTGGTCCTGTCTCCACCCCTGTCCTGTCAGTGGTCTGTTTCCTATTGTGTGCACCCATTCTTAGTTCAGCCCTTGATTATTTTTGTCTTTTTATACTCTTCTGTTCCTTTGTCTATTTGCGAAGTCTCATTCATTGTTGATATGTGCTTCTGAGCGTAATTTACCTGTTTGCGATTTCCAGTTTTTAGACTCTTGATTGTTTCTCATGTTTCTCTCTTATGGCACTCTGAGTATATATGCATACTGCCTCTGACCACACATTACAGTCTGTCCCATGTTCAGTCCTAACTCAGATCTTTCAATGAGATTTTTACTCCTATTTCTTAAAAAATCCATTTGCCCAAAAGTGCTAGATAAAGAAAACATTTTGCAAAGCTAAACGTGACTCAGTGTAACTTGTCTTCCTAAAAGCATCTCCACACAGCTTTTTTTAACCATTCTTCCTGCACCCTATCATCAATATCTAGCAAGCTCACTGATACTGTCATAATAAAGAAATGTTTCAGTCAGGAAACTGTACACATATTCCCCCAGATCCCTCAGTGAGATATACAGGAGAATGTAGAAAACTGTAAAACATCTGTAAAACACTGTAAAACATCCCTGCCTCCTCGCAGTCCGAGTAAAAAGAGGGTTTGCTTTCCAAACCCATGAAAATGTTTTCATCACTGCACTTTTATAAGCCCTATAAAATACAATAAATACAGCGCATGAAGCGAAAAGAGCACTGTAGCGGCGCTGCTGTGGTTCCATTCCTAGCACATCCACCATTTAATCTGGGCCTCAAATGAGAAGGAAGCTCCAGTGTCCTCCCTACACAACAGTATGCTGTGATTTACTGTGTTATCCATAAGATCAGTGCTAAAGAAGTGCATGTAACAAACTCACAGTGGAGACAGGGGAATAAGGGAGAAGGTCTGAATGTGTGAGTGTGCTGGGAAAGAGTAGTGCATCCTAACTCTCCTCAACGCTATCTGATTATAAAACATGAGTGCTATACTGGGGGTGGCAATAAGCATATACACTCCAGCACACGCTTCTCCCTTTCTCACTTCCTTTGTAGAGCCTCGGGCTAAGTGAGTTTGGATCTTTGATACACAAAGATCTCCTCTACACTGACCATCCCATACACTCTCACTGGTGTGGTACCAGTAAGAGTAAATCTTTTAGCACTATTCGTAGGTATCATGCGTTAAAAGATACATCACTGTGATGACCATATAACATAATGACTGTATACTACAAACGATGGTATACTATAATGACATTTCCAGGTAAGAGATGCATAGTAACGGTACCCTTTGAAGACTGTTACCTTCATTTCTGAGAGTGTACAAAAATCTAATTATAACAATACAGACACAACACTGCTTCCCTCCTCAAAGGACTCGTCTGAGATTTGGGATGAATCTCTGGCAAATGTGAGAAGACAAATTCTTTCACTCAAGCCAACAATTTGCAATTTAGACACATAGAGGCGATTAACTGAACACCATGACACTGAGTTAATATAATCTGCACTAAGAGAAACATGGAAGAGCAAAACAATGTGTTTCAACAACGAGGAGAGAAAAGCCAAAGAATTGTGCGAGGAAAAGGTCAGGCTGATTTTCTTCGACCAAATATGCTGCCCTTTACAAATTAACTCGGCACAGGCGATATTTCCACAAACCCCGGATCATGAATCAAGCGGTGTCCATAGTTCACAGGCGTTTCAAAACCCCCACGTTTCACACCTCCTCCTCCTCCTCCCCTGGCCGATTGAGCCTACGTCTTCTGTAATTGTGTAATTAATGCTATGACGGGCCTAATTTCAGAGATGTCGCACTCTAATTACAGTCAAGCGTTCATTAGGCGAGCTAAGCGCTCGATGCTTGCCCTGCAGGTGGGGCAATACGGCCGAAGGCCACTTGTTGTTGGAACGCGATTGTTGTGTCAATGTATTGATTAGTGTGAATCTGCTGACAGGACAGTTTTGTGTATTCTCCTGATAATTACGCCTTTTCTCTTCTCTGCCTGATATAGCTCAGTCTCTTTATTCCTCCGCTCTCTCTTTCTACTCCATAGAAACTTATCCTCCCCTCTCTCTCTCAGTTTGTGTCTGCTGGATGGATTTTTGTGTACATGAGCAGACACTAGCTCAGGGTTAAGAGGTCATTTTAAGCAGGCGAATTCAGCGGTCTTCCAGGGTTCTGTTAGATTGTTACAATGTCATGTCACTGCGCAAGCTTTTCACCACCTGTGCTAACACAACTGCCAACGAAACATCGGTTTCGTTCTCTTCTTATCGCAAGCCCTCTCGTCCTTTGCAAGTTTTCAAAACTCCTTCACGGCACCCATTCCATGAAAATTGAATCGTGGGCTTTAATTTAATTTGAAAATCAATTTGGGAAGGGGATTTTCATTCATTACCTTCGCTGGCTTTGGAAGCCATACCTGCAAGACCTCGAATGTTGGCAGAGCTGAACGTCATCAATTCAAAACTAAAGAAGGCAGGTGTGAGGTGCCGTGACAGGTCCGGTTGGGGCGACTGAGAGACAGATAAGAGAGGGCGGACAGACCAGAGTAGCTCATCTGTCTCCATTTCTATCCCTTCTAGCTTTCTCTTACTCTACAGAGCGAGCAATCTACGGTGCCTGCTTCGGCCAGCAGGTGCTGCTGTGAAATAAGCAGAGAAGCTGGAGCCAGAGCAGCGAGTGATGTGCGAGTTCTGCCCCACTCCCCATAGGCCGAATGTAGGAGTGTGCTCGAGAAAAGATGGAGAGGGAAACCAAGAGTGAGAAAGAGTGTGCATGTGTTTGTGTCTGAGAGAGACAGAGTGTAAGTATGAATCTGTTTGTTTGTGTGTTTGTGGCTGCGCTGCTTGAATGCACACTTGGACAAGGTGCAGTCTGACCTTGTGCAACCGGAGACTAACTGAAGCCTGAGGCACAGAGTCAGTCACTCGATACTGACATTTTTAACGTGGATGTGAAAGACCTACAGAAACAAACAAGGGTCTGTTTGATTTTTGAAGAAATTGTATTAATATATTCATTCATTCAGTTACTTATTTATTTATTTGTTTGTTTTTTCTATTTATTTAAAAAGGTCCAGATTTTTTAGATTTTTAAAAAATACTTTATTGCATGTCGTATGAATTTAGATTTTTTTTTCTCAATATCATGTGTTAAAAAGTAAGTAGATTGTCTATTGTGTAGGAATATTCTCCACATGCACAAAATTTACACATCGTTGACTTTTGCATTATGCAGTTGATTTAAAAAAAGTAAAGAACTTTTGTAAAAATAGTATATCAGGGACTTTGAGAATGGCAAATGTTTTAATGATTAATGGTATATTAAAGAAATAATCAAAAATGATCACTAGGAGATCACTTTTACTTTATATATTTTCTTAAAAACAGCCTTAAATTGCCTGTATTGTGAACACTATGCATGAAAGGTTTAATGAAAGGACATGTTTGTCTGTGGAAGTATGAAAGAAGAATTTAATAATAGAATTATAAAAACGATCAGGTGTGTGTTATGGTGTTAGATATTAGCTCTGTTTAACCACCAGCTTTTATGCGTTAATCCCTCTGTTTGTCCAGCACAACGTCTTTTGCTCTCTTATCAACCAGAATCTCATCCACTGCATTAGATGCACAATGTAAAATATTTAAAACCACTGAATATGGTAATGTAATGGTTTGAGTGGCCTTGGGGGGGTGGGGGGTTGGGGGGGAAGCAGTACGCTGTGTGTTAGACACCTCTAATTCATTAGAATCAGTCCATTAGCTGATCATCCAGCTACGCGCACACACACACACACACACACACACACACACACACACACACACACACACACAAACCACTGATTTTCCCCGTACAAACACTGCATCGGTGAAGTAAGTATTTCACAAGTGTTTCCTCAAGAAGCATTTAGTTTTTATGTCGACTTTTAGCGGGCCTCATTTAAAGCTGATCTAATGCCATCTCCCTTTCAAAGGCATCACCCAACTAGACAAGTAACATCAGCTAATGCATTGGACGAAAATCACGGAGGTAAACAAGTTGGATATGAATGTCACAAATGATCATTAGAATTGATTTCAGATCTCTGCCAGGAAGCACGCCGTCACCTCCTCCCACAGAGAGACACATTACAAACACACGAGGTAGCTGGAAGATTAAAGGTTATTTAATGTAAATGGAGTGCATTTCACAGAATTTTCAAAATCACAGCAGTCATTCCACAGTGCATAAAAGTAATTATGCTGCTAGGTCTTGTCTCAGAAAACGAGAGAGAGAGGAAGGGAGAAATGAGGGCGAAGGTGGCTGTAAACATTTATGATGGACAGCTTTGATACGAGCCCACCTAGGCCAGGCACCAGAGACAGAATGATGGGGTAGGGGACGAAGAGCTGGCCTGTGGGGTGACACCCACAGTCGTCTGTTGGCACATCAATCACGCGTTCCTCATGCCTCGCTCCCTCAGAGGCTACCACAACCTGAAATCAAATTATTTCTTTTAATTGGAAAAGGCCAGTCAGGATGGAGACCTGAAGAGCGTGCATAGGGGTGGTGAAGCAGGTGATGTCAACACAGCTCAATGGGTGTCAATTCATCAGTGCTGCTTAATGTCATTAACTAACCATCTCTCACCCTCATCCCTTCACCTACCCCTCTCCCTCCATCCATCTTCCTCTCATATTATGTCTCTCGCTCGCTCTTTTGACTAGCTAACCACAGGCAGGCTTCTGAATAAGCTGCCTCTCTGAAGGACGTCTGCGTCTGTTATATCACCTCATGCCGTCTTTCTTTCCTTCCACCAACCCACTCTATGTCTGCAACATGCGGTTCGGTTCAGGCTGTTCTGTAGCTAACGTTTTGCTTTTTAATGGAAAAGGTGATGTGATCTATTCGAGTGTAATTAACTGGTTAATTCTGCAGAAGAGGAGAAAGACACTTTGTAAGAAAAAAAGAGAAAAATATATAATGAGATTAATAGAAAATATAAAGGCATAAGAACAAAACAAGGCAAGTCTGGTTTGGCCAGACCATAGTTTCTCACATTATTGTAGAAAACCATAATATGGTGGACAGTAAGAACTGGAGATGCTTTACTTTTTTTCTACTTTACTGACACAATCTGTCTTCTCAGCTGGAGCAGGGGTATTCAAACTGTGAGCCAAAAGAGACCCAGTGGTGTGCAGCCACATTTAAAATATTCAGCCAGATTTAGAATGTGGCCCAAAAATGGCCCAAATGCAGCAAACAATTGTGTGAAATTTCTACTTTAACATATGGTCTCAAAAAGGCTCAGTTGTGGCTGTACTCTGGCAGCCGGATTCGGATGAGTTCACGGCCATCATGAGTTCATGGTGATATGCTGAATGAAGTGGTAACTGTGTACCATCACTGGGCCATTACTCATCTGTTATCAGGGTCCTAAACACAGAGCAGTGACTGGATTCATCTGCAAGTTGAGCTCAGCTGGAGATTTCTTCCTGAGCCAGAAATACATAGAAAGTGCTGCAGTGAAGCTAAAAATAGACATGTACTGTAATAATTAGTAATATTTGGAATATTATTTGATAATGACTAATAATCAAACTGCTTCATGTCTAAAACTGTACACAAATAAGGTGGAGTTCAATGGGAATATGGAGGGTGGAACACGCCAACTATTAATTCTTTTGATCTTGTTTTTTCTTGGGATGATGAGCCTTGCTGTAATTGTATGTGGTTTTGGAGGAAAGCACTACAGCCTTGTTACTTAATCAAAGTAAGTTCATGTTAAGCATGTCACATGGTGTCTTTCAGCCTTTAAAAGGGAAGTGTGACTTGAAAGGTCTACTTGAAAGTATTCTTATTAATGAAAGTAAATAAAGTAAATGACAGAATTGTAATACTTACTAGTTAATTCAAACACTGAAGGGGAATAATCATAAAATAGGAGGCGGAATTTGGATAGGAAAAAATAATAATACAGTAGCGAAGTATCTTGCACCTCCTTGCAGGCTTACTAGTCCATGTTTTAGTGAACTGTTCGAATGTCCAGTTATTCCATAAGCAAAAATGCCTGTTCTAGTACACGCTGCTTTATGGTGTGGGAAAAATTAGCTATGCAGTCTGTGTACTACCTAACAGCGTGTGCATGTGAGAGAGATGGTCTCAGTGGAAGCTTTAGCATTAGGAATAATGGCTTTACCATTGGGAATAATGGGTAAAATCACAACTGCACAAGCCTGCCTCTGCCAGGTCTGAATACATCTCACCCTGTCTCGGCTTTCTTTCACTATTTTTTTGTGTATACTATTGCCTTGGCAAGCTTCTCCAAATCCCTGGGCAATTACTGTGAATATGTTCAGCCTAGGGCAGTCAGAGGAGACACATTAGTGTTGGTCAGAGTCCCAGCATGCTCAGCTCACCTGGGCACTGCCCTATGGGGTCGGACTGCTGACGTTCCACTCTCTCAGGCTGTCTGCTTCTCTTACAACTGCTCATGCCAGTCAGCAGCTTACTCCCAGAGCCACCTTGAAATCCAAATAAAAAGATCTGTGCGCTTTGGCCGTAAAATGTTACAAGTCCACCTTGGTGAAAAGCACATGCTGTCAATCCGAAAAAAAAATGGTTCCACAATAAGTGTCTAGCTCAGCCACAAGAATGTGCGGGTTAGCAAGTATGTCACTAAATGCTGTCCTTTCCTCTTATCCATTGAACTCTATCAGCAAACACAGCAAACAGAACACCTTTAATTTCAGCATACCTATCACTTTATTTTTTTAAACATTATATTTTTCTAATCTATTTTCCAATTCCACTGTAGCCTCAGGCACGAATGAAGCTCATTGTGGTCTTCCTCTGTTGTAGCCCATCTTTTGCAAAGTTGCTCATTGATGTGTTGCTCATTCTGAGATGCTTTTCTGCTCACCACAGTTGTAAGAGTGGTTTTCAATAGATGTGTTTTATTCAGGTTTGCTTAGACCACTGCTTAAGACTTCCATCAGACTTTTCCAGTTGGGCAGCATATTTTCATCTTAGTACCTAACAAAAGACACTGGCATATTTAGTTAGAAGTAAAATGAATTTACAATTTTTGCTTTGTAAAAAGTTGCTGGGTGGCATAGAGTGCAGTGGCTAGAGTTGCAGCCCCAGAGCTCCAGGGGTCCCAGTTCAGTCCTGAGCTTGGTCTACTCTTTGTGTGGAGTTTTTATGCGTGCTCTCCACATGTTCATGTGGGTTTCCTCCGGGTTCTCTAGTTCCCTCCCACCTCCCAAAAATAGGCTGGCGACATTAAATTGCCTGTAGGTGTGAATGAATGTCTGTGTATGTGGGACCCTGCGATGGAATGGCTAACCAATCCTGGACGAATTCCCACCTCGTGACCACTGAATGAATAAATAGATGGGAAAAAAGCTATAGTTTGTACTATTAACCGCTAAAGTAAGCCAGTTGTTTGATTGTATTTCTAGATTTTTGTCCCTAAAAGACTTAAATATAGACAGGAATTACAGACTGGGGACAACTTAAGAGAAAAACAATATAAAGTGTCTCAGTAAGGGTAATATTGGTGATTTGTGTCTTTTGATTATATGAAAAGGAGCTAACAATGTAAAAGAGGTTTGACTTCAGACAGTAGCGATAAAACTAATAAAAGGGTCACAAAAAAGTAAAAGAAATTACGAACCATTACTAGTGAGAAATTTGTGAGAAATCACTGAATATTACTTCCTCATTTTAAAATAATCTTTGACCTAACACACAAATTCGGCACGTAACATCACGTTGTCGTGGACTAGTCTGCTGGCTAAACTATATGACTGAAAGTCCAATTTGTAAAGAAAATCCAACAAGTAAAATATGCATGAAAGTCAACTTTAATTAAAACCACAGGCAGCAAGCAATCAATAGTCAGGAATTTTGAATAGCCTTAAGCAGCACTTCTGACAGCAGTTTAGCTCTCATTCTTAATTCAGTTAAGCAAGTCTACAGATCAGGGGCTGACAACCATAAACCACATGATGCCTATATGCATTTTTGTGTGTGTGTGTGTATGTATGTGTGTGAGTGTGGGTGTGTGTATAAGGTCCTGTACTCTGGGAGGGCTTTTGGAGCTGAGCAGGCTACATTACTACGGCCCTGTGGATGTCAAATCTGGGGATTAAGCTCCATTAAACACAGTGCCACCGAGCTTTATCGCAGGATTTCACTGTTCAAGTCTGCACACACACACACACACACACACACGCCACAGAGAGAGAGAGAGAGAGAGAGAGAGAAGGAGGGAGAGAGAGAGCAGCCATGAAATGCCCTTCACCCTTATCGACCAAATTTTAAAAGAATAAGACAGAATAAAAAAGGCTCTCCCTCGCTCCCTCAGCAGAGGAGGGGACATTCTGCTCATTAAGTTGCACAGCACGTTTCTTTTAAAGACCCCAGCGTCCACTTTAACACTCACTGTGTCTACTGCTGCTGGCCACCGATCACAGATGCATTCCCCTGCATGTGTCTCTCTTAATGGGAACTGACCAGCAGTGTGTAGCAGGAGTGGCAGTCTCTTGTGTCTCTGTATATCGCTGGGCCTCTTCCAAACCCGTGAACCACTGAGAGATGGGCGGAGGCGTGAGCGCCGAGGAATGCGTCTTTCTTTGCTTACAAAGAACTACATATGAAATTCCATACAATTCAGACTCAAGCTGGCACAAGTCTACCAATTTACCGGGAAAAGTCAATATATTGAGCTAACAAACCATGTTAATGTGTACATTTTAGATGAGTCAGCACAGATACCTGCTTTGTGCTCAAAAGAGGCTTTCATCAAACATTGATGGACAGCTGAAGCATGCAGCAGCAAGGCCAAACCAAGCTGTCTCTCTCTCTGTGTCTTTCTCTCTCAACACACACATAACCCATCTCTCCCCCCCAACCACACACACACACACACACAGTGGCTAACACGCCTCCCACACACAGTGTGGGCCGGTGTGTGTCCTCGCACGGCGCTTGTATTGATCTGCGCTCAGCTCTTTATTGAAGCCATGATTCATGCTGCTGCTGTCTCTCTTTCTCTCTTTACAGCTCCTTCTTCCTCAGTGTCTCACCGCTCTTTTCTGTCTGTCTCTCTCACTAACTAACTTCACAGTCAGTCCACTAACAGAATAGCCAGATGAGTGCTGATCGGTGGTGAGGTGAGATCGAAAGAGATGATGAAATCAAAACTGTCAATGGGACAGTGGATCAGTGGAAACAAGAGAGCAGCTACCCACAATCCCTCACTCTTCCTCCTCAAGCTTTGATTTGAGAGCAGCTTTTGGACCGGGCAAGCATTGTGTCTGGAAATCACTCAGGAAGATTGTTAAAAGAAATTTTTTGTCTCTTTTATTTTTTAACAAAAGCTGCACTTTTTGTAAAAAAAAGAAAAAAAAAAGGCAGTTTTCAGTTATTCTGACCAAAATTGCCAGATATTCCTATCCTTGTTAACAGAGATATAAAAATATATAAAAAGACAAACGCAAGGACAAACATAATCATTAATTTTCAGCAAAAATTTTTAACAGAGATGTCATATCTGTATGTAGTTTATTCTGCATCTAGGCGCTCGTCCTCTCATCTCACCCCTCCATCATTCCCTCTTCCCACTCCTCCTGCCCTCACTGTCTCTCTGTCCAGCACATGCTTCTCTTCTCAAAGTGTTTTGTAATAGTTCTTTCTCCTCAATCCCAAAACCCTTGAAGAAAGAGGCAGGATTTACTGTGATTGTGAGAAGGGCAGTAAGTGGGTTATAAGTGGGTGACTTTTTTTGTGTGCTTTTGCACTGGAGCAAACAGGTACTGCTATAGAGCTGTGTCATGACATAATCAGTATCTCTTTAATACTTTAAATCCAAAGTGGGTGTGGCTTTTTACAACCCCAACATATTATACCACAAACGCTGACAGTTCCTCTACCTCAGCTATATCACTCAAATTCAAAATTGGTCTGAACCAGACATGTGTATGGCACTGTTTTTGCTTTTTTTTTTAGATCCACTTATGCACTTAACATTTTTGTTTTGCCCTCAATATTTCATTTCATTTTCATATATTATTTCATTTATTTGGCATGACAAAGTAAGATTACATTTCTTTGTCTTATTTCCATTGTGGTCCTTGATTTACAACAGCAAATTAAAACTAGACAGCTTCTAAAATTCTGTTTTAAAAGCCACTTGAATGAATTAAGTTGGTTCTGTTTTTCAAAATATAAACTAACTAACAGCCTTATTTAATCCACATGGACCCTTGCCAGGCAATTACTAAGGCATCATAGGAAAAACTTCCTGCTTCCTTGACTTTTTGTTGTGTCCAGTGGGATCCCAGTCCCAATACACACCTCTAATCTCAACAATATGCCCTGTGAAAACAAAACAAAACAAACAAAAAAACATAAAAAAGCAACAACAACAAAAACAAGAGGGCAACTCCTATTTGTATTAGTTTAGACCACATTATCTGCTCATTCGGAGTAATTTATTCGTATTCAGTTACAACCCTGTAGTCTGCAACAGTGCAGACTCTCTTTTGTTGAAAAGAGTGGAAAAACATTATTGTACTAAATAAATAAGAAAGGGGAAGTAACAGGCAGGGCACGATTTAAGATTCAAGCGGGAGCTACAAGGGGATACCATCCACCCAGTTTAGTTAGACAAAAAACAAAACAAAAAAACTTTATAAAACTGGTATCCTCTTTTTCCCTTTTAATAATATTTGAAGTGTTCCTCAGGTCATTACATTAAGCGTTCCTCAGGTCATTACATTAAGCGTTACTCAGGTTATTGCATTAGGCATGTATTTTTGTTGTGTAGCTATATTTCTGGTATCCACTAGAGTGTGACTATGAGTTCTCTGTCATTTGATTCTCCCCCTTTTATAATTCGTCTGGTATCACAGGACACATGAGAAATCACAGAGTATCACCTCTGAAAAATGAGAACAAAAGTCTGTGTAAATTGAACAAGAATTAAATAACACCATTATTTGAACTGAACAGGCATCTGACAGGAATAAGGATAGAGAGATAATGTGTGTGAGAGAGATGGTGAGATAGTTAAAGTCCACTTAAGCACTTCTTTCATGTTACGTATCAGTTCCTTCAACATCACCGGCAGAAAAAAAGCATTTCACTGGGACTACGGCATTAAATATAAACACTTCAGCATTCACTTTGAACTTCCCTTCACTGGTGCTCATTATACAGCCGTTAAAACCTGGATGTTGGAACACTGCTACTTTTTGATTTTTACAGTTATTAAACATTATATACTTTTAAGCTTCCACACAGTGTGTCAATAATGCATGGCTCAGCCACGTCAGCTTACCGGAGTAAATATGCAGAGAGAGGATCTCCGCTGAGCTCAGTGTGTGTGGGTATGATATGAGTCCTAGTACACAGATCGATTCAGAGATTTCTGCCAACACGGCAAGAGACAGAACACTGAGTTTTTACTGAAGGAAACACACACACACACACACACACACACACAGGGCGTCAAAGGAGGATGACGTCAGACTGAAATAACGTCAGCGAGTGCCTCTGGTTTTCCCAGCACTGGCAGATATACTGATCTGGTGCTTTAGTTCCGAAAGAAATGAAATAAGGAGAAGCAGACTGAGAGGCCATCTTTAAACAGTTCTGGATCCATTTCTGTCCCTTAGCTTTATATTGATGATTGTCATACTTACACTCTGAAACTGTATCCTCTGGGTACAACATATGTAGCTGTAGGCTGTGTTGTTTGCCATTTCCAAATTGTCCATGGTGTGTGTGCATGTGTGCCCTGCAACGGGATGGCCCACTGTACAGGGTGTCTCCTGCCTCATGCCCCAAATTTCAGTGTCTTTGCTTTGAACTTGCTGTAGTGAGATTTCATCATCAGGCAAGCTGACAAACGAGCCGAGAGCAATGTGCTCACTGACAGGAAGGCAAATGCAAAACTAGCACCCTGAATCATACATCATAACTAAGACATTTCCTCACGATTACACTCTGTATATAATCAATATGGAGTCAACACCTCCACACATGCATGACTAATATTAAGCGTGTTTTTTTCTATCCATACATAATCATTGGCACACTGTCTGTCAAAGACTTCATCCCGGACCTGAATGACCACAGCGAAGAGGCTCTCATTAAGGCACCGAGGTGAACAAGGAGGTATAATGGAGTGAGTGAGTGAGTGAGTGAGTGAGCAGTGATATCTACCTGCCCGTGGGTTATGTGAGTGCGTGTCTGTCTGTCTGCAGCTTGCTAGCCACCTCTCTTTTCTTCTGTCCTGAGGCTGGACTATTAAACGCAGCCTCTGCTCAAATTGCTTTTGTGCGGCTCCACTGAACAGGTGGATGATGACAGGGGGAACGGTGGTGTGCTCCGATTGCATTTTAAAAGGCCTGCCCACATCTGCTGGGAATCAGTGGCATTCATACCACCACCCAATTTTACAAGTCATCTACTCCTCGCCACATTAGCGCTTTATGTTCAACTTCTAAATTCATTACATTGACTCCGTCGGGGAGGGACATGCCGCCATGCAGTCTGAGAAATCCATTTCCTCCTTCATGCATGGCTATTCATGGGGATGCTAAGACAAACATATCACGGTATGCTCATCAGCTGCTGCTCACGTGGACTAAGGAGGTGCCATTGCTCTAATCACTTGAAATTTCGGTGAAGGAACATGGCCGAGATGTCAGATCATCACAGCACATGGCTTTCTAGCGGAACAGTAATGTTAACAGCTGTATTTTATTGCTGTATTTCATTAACATACATTTAGACTACTAATTTACAAGCGCTACCTTTTCACACACGTTAGATCACATTCTCAACACTAGCCATGTTAACTATGTCAGGAACAAGTTAGTAATAGCGTCACCTAGTAACTGAGCCAAAAATATTTTTATAAAATGCACAAAAACGGCAGTGTGAAGCTATCCTGAAAGACCAGATACAATATGGAACAAGTCAAAAGGTTTCCTTATTGCCATGGCATTATGTCATATACAAAATATGTAGAGAACATTTTATTGGTGTGGTGAAAATAAACTGCATGTTTGTAGAAATACATTTTATATATCATTTTACTTTTAATTTCACAGCACATGATGCAATGATAGCCCTGATGCTGGATTTTTAAAGCAGGGTTGTGGCATATTCTGTGCTTTAATTTTGGGATGCTTTTAGCAACCCTGCAAATCAAAGAAACTCCATGTTACAGCCATAACAAGCACTCAGTGCTTGGGACGATAAGTGGTAATATAAATTATGAGAATGTGCAGACTGTTTCACCCCCACTGATGAAATTCAACTCCCCAAATCCCGTGTTCAGATTGAACGTGTGCTGCCTGAACGCTTCAGCTGCCACTGAACGATGACGAAATCATGAAACGTGCCAGCAGAAAACTAATTACAGCTTTCTTAAAGAGAAAGCATGGGTGAGTTTTCATGAGAGATTCATTCTGCCCCAAGTTCTCAGAGTTCTTACGCTAGCACATGCCTTTTAATTAGCCAGGATTAATGGTTTAGGACGACTCACTCTTGCTTGAGATATGAAAATCCATCAAAACTTTAGAACAGGCACAGAGAGAAATGAGCTACAAAGCCTGTTATGGGATTTCTAATGATTGCAGAGCACTCAGAAGAAGCCTTTGTGCAGTGTAAGAAAACTGTAATGCAGTTTAGATTTTCATGTTCTTAGTTTTTTTTTTTTGTTTTGTTTTGGGTTTTTTTTTATAAGGACAGACCTTGCCAATGAACCCTATAGACGTAAACATGATTTGACAGCTCCTTCCTTTGTGCCGCTTTTTTGTTGAGCTGAAGAGTTGGGGTCAAAAAGGGACAAGGTTTCTTCCCTGCCAAGTGTGACACAGCTAAAAAAGGCAGGGTTACGTGTTCCACTGTGTTTTAGGTTCTCATCTTCACTCAAGGATTCCTAACACAAAATGTGAGCTGATGGAAAGAGTCAAATAAAGGAATAAGGTTAGAGTAATCCAGAGGGAGGCCGCTGAGGGTCAGAGTCCAACCTAATCGATTTTCTGTCTTGGTGTTGCAGGTGACCAAGGCAAAGGCCAGGCCGTGAAGTTTGAAAGAATGAACGCGAGCAGGAGAAATGTTTACTTTTTGCACTTCTCTCAGCGGCTTTCTACTAGAGAGCCCCTGTTAAGTTTACTTCCTCCATCTCGCATCTGGATGCACAAGCTGTTGCTTCCAGCAACTGCATCTGCAGCCGTGAGCTCTGTGTGGACACACTCCTCTCTCAGCAGCATGTGGCAGATCACAAAATAATAACAATTTTCTAAACAATTACAGACAAAATGCCCTCCCAGGGTGTGAGATGTGCTGGTAATTAGAAACAAAAAGAGGCGTCTTCTGACATGATTAACCGTACATGTTTAGTGCTTCACATAGCAGTAGTCTAGGTGCTGCTGCTTTCACCCCTGATACCATGGATACACAGCGCGCTCACCCTATCCTAATCGCCCACTGGAATGGTGTCCACTTGATTACAGCATTAGCAACAAGCGTTTTGACATCTGTCTTCATTATTATCAATAAGGAGGAGCGACTGAGTCGCAGGTCTGCTCCATTAGCTCGAGTGGTCGCGCAGTTGTATGGTTGATATGGCGCATTAGATGTATCCAACATGAGCTAATATGTTGGGACTGAAGAGGACAGGGTGATTGCTTTGGGGGAGGAGCAGCAGCCAAGGCACAGAGCCACACCGCTCAGAGGCCTGTATATCGGTCGAGGTAAAGACAAAGCAACTGCATCTAAATAAGAAAGCTTATTGCAATCTGTATAATTACCACGGGGTAATGAAATAACTCACCAGCCATGCCGCCTTCACTTAAGAGAAATCGATGTGTGTTTGGGAGTTTATTAGAGCAGTGAAGTACTGAAGCTGGAGGGGGGGAGAAAGGGCTCCAATAGCACAACCTGCATTAGGAGCTAATCGAGAGGCTGTAAGGGTTAAACCTTCAGCACCAATTTCGTATTCTCCCTCATTGTGGTTGCATAAAATCAGGCAAGGTGTGCCTACAATATACATGTTTGCAGATTGTGAGTTTGAGCAAATGTCACTTTCAAGTGAACAAGGAATGACACATCTCAGAGTAAAGGTTAACCACAGCTTTAGCTTTGATTTGGCATCATGTTTTGTCGTCAAACCTGAAGGAACACTCCATCTGATGATCCCCAAAGCCAGTCATTCTCCAGGAAAGCACAAGAAGGTTGAAATGAACAATCTGCCAGTGTGACACTGACTTTTCCACTTTTCAGCACTTTTTCCTGAAACCTTATGCTCTGAATCCACAGCTCAGATTGATGGCACTTAAAAAGCCAAATAATGGAAAGACAAACCAGCTATCGTTGCGAAAGAGTGCTTATCCAGAAATCATTAGGCATACAGATGAGGCTGCACTGCCTATGACCGATTCTGTCTCCTGGATGGCTGGCTCTCTGATATGCTCCCTGCAGGTGGAGTCAGACAACGAAGAGCTCACATATCTCCAGTGAAAGGGAGATGGGGAGTGATGGGCATGGCTTCTTGCCTTTCTCAGGTGTCCCAGTCTCAATGAAGGAATCAGGAGGAAGAAGCAAGGGGAGGAGGGCACTCATTTATTTAGCCGTCTGCCCAGTTCACCTGGAGTGATGGCAAGCCATCAGCAAGGTAGGCTGCTATTTCACGGCCTGTTAAACGCTAATGCTGTAACACACCCTCTGTTCCAATTTTGGTGAGCAGAGAGCATTTACGCCAGGCTCAAGGTTTGGCCAGACCATGGACAGGAAATAGAGAGAGACGAGATAGAGAAAGGATGAGCAGAAGAAGGAACTGTTGTTTACATGGACTGCTGAGCTAGCAAGAGCTCACCCACCCCGCCTTGCACAAGCAGGCCAGCACAGATCCACTCCAAGGCAGACATCCATTCAGACCATGGATGACTTCCTCACAACACATGCACTCCAACCTCACTGCCTCCTTCGTTCCACATGCCTTCTCCTTCTGATTTCAGACACTGTGTGTGACCAGTAACACATTCATGGACAGGATAAAGAAAAGAAGTCCGGCAGAGCCGGAGGGAAAGCACTCAGCAAGAGCGAATGCTCTTTAAGGTTAAGGTCAAAACACTTATTTGTGTTCCAGTACATAGGCCTGAAGAAGACTGATTAGAAACTCATGTTTATTATCCCTGAGTGTGGCTCTGATTGATCACCCTTGCTCAAGCCCAGAGCAGTGAAGATGCCCAGAGTGCACATTGGCACAATTTTACACATAAAGTCTCACAGTCTCACAGACTTCATTCATCAGCATGGTCATCTGACCCAAATGCTTGTTATGTACCATCCACGGCTCTGTTATCAGACAGTGTTCTTTCCAAGGAGATTGTGCTCTCCACTGGACCAGAGGTCTGAGAGCATGCTGGGAACTGACAGCTTTCACTTTCCACCCAGTCCATCACTTTCTGGAAAGACCTCAATTACTTAACTCAGGCTTTAAGTCCTGGAGCTGGAGCTGTCCTGCTATCCCATTTCTGATGGTCTGTGCTGAGATTGTGCAACTTACATTACTGAACACACGGATATACATTTGCTTCTATTCTGACAAACTCTGTAGTCTGGTACAAAGAGTACAAGTGAGAGTAGGGCGATTTTCTGAATCATCAAAAACCTAATTCTGTTATGACTAACTTCCAACATCTCTGCTATTAGCAGACTGTATGAGAGGCCATGGATCATACCATTTAGCTCACTGAGCTAGGTGTGTAGGAGGTGCAAGAACATTTCTTGTTCCACAGAAAAACTGTCAACCAGAGAAAAAGATAATGTCTGCATACCTAAATGAATGTATTGTTTCATTTAATAAAATAACATCTAAAGTCCAAAATCAGGTTTGGTTCGATTTCGCACATTCTCTGTGTGTCTGTGCTGGCTGAGTGCATGCATGGTGTGCTGTGATGGACTTGTGCTCCCAGGATCCAACATGACCCTGACCAGGATAAAACATTTGAAGATGAATGAATGAAAAATACATATTGTTTGGTGTCATCTGAAAAAAACACACCATTTCTTCACAGTAGAGTAGCAAATATTTTACATCACAGATTCATGAGAATCACACGCATTATTTTTAGGATTTTAGGATGAAGTTAGAAAATTCCATTTTGAACACTATTTAAGAGCAAAGGAATGTCTATTGGCTCATTCAAATGCTTAAACTCTACACTAGCCACAGCAAGTACTGACAGATGTAGCCTAGCTAAAAGATTCACTATTCGGATTGCCACGTGGTTCAGCAAACCTACTGCCAAATGTGTTTTTTCACAATTTTCGGTAATATTATTTTTTTCTTTGTGATACAAATACAACAAGCCCATCTGCATCCCATCTTCACTGAAGATCATGTGATTATTCCTGTATATTAATCGGTCGATTTGTTTTTAATGCATCCCAAAATGCAAAAAATGAACGTAAATATATCTGAAACTGACTACTTATCACAGAAGGACATTTTCAGATATGATGTCAATAGAGAGTCACCAATTAGTTTAAATTTTTTTTAATTTTATATTACAATTTTTTTCACAATACATGCTCAACTGTCTCACCCAAGACAACCTTAAAGAGATACCAATGTAAAATAAGGTAAATGTTTTTGTAGTTTCATCAAACCATATCAAAAGATTTACACAGACACTCTGAGTGACAGGCTGGCCCAGTGTGCATTTGTGTGTGTATGTGTTGTGTCTCCTTCTGTCTCTGCCACATCACAGTGTGATTGCATCAAGAAGTTCCGCTCCCCAAAGAAACACTGTCCTGCTGCCATCTGCCTGCACTCTTCATAAACAACAGAACAACAATCAACAGTCTTCTGAAAGAAACAAGCTTGGTATTGGCTCCAAAAGCCAGCCTTTTGTTGGTGCAGGTCTGTAAAGTGTAATTTGTGGGTGTGTATGTGTGTGTTTGTAAGAGGTGGTGAGCAAAGGTGCAGAGATAAATCACAAGTGGCACACACACGCAGCAGGGCCGTGCTGGGGCACACTGGAGCAGTAGCGGGGCCTGCAGTCTACCTGTGGTGGCAGTGGCTCTCAGCATGGGGGAAGATTAATGCTGCCTCTCTGGAGCAAAGGTAACATCCAGAGCTTAATAAGGTACAAACAATTGCTTCCATTTTGTTTGCTACCAAGGGAAAACTAAAATTGTGCTACTGAGGTGTATTTTTTACTTTCAGTATGCTTTGGCAGGGTTGGGATTTGGGGCTGTGTGTGTATGCGTGTCATGTGAAATGGTCTTACAAAACCGGGCCACTCTTGCATCCACTGAGAGGGGTGGCTGTTCGGGGTATGAGAAAAGACTGAGAAAATTCACATTGACAACACCCTGTAACACCCAATCCTTGGTCTGAAAGTGCTCCAGAACCCTTACCTCGACGCCCTGCACTTTCAGCTTCATGTGATCCTCTCGCGTGGTCTTGCCATCTTTCCTCTTCTTCCAGCAGTAGCCATCCTTCCTGTACTTCACCTTTTTACGGTTGTACAGTATCATCGACCCATTCTGTGGCCTAGATCCCAGTGAGACAGGGAGGAGAGGAGTGCAGAGGGGAGGATGAGAAGGAGAAGAACAGAGATTTTTTTTTAGTCACAGAGAAGTACACAGGGGCTAATAGAGTCAGTAATGCATCAGTGACTAAGATGACACAGCCCCTTTATGGCATTTTTGCATTGGTATGCACTGTTTGACAATGAACAAAGCAACCTTCAGAATAAATTTGCAACACTCTGGTAAGAGAAAAGCACTGAATGTGGCATTTCTTCTTGGTGTAAATCACATATAGACTGGAGTATGCAAGCAGAGAGGCTGCCGCCTCTATGTTGCTTCACACTCTCAGATGAGTGGTGGAGAATGTCCCCTGAGGGGGAAAAAGAGATATCCCTCAACATTTCATTCATAATTCATTAGAACTGTACCGGCCATCGTCTGGTGGCTGATAGTAGTGCTGAAGCCTGTCTAGCTTCACATTAGGAGGCTCTCGGTTTAAGCACTAGCTAATAATTACATAAAGCGAAGACAGCATGAGGCGCTTATGCCATATGTCTGACGAAATCCATACATTTATACAGCAGTTATGCAGAAAGCAAAGGAAAAAAGACAAACCGAGACATGCACGCACATAGATATTCTCTATATTCTGTACTTTGCCTGGCTGCTATAACAATGCAATTTCCCTTGTGGGATCAATAAAGCATCTATCCATCTATTCACACGCACACACACACAATGCTGCTATAGCTGGCAGGATCTGGAGCAGTCCCATGAGGAGATGGCATGGTTGCACAGTCATTGGTTCCCCTAGGTGTGGAAGTGGAAGTGCTGTTGGCCCAGTCATGTAGCCGGACAGCTGCTGTGAGCTGCCTGTTAGCCAGGCCCAGCATGGCCTCAAGGTACACTGGCAGCAATAAAACCATGCCTAAACATTGTGTGGCTGGCACTGTCTTCATGTTTATCTTCTCATTTTCCTCACTCAGTATTATCCATTACACTGCATGCATCAATTTCTAGTGCAGCTCAAGGGGGCCAGTCGCTGGTTTATTTTTGCGATTGCTCATCAATCATTTCTGGGGATGAGTGTCTGGGGCTGATATAGAATGGAAGAAGGACTCCCACCAGCCCAACTCTGTAGCGCCTTTTAATTAGAGATGCCACTCAAACTCCGCCATCCTCCATGCTCTCTCTTTTTCACTATGCCTCTGTGCCAGGCACCAGCTCCTGTGTGCCACCAGCTCCCTTCTGTTGTTCCTTCTTTGAGGTCCACTAGGAAGATCTCCAGTGGGACCCACTAGCAGTATCTCCACTGAAATCCAATAGCAAGAGCCCCCACTAGAAAGATCTCTACTGTGACCCTCTAGCAAAATATCCATTGTAAACCACAAGCAAAAACTCTACTGCAATCCACTAGAACAGTCCTCCACAAGCAAGATCTCACAATAGGAAGATCTCAACTGTGACCCACTAGCAAAATATCCACTGTAAACCACTATCCAAAACTCCACTTTGACCAACTAGCAAGAACTCCATCCCACATACTAGCAAGACCGCTCAGCCTCCCTGACTCCCTGGTCTGATTTTTATCTTCCAACTCTGGTCACATCAATCAATTTCTGCTCTTCATTCATTCATTCATTCTTTCATTCATTCACTCAGCCCAACCTGCCCACAACCACACATCACACTGCAGGGTTATTAGACTGCACTGACCTTCACAACTTAAAGACTGTTTTAAAGTAGATCTATCCATTAGAAAAAAGAGAAAAGATGAGCGAGGCAGAAAAAAATCAAATGAATTAGTCATTTAATCCACTGGGACTGAAGCAAAGTTCCTGTGTTAAAGGTCACCACAATCTTGCATGTCAGCACACAGCTTTGTGCTCAAGAGCTTGTGGGCATGTTAGTGTTTAACTGAAGGTGGTTGGTACCTGGGGTCTGCCTGCAGAGCTCATTCTCATTCTCATTTTCCGTGTCTGTGTACACAGGCGATTCAATTAAACTTATCAGAAGGATGGGTATTTATACACGGGGGTGAAATATTAACTGTGCTGTTATCAGAAAGCCATGACAGGAGCACTGCAGTCCCTGAAGCCCAAACGTGACAGATTAATATGGAAATTGAATGATGCTTAACTATATATATATATATATATATATATATATATATATATATATATATATAGCTAGGTCCGGAAGTATTTGGACAATGACAGAGTTTTTGTGATTTTGCCTTTATACACCACCACAATGAATTTGAAAAAAAAAAAAACAATCAAGATCTGAACAATATGTGAACCTCTTTATTTTAAGAGGTTCCACAAAAATATGGCATTTACCATTTAGGAATTACAGCCATTTTCAGCAAAGTACTTCCA
>CM074960.1:7115170-7126857 GCA_037577455.1 Pangasius macronema
ATAGATTTATGTTGTTTTTTCAGGTTAATGATGGCCTCCTTCGCTTGCATTGAGATCTCCTTGGACTTCATATTGGTAGCTCCAGTTGAACAGCTGCCAAATACCAACTCAATACCTGATATCAACTCCAGACCTTTTGTCTGCTTCATTTGTCATGAAGTAATGAGGGAATGGACCGCACCTGGTCAATTAACTTCTTGCCAGTCAATTGTCCAAATACCTTTAAGCCCCTGAAAATGGAAGTATTTTGCTTAAAATGGCTGTAATTCCTAAATGGTAATGCCATATTTTTGTGGAACCTCTTTAAATAAAGCTGAAAGTCTACACCTACATCACACTCTACACTCTACATCTTGATTGTTTTATTTCAAATCCATTGTGGTGGTGTATAAAGGCAAAATCACAAAAACTCTGTCATTGTATGTTGTATATATATGTATATATGTATATGTATGTTATACATATATATACATATACATATACATACATATATACATATATCTCACATCGATAATGATGATGGCAATCAGCTTTTGCCTTCATTCTGCACTGGAACTCATCCAGGAGCTGAGAAATCCTTTATTCACTGAAGGTAACTGCATTCACTCCTTCAGTTCATTCATTTCAGAGGAGCTGGAGAGATGAGGAACAAGGCCATGCCACCGTGTTATTGAGAAAGAAGCCAGTGTAAAGCAGCCATGACAACCAATGGCTCTGATTTAAACACTTACATTATATAGCTGGATCATAATGGCTCATATTATGAGATGTACAGTGATGTTTTCTGAGGAGAGGTAAACTCTTTTAAATGATAGGCTAAAATAATAAAAACAATACCCTTATACTATATATTCATTTTAACTAGGATATATTAAGAATAATTATAATTAAGGATGCATCAATGCTATTTATTTCAGAGTCCTTGTACTAGCACATGACTTTTGGTACTTTGGTACACCAATACTGATACTGAGATGAATATTCTGCCTAATATTAATCAATCAGGGGTGTCATGGATCATTTTATTTATCTCTATTTAATGTATGTTTCCCTGGCTAATAAAATGGCCATGGAAACAAACAAGTGCATGTTCATGTACTTAGGTTACTAGACTTCTTTAGAATGTTAGCTAGTTGTTTTTAAATGAAGTGCCTTAGTTAGCTACAGTGGTTGCTACTGCATGCCGTTCGTAATGAACTCCTCTTGCTGAGTTTTATGTTTAAGATGTTTTTTCGGTTACTTTTTATTGTAGGAAGATGTTGTAGTTCCTTCCCCTGATACTTTCACCAAGCATCAGAGCATTTTTTTAGCGTATTTTATATAATATAGATATTGTGATAAACTTGACGAATTGATGCTAGGATTTTCTGTTGAACTGTAAAATTGCAAAATGCATTTTTATATTTATTATTAAAATTTATTAAAATGATTAGAGAATTCAGAATATTGCAAAATATTTTTTTTTTTAAAAGTTTAAAGTGATTCATTTTTTATATTTTAAATGCACCACTTTTTTTCTGGTAGTTGGTTACCAAACCTATATACTGTGATGATGTTGTGATACAATATTTTTGCTATATCACTAGCATGAGTAATTGGCCAATGTCCAATACTAGTACCAATATAAATATTGTTTAAACATGTAGATAGGCTGTAAAGCTTCATCACTGAAATTTTGTCTATCTGTTTTATGTGAATGTGTGTGCGTGTGGGTGTGTATGTGCTGTCAGATGTATGCCCATGTTTATGGATGGTGTGCACAGGATCACATGCTCTCTAGTTTTAGAAAAGAGGAATATGTTTGGCTAAGTGTAGCTTTGCTCTTCCCCGCAAAGCCAGATGATTAATGCCACACTTGCTGTTTTTCTCTGCTGCTCTGCCTGGCTGGGAGAGAGAAACAGAAAGAAACTGGGAGAGAGAGAGAGAGAGAGAGAGAGAGAGAGAGAGAGAGAAACTGATAAAAACTATGTGAGAGAGGGACAGATAGAAACTGGGAAAGAGAGAGGGAGAAAACAGAGAGAGAGAGAGAGAGAGAGAGAGAGAGAGAGAGAGAGAGAGAGAGAGAAACTGATAAAAACTATGTGAGAGAGAGAGACAGATAGAAACTGGGAAAGAGAGAGGGAGAAAACTAAGAGAGAGAGAGAGAGAGAGAGAGAGAGAGGATAGTAAGAGATGGATAGTAAGCTAGTCAGGAGACAGAAGAAGAGAGCAGGAAAGGCTTTTGCAGATTAAGCAGGTGAGCTGGTGGCAGCCAGAGAGAGCAAGCATATGCTATTATCAATTACGCATCATGTCTGTTAGCTGCCACGTTTCAGACCCGTCTACAACCATATCAAACACACACACACACACACATGCACACATACATACACAACCAGTCAAGCACTGATGCTTACCGACTAGGTCGGCTGCTTTGACACACCAACAGCTCACTTATTCTTCAAAGAGAAAGCTACATATCACGCTATACCATTTCCCCTGCAGCACAGCGACAGCCTGAGTATAAATGACACATCATTAAGATCTTTTGGCTGTGCACAGCCGTTACCAGTTCCTGTCACATACTGCACATGCAGAGCTCATCTGCACTACACTCTGCAACATACACANACACACACACACACACACACACACACACACCCATGTGAAACTTTTTTCCATGTGATATAATTACACTAAAGATCTGTCCCAATACTGTGTGATGGTGGCATCACATGATCACACACTGGGTCATGTGCAGATGAACAGGAAGTCACTGATAGAGAACTCATCTTGAAGAAAAAAATTAATTGTCCCTATGGCCAAACCCGATACTGATCCTGAACTGCCTCAATGCTAGCACAATAACTGCCGCAATGCTAGCAGCATTCAGATGTGGATTCAGTGCGTGTAGTGAGGAATTAATACTGTACTTGGGCACATCGATACTTAGACCTTTAAAGTAGGACCTAAAGTGCTATTCAGACGGGATAAGGTTTCCAGACACATGTCTGTAAGTAATGTTACCGGAGGACGTCTATAGTAGTTATGATCGATCTCAGAGATAGGAGTGTTATCACAATATATACAAAGTGATCACACTAAAAATTCCATGCATACTACATACACCTACAATCCTCCATTACAATCTCTCGTTGTAGGGCTGTGTGAGTTGTGCTTTATTAGTAGTAGGTCACATGGCCATAACGTGTAGACTATACTTGTGCTAGAAACTCAGAAAGTTACCTAAAACTTTCTTAAGTATGGATTCTCTGACAACTCATTTCAAACATCATCTATATTTTATTGTTGTGCATCATATCTTTGGCCAGTACTTGGTTCTGTTTTGGCTTTGGCATGAGAGGACAGGAAGGAGAAAGCTGTTCAGTGTATTTCTACTAAAGAAAAAGTGCAATCCTGTGGGATAAAATGAAATCTTTACCAACATGTCAATTCAGACAGGATTATTTCAACTGCAGAATTTATAGAAGGTAAAATATGGCATAAAATATGGGTTTCAAGCGGGACGAAAATCCCAGAGATACTCCGTTAATAATTACCCATAATTGATCCCACCTCCCCATGTAAAAAACAATCCAAATAGGGCTTAAGATTTAAGAATTACCTGGAGAGTTTTGTGAGCCTGAGTTTACCCAAAAGAGAGACGTATCTCAGGAGCTGTATTAAGTCCAGCACTTCTATCTGACCATTTGTTACAGTGCAATATTTCAAAAAGTCAGGTTTCCAGCAAGGCATACACACGCACAACTACAGAATACAATTTTTAGGAGAATATTAAATAGATAAATATGACATGATGAAATAAATGAATGTTGGAATTATACACATTTCTGCAGCTGTGGCATTTTTCACCCCGCCCATTAGCTTCATGCTTTCTGGTGCCGTAAGTAAACAGTTTTGCGTCTTACTGGTGGAGATCTCAGTGGTGAGACTTCTAGTTAATTGTGTGAAAAAAAAAAGAACTACTTTGCGGATAATAAATGATGTAAGCTCTCTGGGAGCTGCAGAGACAGAAGTGAGAGAGGGCTAAAGTCTAAACGAGAACAGTGGCAAGTTCTCTACAACCTACAAGCCTGGATTTTTTTACAGACTTTTGGACAGCACTATGTTCTAGAAATGTTATGGTCTATGTTTTTACTTATTTTTATTCCATTGCCTTCTTTTCATCGTATAAATGAAAGTTTTTAAGTGTAAACTCTTTTCAACTGTCTCTTGCTTTTATGCTATACCATACTGCAATTATCTTATCCATAAAATGCAATCTGCTTTATCAGTCATAAAATGGATGGTGTAGGAACACACCTGCAACTGCAAACTCCTACCTAGAGAGCTTTACTTTAGTAAAACCTGGCAACCTCTGTGTTGTAAACTGTGTGCATGTCGTTTCAATAAGCTGAATGGGAATGGGCCGTCCAAAAAAATCAACATAATCACCTCGTTAGTGCAAGTCTGAATAGGGCTTTAAATAATGTGTAATAAGTCCTGTGTGGATCTGTCTGCTAAAATTGATATATTACACATGCACGCTTTTAAAGGAAAACACATTAAATATGCTTATATTGAAATATCTGTGATGTGTTTAGTGATTCTGGTGCTAATTGGTTGATTGGTGCTGTATTTTTGTGATTCCTGTGAGAAGTAAGTACACATGTGCCACGCTGGTGTTACACAGGGATGTTGCTAGCGCAGTTACGATGGTGTTTAATAGGAGAAGCAAATTCAATTATCTCAAACATAGCAGATAATAGCCAGGTTTCAGTGTTAGCTCCTGAAAACAAAAAAGCAAGAGCTTCTTTTCTCACTATTTTCTAGCGACGTTCAACGTCACATTAATGCAGCAATCTGACATATTAGCAGTAGAGAATTAGCATGAAAGTCGAAGCTTTGGAACCTGATCTATTAGAGCAGAGTGTACAGATGAGGAAGTGAAGGAGCTGAACAGACTAAAGGACTAAAGCGCTGCCACATTGCTCTCTTTAGTGAAAACAGACCAAGTCGACAAAAACCAAAAAAAGCCGAGTCTGATTACAAAATAAATCACGTGTTAATTATAAAGGTTAAGGTCTGTCAGGGCAGATTTTTCTGCGGTCTGGTCAAACATAGGACAGTGATCGTGAAAATATCAAATTGACACCAAATGCACACAAAGTGCAGGATGCATGGGTCAGTATGAGACACTGCAGGCTGCTGACCTCTCAAACTAGTGAGTTAAAGCAGCTTCTCTCTATCTCTCTCTTTCCCTCTATCTCTCTTTGAAGTGATTGCCTGAGAACTGACGCCCTTCCAGCACAAAACAGATGTTCCCTGTGTGGTTATCTCGATGGAGAAAAAAGCAGAGACAATTTAAAAAGAATATAAATAATGCTGATACACGTGCAGCCGGCTGATCTTAGACCTGGGATGGAGGGACAAGCGGGATGGGAGGGGTCCATGCCTGCCTTATCGCAGCTGTGCCAGCCTGCTCTGCCTGACAAGTGCCAGCGATGAGACAGCTGATAGCCATCCTGCGCTCGGTGCTCACCTCCCAGCCCCACAAACACACAGAGAGAGAGAGAGAGAGAGGGAGAGGGAGAGAGAGAGAGGAGAGGAAGACAGGGGCAGAGAAAGAATAATGGACAGACTCAAGAGAGCGGTGCTGTGACATCACTGAAACAAGCGTCGTGTTTTAAATCTAGATTAGCTTGCTGTGTGTCCGGGCCTGGCCTAGTCCATTTTCATCCAGCTACTAGCAGCAGTTTATGTTCCTGAACATCTCCACTCTGTCTGTGAAGAGGAGTAACACTGTTGTAGCTGACTTTAATTAAAGCTTTTGAAGAGCAGGCAAGCGTGTATGAATAAATCAGTGAATGGGTCGGCCTTGGTGTGTTTGTCAAAGGTGCGGCTGCTTTTTCTTTTCCCTGTGTGTGTGTGTGTGTGTGTTGTGAGTGTTGGACTGGCCTCATTCTCCAATCTTGCTTCTGTCACCCAATCTACGACCTCCCAGTGGGAGTTAAATTCAATTCTTTCGATGTCTCCAAGAAATCTCTAACAGCTGGCAGCATGAAAGCAATATGTGCCCGTGTGTGTGTGTGTGTGTGTGTGTGTGTGTGCGTAGCAGAGACAAACCATGTTTCCAAGCTAATGTCGACACCAGACTCAGCACGTGAACCTCCACGCTAATCACATGTTTGCATTTCCCCCCTCATGTCTTTAAAACGCGTTGCACGTCTTCTCGGTTTCCTGTAATTTTTTCTAATTTTAACGAGCAGTGACAGAGTGTACTCCTCTAGCTGCCGGGCTCCAAATTGCTGCTGGGATTATTGTAAATGAGCTCGATCGCGTCCGCTTTGCTCTGCCGTTCCCGTGCTGCGCCTTCTGTGTTTGCCGTCTGATTTCCTGCAGCGGTTGCTTATTATGACATTTGGCGAAGAGGATACTTTGTACTCACAATAAAAACCCAGGGATAAGGGAATTGCTTCCTGCCTAATTTCGTGTAGCTCTAAAATCTCTGAACCCACGAGAGCATTTCCTCGCAAAGCAACCCTCGCTTAAGCAATTAAATCGAAAAAACTGGCCCGGCACTCAAAAAAACATCAGCGAACTAAAACAGGTTAGATTTTTAGTTCATTTGCGGTGATATTTTCACAATTCGAATTAGATTACACTGAAATCATCAGACCCCATTCTCAATAAGTGCCTAATAGCCTGTGTATTAAAGTTTCAGTGGAGTTACATAATGTGTTCTTCTACTGGCTGGCTCTTTGATGAATTTCTTATACACACACGGCATGTGCGCATCACTGATGCTTCCTCAGGAGAGGCGTGATTCAATGTAGAGAACGCGCTTCCTTAGATAAGATGTTTATCATCGCTGCTAACAAGGAATTGTTTTTGTTTTGCTATTTCTTCTTCCACAGATCTTTTATTTCTCTACTTTTTTGAGTCGCAACATGAATGATTTTGCCTCCCTGGCGAGCGTGAGCAAAGGAACGGAAAATAGTGAGACGGGAGCCTGTTAACCTGCAGAGAGTGTATTTCTCAGAGCTTGGTTTAATAAGAGAGTAAGAGAGTGAGAGGAAGTGAGAAACAAAGGCAGAGACAGAGACAGAACACTGACATTTACTGTTGTCTAACAGAGAGAGCAGCTCGAGAGAGGCCTGTAAAAAGATCCCATCATTCCCTTAAACCAGATTACAAGCCTGGCTTATGCAAGCACCGTCTGGCACCCCCCGTTCTGACAGCTTCTAGTCAGTGGTAAAACAGCAAGCAGCCTTAAAGCTTCTCATTTACAGGCCGTAATGTGTGTAAAAATACAAACCAGCCAGAGACTATGTGATCTCTCTGAGAGGGGTGAAGTGTCCAGGACTCCCATCAGAGCAGGTGCCTGTGTGGGCTTTATAGATCACCTGGGCATGGCCTTCACTTGCTCATCCACAACTGTCATGTGCCCTCCACCCCTCCACCCCCATCTCCACCAGCACCGACCCAGACATCGATCCCCCTCTGCACACAGCCACGCGGCCAGCTATCGACTACCTTATGATTCATCTACAATGCAATTCTGCAAGCTCAGGGAGATGAGGCAGACAGAGAAGAGAGAAAGGAAATAAGAGAGGATAAGAAAAGTGACACACAAGAGCGAGCCTGCAAAGGAAGAACAACTAAACTTATTTTAAAGCCCAACTCCAGCAAAAAAAAAAAGAACAATGTAGCACAAACACTTTTTGATTTTAATCTGTATTATGCATTATTTTGGTCAAGTATGACATTAAGCAAAAGTACAAAAAAGTTGGTAAGCATGCCTGGGGGCAGGGGTTATTTCATTCCCACTGTCAAAACACATCTTATTGCTTGTCTACCTGAGAAACACACCCGTCAATCGTACAGAGAACTGAAGAACTGAAGTGTGAGAACTGAAAATCGGGCCTCGCTTCGAGCCTCGAGTGTTAGGAGGTTTATCAGCACACTATAAATGAGAGACCAGAGAAAACAGTGGGGAGATTTAAACTGTATTTCTACTGTGGTAGTGTAAAACAAAAGCAAGCAATGTATTTTTCTTAATACATTTAATATGGAACATTTTGCAAAGCTCCTGCTCAGGCAGCCGTGGATTCTGAACTCCTTAATGCTGTTTTTCTTTTTTGTTTCATTTTTCATATTTAAATTAAATAACATGGCGTATCTTTCTGTGGGTGACACACGTGGTGATTGATCATGAAAATGAGACAACAGGAAAAAATGTTGTTTTAATCCAATAATCTGATGATAATAACCACCTTTTTTTTAAAGAGTTGTTTTAACTGAAAGTGGAGACTTTTATTATTACTCAGAGGAATTTGTTTTGCATTTGTCTGTTTGGTCCAGCCATCTATTCAGGGCTTTGGAATCACCCCAATAACTTTCACATTTGACAGCATCCCTGCTCATTCAACCATGTTCTTATGATTTTTAACTTGATGAATGTTCAGTGCGTGTTTTAACCATGCCATATTGATAGTTAGAACAGTATGCTACACATATTATTAATGTTCTTTCACAACTGAGAGGTTTTGCTTCTGATATCATGCACTAGTCAATAGACGAGTTAGAATCCATATTTAATGGTTTTGGTCACCATCATCATCACCACCACTTGAATTAAATGTAAATCTGATTCTTCTACCTTTGCACGAGTATGGTTTGTTGGTTGAGCAAAGATCCAGTCACCTTGGCAAAATGGTAAATTGAAGGAATGAGACAGAAAGGAAAGAATGAGAAATGCTGGGTGGGTTTGTATCCCAGGTTTAGGATCATATTGTAGAACCCCACTTGAGCGCTCTCTCTCTCCCTCTCTCTCTCTCTCTCTCTCTCTCTCTCTCTCTGTGGGTGGTAAAGCAAATCAAAGAGTCTTTTACACCTTTCACCCGCCAATCACAGCCCCATTCCCAGCAACCCCATAGGAGCAACATGGAGCTAATTGGTGCCCTGGGAGCACTGCTTCTCCACCACTGTCTTGCAATTTTCACACACACACACACACACACACACACACACACACACACACACACTGAGCATGGTGTAAACTAGCATACAGACACATGATTGCACACAAGGAGAGTGAAGGAGAGTGAAAGAAAGCTGTGTGCCCTCTGAGACCCACAGGGACCAGACAGAACAGTTTCCTGACTGAGCCCATTTCTGTTTCTGTAACATGTTTGTAGTGTGATCTGCTGAGGCAGGCTAGAGACGGTGGAGCAGAGAAAAGTGGTGTTATGAGCTTGGAGAAACACTGTAACATGTACCATTTACACAGCCAAATCAGGGCCAACACATCTATTCCATCTAAAGAGATAATGGATCCACTATACATCCGTGTGTGTGTGTGTGTGTGTGTGTGTGTGTGTGTGTGTGTGTGTTAGCTGAACCTCATTAAGATTATTTGTACAGTGTGTTTGTGAAGTTTTTTTGGTCCTCGAGGTCCAGATAAATAACTCATAATAGTTCAGATCTGTGGCATCTCATGATACAAGGATCCAGATGTGTGTATTGAAATGAAACTAGTAGTCAGAGACCTTATCTGTGTTCTGGAGGCTTGATTATTATCTTTTCATTTGTTTCACCAATGTACATTCCTCACTAACTCAACATGTGTATTTCTCTGCTTGTGTTTTTATGTACCAGTTGCTGTCCCGTCTGAGTGTAGACGTGGGTGTGAAATACTGAGCGCAGTGCTGTGCTCTCTGTTCTTCCGGCCCACTGTGCATCATGTCTAGGCCAGTGACAAAACTGTCCTCCTATTTGAACCAACATATTTTGATTAAATCAGTCTATTTCAAGACTACAGCCTTCCCAGGGCCTGAAGAGGAAGAGCAGGATGTATTTTATATATATAGCAAATATGTTATCCCCAATCCCCGGTCTATAACTTTATATATAAAACTTTTATGTACTTTTTCCCTCAATTTTGTGTCTTTCAGTAAACAACTAGAAAAGTAAAAAAAAATAGAAAATCAATATATGGCATGACCACCATTTGCCTTAAAAATCCATAGCAAAATTGGTTGTGGGCCTTAACTGGTTGAATTTAGGCCCACATACCACCACGGCCCACTCCCCTCGAATGGCCCTTAAGCTGCAAACTCATGCCAGAGCTCAGCCTAATGCTGTTTCACACAAGACTGTGAAAAAAACTGTGCCAGAATTAAACCAAAAGTGCCTAAAGTAAGCCAGATCTCGCCCAGATTTTTTGGTATCAGGGCAATCTCTGAGGTATGCTGTAACAGAATACTGGCTATACCTAGTTTCTATCTATGCAGAAACAAAATAGCCTAGATAAATTTTTTATCTGAAATATGTTACTTTTTTAATGACATTCTGCTTACAGTATATGATGCAGAAAACATTCAACAAACATCTAGGTTTCGGTGATCCTGTTCCGACTGTAGCCTCAGATTTCTGTTTCTGGCTGACAGGAGTGAAATCTGACATGGCCTTCTGCTGCTGTAGCCCATCCTCCTCATCGATCAGTGTGAGATGCTTTTCTGCTCACCACAGTTGTAAAGGGTGGTAAAGAGTCTGCCTTGCTGTCAGTTCAAACTTGAGCTCAAATTTGAGTTTGTCTTGCAAACAGCTCAAATTCTCCTCTTGGAGTATTCTCCTCACTTTCTCAAATTCTCAAATCCTCAAATTCTCTTCTTGGAGTATTCACCTCAATTTCTCAATTTCTCAAATTCTACTCCTGGAGTATGGTGTTTTTTGTTTTCACTCCATTCTGTGTAAACTCTAGAGTCTGTTGTGTGTGAAATTCACAGCAGATCAGCAGTCTTTGAAACACTCAAACCAGCCCGTCTGGTACCAACAAACAAAGTTTGAAGTGAAGTCACCGAAAATTTCTTTCTCCCATTCTGACGTTTGTTGTGAACATTAACGGACATTCATATTAATGAATTTATGAACTACTGCCTCATGATGGGCTGATGATCAGATAATGGCATGAATGATTACATATACAGGTTTTACTAATAAAGTATCCCCTTGTAAAGCTGAACCTTGTTCTGTAGTGGTTGTAAAGGGATCCAAGGGGATTCCTCAGCAAACAAACCAAGATACACATACAGAAATATGCAGACATATCTAAAAGACCAGACATCACATAATACAAGTTATATCACAGAGCTGGTGAACGTGCGATTCTGATTGGTCAGAAGGTCCTGAGTATTTTTCTATAACAGCAGGGCTTGGAAAGTAGTTATGGCTGCTTACACAAGGACTTGTAAGGCGGATGCTCCAGATAAACGGATAAAAAAAACATGTGTAACTGGTTATATGGTGAAGTTTTCTATGAAATGTTTATTTAGCAGTTTGGAAGGAGTCTCCAGTGACAGTGCTTTGTAATTATCATATGTAAAACTGTTCTTTTATGTTTTCTGATACTTTAAAAGAGAGGAAAAAGAGAGGCTGGTGAGGGGATGACAGTTTATAGCTACCAAAAGTAAGCGATAACAGGAATTAATGAGTTTTGCTGACTTTCCACATTAAATGGAAAATAGATAGATATTCAATAAATAAAACAATTCTTAATGTTGGTAAATTGGAGTAGTATAAGAGGAACAAAACACAACAGAGTATATATATATATATATTCTCCTGAAGAAAATCTTAAGACCAGGGAAAATATTACAAGTATTCACACTTCGCACTGGTGGATTGTAACCAGGTTGTAAGAACTT
>CM074960.1:7126957-7137596 GCA_037577455.1 Pangasius macronema
AAGCCCTTACTGATGCTGACTGCAGCCCAATAACCATAAGACGGCATCTGCGAGAGAAGGGCTCAAAGAACAAAAAAAATCTTCAAAAGCCACGTCTCCTCCCACAACCACAAACTTGCCCATTTGGAATTTGCAAGGGAGCACCAAACATGGGACATTGAAAGATGGAGGAAAGTTTTGTTCTCGGATGAGAAAAAATTTAACCTGGATGGTCCTGATGACTTCCAACGATACTGGCATGACAATGTGTGTTTCCTTGATCTAAACCCCCTTGAGAATGTTTGGGGATGGATGGCAAGGGAAGTTTACAAAAACGGACGTCAGGTCCAGACTGNTATTTTTGGGCTATGGTCTTAAACTTTTGATCAGCTGATGAACAGCCTGTTTGAGTTTAAATGCAGTTTTCAATAAAACTTTTTCTTCTTTTGACATTTTGAAGCAGTTCTTACAGCCTGGTTATGATCCACCAGCGCGAAATGCAAATACTTGGGATGTTTCTCCCGGTCTTAAGATTTTCTTCAGGAGCGTATATGGTTATTTGTGAAACACTAACAATAAGCTATTTCCTGAAAAAAAAATGAAAAAGAAGAACACAGTGTTCAGGTCCAGCTACATCGTTGCAGCACATCTTGAAAATACTGCAGTCAGAAATCGTGCTTTCACAAGTTTCACTTTTTTTTTTTTTAAACACTCAGGCACAGAAAGTAAAGTTGAGCAGTGGTACTGAGAGCAGAAACAGTAATCTAACAGGCTCCCTAGTGTAAAATGTATGAGGGGCCTTGGTATGAGACATGGGAGCTACAGAAGGCCATGCACGTGTGTTTAGGGTGCTAGACGAGTCCTACACTAGGAAGCTGAATAGCGTTGAGTAGAGTCCAGCCCAGGACTCATCTTTGTTCACGTCTGGGCAGATGCAGGTGAGCTTCAGTGTCTGTCTGGAGCTCTGAATCAGAAATGTAAGCAGATGAAGGATGGTAATTAAGTGATTTAGAATGAAATCATGGCCTGTGGAATTGAACATCCTTGCCTGACATTTTGGCATGCACCCCGCATGCCTTCAGCCACTCAGATGCTCTGGAGTGAATGCCGATCTACACTACCGCTTCCTTCCCAGTCCGTGTGTGTGTGTGTGTGTGTGTGTGTGTGTGTGTGTGCACTTTTGTCTGAGTGTATGTATTGCACAATGCACAGTTTAAGGGGGAAACCTGTCACTCATTTGACTCTGGAGGGAGAAAAGGCGAGGAGTGAGTGAGGGAACGAGACAAAGAGAGTTTGGAAGGATAAAGAAAGAAGAGGAAAGAGGGAGCTAATGAGGGCGAGGAGCCAAGCACAGAATTCAGCACACCCATTGTCATGGGGAAGTGCAATAAAAATGAGGTAGTGGCCTCGACACTTTAAGACTATCATTAAACTTTCCCTTCTCTGCCTTTACGAGGGCCTTTGTGTGTCGGCAGGGAAGAGGGTCGTAAAGCAGGGCTTTGTCTTGTTGTGATCGATTTATTTCCTTCATTAGCGGGACGATTCCGCTTGCTTATGATGTCCTCACGCGCAGGCCATAATTACAGGACAGTTCCTTTTTTATTGGCGCAACTTTTGCTATTTTAATTAGCCTTTATACTGGTTTAGAGCGAGCCACAATGTCACACAGAAATAGTCAATGGAACATCTATTTTAGGACGCAGCGTGGCCAGCTTTATGTACAGATCTATTTTATGGATATCTATCTAAAGAAAGTATGGCTGTGTACTGGAGCGGAGATGAAGCAGAGAGAGGGCACAGAGCCCAGGTAACAGAGAAGATTATGAGAATGCATAATGTTTCTGACAGATTCTGGAAAGGTTTGACAGTAACCAATAGTCAATTTGTGAGCTACATTTAAATCCCTATATTTTTGCTTAGAATAAAAGCCTGAACAGCTTTGTTAGCCACCTAGCTAAGACTGTTTTTTCCCTAGCCATTATTAAACTGCTCAAGAATTTCACAAGAAGCTCTCTCACACACATCACAGAAAAAAACCCAAACAAAACAAAACACAGACAAAACAGTTTTAGCAAGTTAATAATAATGTTTGTCTCACCCTTCTGAAAGGCTATCTGTAATAAACATCTTAACTAATGTCACAGGGTTTGATAAATTGGATGGATTTTATATGGGGGCTTCTTTTTTCATTCTTTTGTTTTGAAATCGCCCCTTGAATATAATTATAATAAAATAACACTCAGCTAATAATTTAGCTATCTGTCACATAGCTGTTTGTTTTATATGAACAACGTGATGATGGAGTGACACTGAAAACAAGACTATAGGGAATATCATCATTTACTTCAGATCTGTTGCTGACTTACTAAGAAAAGACTGTAACTGAACAGTTGCTCTAATTACACTTAGCATTGAATGATAACTAAACTGTCATTGGCTCTGCCTTATTGAGAAATATCTACATTGTGTGACATCTAAACTTTAGAATTTTGAAGTGAATACCAAAAGAGTGGGCCGTTCATGTGATGTCATCATCTTGTCATGATGGTGAACATAACTGGGACCATTTTACAAGCATGTAGAAAACATTCTACTAATATCAAATTGTTAGCTGAGGGGTGGTGTGGTGTTTATGGGGGGGTGTTTTGGGGTTGTTAGCATTACAATCTAACACTCTGGACATACACATGGTGTGTGTGTGTGTGTGTGTGTGTGTGTGTGTGTGTGTGTGTGTGTGTGTGTGTGTGTGTGTGTGTGTGTGTGTGCATTTAAATTAGCGGTAAGTGGTAAGTGGAGATCGTTTTGTTGTGTGTGATTTTGTGTGTATTTGTGCTGCTAAGTGATAAAGTCAGCAAGTCAGCATGAAAATTTAGTGGAGAGTGGAGATGGGTCATGGTGAGGTTTGTTGTGTGTATTTGGGGTTGAAGAGTAATGAGACGGATGTCTGCAGTACATTTTTGGAAGCCTGTGTGTGTGTGTGTGTGTGTTGGGGTGTATGAAGGTGACCTCCTAGGGGGAAAGGGGCCGCCTGCTTGCTGGGCCAGGGTGACAGCAGCCCACCTGTCTGTTTGAGGCGCCACACGGCGTCCATCTGCCCCCGCAGGACGTCCTCTCCCCCAGGGCAACTTGAGCACCACTGTCAGTGCCCGCAAAAGCATGGCACCTCTATGCCCTGCCATGCTAGTGCGACAAGAAGCACAGTGCCCTCTGCAGGCTCTCTGTGACTTCAGCAGGTTCTTAACATCGCAAATAATAAGAACCGAAGAGTCAGACTTTGACTACAGGAGTACTCCAGGGTTAACCTCTGCATCTGCAGTGAAAGTGTGATTACTAAAGACAATGATTTGGACAGAGTTAACTGTCATCTGAAAACAAGAACTTATTTTTAATGGGAGTTGAAAATGCTGCTCAGTGCTGCTGAATTCTCAATTCTAATTGGTCAGCAGGTGTTGATTAATCTTCTGCAACAGCACAGCTCTGACAGCAGTTCAGCATGTAATTTAAATGAATACAGTATTGTTTCTATAGTAACAGCTCATTCAAAGTAACAATAAACAGATAAAAAACATTGTTGATGAAAGTGATATTGTGATATTGCGAAGCTTTCAGTTAGATCTTTATTTAACATTTATGGAAGGAGTCGCAGATACTAGCACTTTGTAACAGTTACAAAGTTTTCCACCCCATGAAAGTCTTCAGGAGAGAGGAGGCTGCACCTTGCCATTTTTCTGTAACATGACAAGCTGTTTTTTTTTTTATTTGTCTCATTAATTTCCAGGGAGAGAAAAAAAGAGAGGCTGGTGAAGGAATGACAGTTTATTGCTGCTATAACGCAAGTGATAACTGGAAGTAACCTGTCTCAGACATTCCACAGCATAAAATGTAACTACTAAAAGTTAAAAAGTGTGATGTGTCATTCGGTAATATAAAAGAAGTGTAATTATTGTCAGACAGGTGTGGTATAAGTGGAGTAAAACATTTCGAGACATGCTGTTATTAGCAAATAATCAGCTTCAGATTGGTCATGGCCCCAGCATTGATTATTTTCCAATAACAATTATGTTTTATTCCTTCCATATTCCACCATATTTTTAACTCTCCAGGCATTGGTAGTAAATTAAGCCCTTAGTTTTTTTTTAATTTGTCCTTTCAGAGATGAAGGTGTATTTTCAGAGGGAAGAATTTGTGGTTGTGTTATCACTGCTCTTGTGTGAGTTTGATGGTGTGTGGATACCACAAAAACTGTAAAATGAATTTAAAAATTCTGTNAAAACTATATATGAACAGCTTTTCTAAGATTTTTTTCTCATGTTATGTCTTTGTCTATGACTTTTAATTCTGATTCTGTCCTTACTATGACCTTTCTGCCTCGACAAACAAAAAACCCACCAACACTGCACAAAACCACAAAAGAACACATCCAAACTTTATCCTCTGGCTTGATCCCAGTCTGACTCATGTATCCCGCCATCATTTCGTCAGCCTTTTCAGGCCATCTCTGGCTCCCCTTCTTTCCCTCAATCTGTCTTTAGCATATCTCTTCTTTGCCTTTTCTGCTTGTGGGCCTCAAGGCTACACCTGGAGGTGAGCTTTGACCATCCAGAGGTCTGGAGGAAAGAGCCTCCCAGCTCTCAGATCTCCTACAGTGCTCTACTTCAAGCGTGGCAAGTTTACCAGGCTGAGTGCACCACCCATCCATTCCAGCCGCCAGCCAGAGAGCCAGGACGAATGGGAAGAGGATCAGAGGTAGAAGAGGTAGGAGAGGATGAGAGGGGTTGTTTTCAGATTCACTTTTAAAGACACGAAGCACATCATGTACCTCCATCTTTCCCTCCCACGCTCCGTTACTCACTTACTTTCTCACTTATCTACTGACTCACTCCTTCCCTCACGCCCTTACTTCCTTATTCACTTCCGCTTACCTGGATCATGCGTGTGTACTGAAGCTCCAAAAATATAATATAATATAATATAATTAAGAAAGATGCAATTACAGTGTGCATCACTGTACAGTGACGGTAGATAGACACGCCTAAACTAAGTAATTTTAATTCTGAACTTGAAAAGTAGCCAATAAGTATTCTTCAAGGGAATTCCTTTAAGACTGTTAGAAAAGTACCTCTTGCGACTACCTCAGGAAGCTGACAGAGAGTATGCCAAGAATGTGCTAAGAATCCAATGCATAACAGGTTTGATTTGTTTAACACACTTGATCACTGCATAATCCCATTTGTATTATTTCATAGTTTTAATATCTTCAGCATTATTCTGAAATGCGATGTAATGTGTGTATAAAAATAAAAAGCACTTCTATGAGTAGGCGTGACTAGTAATATATTTTAATACATTATCATTTTCTTTGGGGCCATAAAACATGATTCTATTCATACTTTCCTATGAGTGGGCATGTCCTAAGTGCTGTAAAAATGAATCAAGGAATCAAAGAGGAAGAAATAGTGAGAGGCAGCGAACTGAGAAGAAACAAAGACATAGAAAGAGTGCTACAGGGAAATGTGCAAGCCAAATGTGTTTTTGACTGAAGGTGCTAAATCTTTTTTTTTCTTTTTCTAAACAAACTAAGTGCAACTGTACATCGGCCTGTATTAATTTCTGGTTGGAACTGTTGCTTGCCGATTCGCAGGTTTATAATTAATCAGACGTGCTGCTCTTTCCTCTGCTGGAGAGAAGGAATGCACTTCCTGGCTTGGCTAGTAGCCTTCCTCATACTGTTCTGCATGATTAGCCAGTGATTCTGCGTGTACTGGTGTTAGTCTGACTGACTTCTTCCAAAACATAACCTGATATCTCTACTTATTCTGTATGGATGACACATGGAGAAGCTGATTACCTGCTCTAGTGCTCTCTGAGGATCTCAGCTCACACAAAGCTTCTTAAGAACAGGAGTGCAGACCAAGTGCCCGTTCCCAATTATTTCCCTGTGCTTGGGAATAGTTTTCTGACTGAGCTATACCATCATATACCATTGACTTCTCAAATCTGTGTTGACTCATTTTCTACAACAGCAGTTCTGACAGTAACTCAAATCACACGTTTATATTAATGTGGTTGTTCTAATATGTCATTGTTTCTATAGTGACAGCTAATTAACAGGGACTTGTGTGGAAAGACATTCCACATAATACAAGGCTAATAATAAACAGACAGAATGTGTTGTTTAACAAAGAAGAATATATACTCAATGATATGATAAAGATTTCTGTAAGGAGATGCTTATTTAAAATTTTATGGAAGTAGTCTCTAGTGTTATTGCTTTGTAAATTAGTTTTCCAATATAGGAAAGTCTTCAGGACTTGGTAAAATGAAAAGCTGTGATTTTTACTTAAAATTTGAGAGAAAGAAAAAAGAGAGGCTGGGAAAGGAATGACTTTATAGCTGCTGTAACATAAGTGATAACCTGCCTCATCCAAATTCCACAACATTAAGTCTAACTAATATATTACAAATTTTAATCATTGGCAAATTGCTGCGGTATAAGAGAAATAAAACACTTTATTACAAGCTTTTCCTGTAGTAGTAGTAGTAGTAGTATACTTTATTGTCCTCGAAAGGAAAATTGTTGTGGACTACGTGTGGCTGCAGACATACTGTAACAGCACTGCAACAGCATGTCCCAAACTGTTTTATTCCTTATAATAGTAAGTGCATGGTCTAACAGGCGAGAACTCAGTACTCAGACCTAGATCTTACCTAGACACGATACCGTGACACACTTTGTATTTGGTGAAATGTGGCTAGCAGGCTAATGGGATAATCACTATGAAGCATCCTTAATCACAGTTCAACCGGTGGCTCACCCGCCCTGTTAGAAACACAAACAGAAGTGAGTGAGAGAGTGAGAATGAGGGTGCGAGAAAGTGAGAGAAAGAGGGCACAAGAACAGGGCCCATGGGACACTGCTGTCCCCCCTGGGCTGTTTGGCGAGCACACTATGCTACATGTAGCACTGTTTAGGCACGCTGCTGCATTATCCTGCCCTGCTCAGATTATCAATCTGCCTGCTGTGTCCCCAGAGAGCACACCCTGTTACTGTTAGTATACTGCCGTCACTACTAATGACCGTCGCAGCTCCTCTGCCTGTTTCAGATGACAGTCAGCAACTTTCCCTTCATGCCATCTTTCAGCAGACCCAGTGATGGTCCCTCTCCGTATCTGTATTATTGATGAGTCATTTGCATTCCTTTATGTGAATGCTTCATCTGGGCTGGGTTTAGTGGCGAGCTGCTGAGGACAAATCTCCTAAGGTTGGACTGTACTGTTTCTCAATACTGCAGCAAAGCAGTGGGAATTTTAGTCTCGTATTGCTGCCCATAACGAATGACATCAAAAGTGGTAGGGATGTGCTGAGGCTGGGACTGATCATAGAGCTCATGAATGTGATCATTTGTATATGAACAGTTATGAACGATTAAAGCAATAGATAACTAATGTTGCCTAGTCAGATGCTTGCTACTAATCGTATAGTCACCATTTCAAATTTGGAACCATAATACTGCTTATGTGGTGGCCTGGGAAAAATTGTTGGAGAGTGCTGTCACTGAATTCTGGCACACAGCCAAAAAAAGAGGGGAAAAAATCAGGTTTTGACCATAAATACACTGACGACTTGCATGATTAATAAATAAATACACTATATGCCCTAAAGTTTGTATACACCTAACCATCCAGTCAGCACACCCATATGTGCTTGTTGAACATCCCATTCCAGATTTAGTCCCCCTTTGCTGTTATAATAACCTCCACTCTTCTGGAAAGGCTTTTCACTAGATTTTGAAGCATTTGTGTGCATTCAGCCATAAGAGCTTTAGTGAGGTCAGGCACTGATGTTAGAAAAGGAGGCCTGGGGTGCAGTCAGTGTTCCAATTCATCCCAAAGGTGGGGTTGAGCTCAGGGCTCTGTGGAGGCCACTCGTGTTCTTCCACTCCAAGTTTGGCAAACTATGTCTTCATGAAGCTCGCTTTGTGCACAGGGGTATTGTCATGCTGGACCAGGTTTGGGCCTCTTAGCTCCAGAGAAGGGAAATTGTAATGCTACAGCATACAAAGACAATCTATACAATTATGTGCTTCCAACTTTGTGACAACAATTCAGGAAGTCCCACATATGGGTGTGATGGTCAGGTGTCCAGAATCTTTTCAGCCATATAGTGTATCTTTAACCAGAACAACACAGAAATGTTTTTATTAACTTTTTAAACTTGCCTAGGCTTCCTGCTAAATCATGTTGGTTAAGGAGACAGACCAAGAACAGTCAGTCTGCCTATAGATGTCAAAAACTTTGCAGGCTAAGTGAAATTTCCTCACAAAATATACATCAGGATTTGATCAAGTTGTTCATATCTACATGCTGTAGTTCGGTTCAGCTGTCAAAATATCCACAATACTCCTGCACAACAGTCAGAATAAAATGTTTAAATCTCCTTTTAACTTTTGGAGGTAACCAGATTTCCAATTGCTAGAACTTTACTTATGCTTGAGATACATGTAAAAAAAAAAAAACATACTTCACTTCAGTAAAGTCTGTAGTTTTCAGACATTTTTGAAAAAAAAGCTTTCACCATGTAAAGGGTTTTGTCAGGCCACCACACAATTCAAGTAATAAACAAGGGTCTTTAAGACATCAAAAAGATTTGAGGCTTGTGTTTTAGCACTAAAACACCAAAACATTACTTTCTACTGCATCCTGAAAAAAGTGTTCTCCTGGAGAGTTCATTCAAGCAATACACTAAGATCATAGTTACAAGTCGTTACTATAAAATAAATGCAGGGCTGAAGAACATGTAGCCAGTAAGCTAAGCAAACATTACATACAACTTGGCTTCACTGAAATCACACTGTCTCACTTCACTGGAATGTAAAGTTGTCATTTTATTTTTCACATGCTCATAAGAACAAGCACTTACGCTACAGACAAAATGAAAAAAAAATTAGAAAAAAAAGGTAAGGAAGTAGGCTTGAGTATCAACACTGTACTTATTGTTTCCTCGTGTGTATGGACTGACATCCTTAATTAAGCTCATTTTCTCAAAATGTCATGTCTCTGTGTCCTTTAACAGCTTATCCTTTTATGAGCTCTTCCTAAACGTCCTGTAGTGTTATCTGTCATAACCATACCAAAATACATCGTTCACATTATTTGCTCACTGTAAACAATAAATGTTAAGATATAGCTCTTGCAGAAGTTGATTTCTAAGTGAATTGAAGTGAATTGACTTTGTGGCCAAGTGTGGTGACCCATACTCGGAATTTGTGCTCTGCATTTAACCCANTATTGAGGGTGGCAGAGAGCGCTGGTCATTCACTCCCCACACCTACAATCCCTGCCGGACCCGAGACTCAAACCCACAACCTTTGGGTTCACCTTCGGGTTACAAGTCCAACTCTCGGACCATTAGGCCACGACTGCCCCCCTTCTAAGCCCTTTATTTAAAAAAAAGTTTGTTCACTTCCACTGAAATCCTGTTAAACTGATATTTAACTAACAGCACTTACATCATAAATGTGTAACCATAAACTATGAACAATGTGATGAAAAAACAGTACTCGATAGAAATTGGGCAAACTGGGAATATTAATTTTGTAACTTGATTTGTCATTTTGTAAATTAAAATAAAGTATGATTATATGCAGTGACTCCTTCATGAAACCTTTCAAGTCATATTTGGTCTAATTCATGATATTAAATCAAAGTGTTTGTAATTACGTGAATTCAGTTCTGAATTATTTTGAGTTTGTCACATAGAAAAATGAAGAGAATAGCACAAGATATAGCAAAGGGATTGGTGCTGGCTGTTATTCCTGTTTTTTCTTTTCATTTTTGTAACAAATATTTAATTGTTTGTTGTCATTTCTGAAACAATAGCCATGCAAAACAAAGGTTTTGTTGAGGTTACTGAGGTGTTTTTCTGTCACTATTGACCAAAGGCATGTCTGTACTCCATGAAGAGTGAATAATCTACAAATACAGCCAAACATTAATTTCTGAAAATGGCATCCTAATCCATGGGGCTCTTGCACCCCTGTCCTTTTTCATCACTAGTGGTGTCTCAGGGTTTTATTTCTCTTCAGTGCTGACAGTGTTGATGATGAGCGTACAGGAGTCTGTGAGGAGCAATAGTGGGTTAGAGACTGGGATTTGGCGTGACTGTCAGGTGAGCTAGACTGCCGACACAGGGACAGACTGAGTGTTATTTTGAAGTGCTGTGTTTCATCTGTCATTGAGAAGTGAAGAGGCATTTCTCTGGAAGGGAGGCTAAGCTTCATGGATGAACGCAGTGGAGTTCATCCATATCCAGATCTCTTCTCCCAATCCTTCAACAGTCACTACTACAAAGACTCAATCACACAGAAAATGACGTAAGATTGAAATAAGGTATAAGTATCATGCAGTGATATGCATGATATAATTTCAGTGTCATGCGCTGAGATAATACAACATGAGAGGACTGTAGAGAGCACTAATGTGTAAAGCACTAAGCTGAAACAAAGAAAAATGTGGTCAAATCTAAAGTATAACAACAGTTGAGACCACTTATGAACCTGAGCAATGTAGCTGAGATTGTGAAACCATTTGAGCCAGAAATCTGTGGGTTCTTCCAGTTTAGGCCACGCCCACTTTGTGTTTATACCCACAAGCATATACA